>OZ038475.1:69848816-69881316 GCA_964036315.1 Acanthosepion esculentum
GTATAAAATGTCTATATTATTTCTGTAGGGGTGCTCAATATATGGGATAGAGCGTTTTTCAATATAAACAGCGCAAATATAAAAATCAACATTGCCAGGTGACTGGTATTTCCACACTTTCGACTATAATTAAACGATTTTCATCTATCGCTCTTCCATCTCTCTCTCTCTCTCTCTCATATATATATATATATATATATATATATATATATATATGTGTGTGTGTGCAGGTATGCAGAAAAATAGGAAAGAACACGTTAGGTAATATAATCCGGAGTTCCTTAGTATTTTTGCTTTTATTTTTTAAAAAGACAGTGCTCCATACAGTAGTAGAGCTTATATTATAATTTTTTTTTTTAAATATGATTTTTTAAAAAATATGATTCCTTCGCTACATAAGAGTTCTCATGTTTCAAAAGCGAGAGCCGAGACCCCTAATATAATTTTGAAATTAAGGTGTCTGCTCACGCTTCCTCGTCAAGCGAGAACTTGATTCCCAAATTTTCGCTTGGCGAGGAAGCGTGACCAGACACCTTAATTCAACTTAATTTCAAAAATTATATTAGGGGTCTCGGCTCTCTCTTTTGAAACATGAGAACTCTTATGTAGCGAAGGAATCATATTTTTAAAAAAATATATTATAATATATATTTCTTAATATTCTATTATTCTATTAATTCTACATTCGTGAATACAAAGAGTTTCTATTTTTTTAGTTTAATGTGCAACTTACACTACCAATAGCCAAAGGACTCGGTACCTGTTTGGAATATGCACGTAAAGGCTCCAAAGTTTTGTCAATACATGAAATTGTTCCATGTATTTAAAAGAAAATATCGATGTATTAACGGTTTTTCTTTAATTTTAAAATTATTACTGTCGATATGTGAGGACATATTTACACATTTTAGGCTACCATAAGAGTACATGCGATGGTCATAGCGGAAGGGTTAATGCTAACATAAATTTTCATTATCTGATCCTGTTTCATGCATTGGGGAATATATCTACGTTATTAATGATCGATGCTTAAAGAATCATTGGGGATGTCTTCTATCCTATGTTACATGTGCTTGCCCATAATGATACTTTATATTAATATGCATGGCTATGCTTGTTAATGCGTTCAGGATTTATAAATGTAGAACGCCGTCTCAAAATAAAAAGTGGAGGAATATAGGACAGATGTTAACTTCTAAAATGACTCATTCTATATTTTTCTATGACCCTCTCATATAAATAACTGTTATCCTAACATGTTTTTAAAAATATGAACTTATTTGAACTATTTAATTGCTCTTATTTTCTGAAATGTGATTTATATTTTTCCGCATGTAAAATCTAAATAAAAAATATAGAATCTTATATTTCAAAAAAGAAAAGTGCTAAACAAAAGTCTTATTTATTTTGATACGTTATAGGAGCTATGATTTTAGACAAGTGATACATCTCAGCTCAATAGCTTTGTCGCAGATGGAGGCCAAGAAAAGACACATTTAGTTTTCTGATATGTTCTCAATTCAAGCACAATTTGGGGGATTTTAACACCCCATATTCCTTATATATATATATATGTGTGTGTGTGTGTGCGCGCGTCTGTGTGTGTCTAAAAACTGACAAGGTAGCCTACAAGACAATGTGGTACTTGTATAACCAATGTACATATTTAAGGTTGTGTTGTGATTACTGATATTGAATATTGTATTCCCCTTTCAGAAACTGAAAATTCATAAACGAATTTTTTTTTATCACCAAGGCAGAAATGTTGAAAAAAAAGACACCAAAAAAACAAAAAAAAATTTAAAAAAAACGCCTGGATGTAGCGAACATATATATATATATATATATATATATATATATATGAGAATGTGTGTGTGCATAGAGAGAGAGAGAGAGAGAGAGAGGGATAGGATTGATGAACATTGTCACACCCACAACAATTTCGAAAGAAAACCCTATTGATACTACACATTGATAATTATTACCGCATATAACTGAATGTAGTGTTATTACTATCAGTACATTTTGAGAAAAAACATTACCAGCAATACGTTTTTGAAAAAAAATATTACTGGCAATGAAAAGTCTTTTTGGCATTCTTTTATGTACCATGTCCTTTCAGGACGTAGGCGATCATTGCTCTCCACCTCCTCCTATCCCTTGCAGCTCTCAGCAACCTCCTTCCCTCTGCTTCCTTCCCCAGACCAAGTTCTGTCATTCATTGCTCAAATCCACCAGGTATGTCACGCATTGTTTTCCCTTGTCTCTCTTTCCCTCTATTCGACCTGTGAGTATCAGATTCTACAGACCATCCTTCCTCATTAGTTATCCCAGAAACTTCAGCTACCTCTTCCTGATATTAAGTATAAGCCACCTCCTTCTTTGCAACCTCTCTAAGATCTCATTGTTGATCACATGCTCTGTCCATGTCATCCTTAGCATCCTCCTGTAAAACCACATCTCTGTCGCCTCGAGTCTCTTCTTCATCTTTGAGGAAATCGTCCAACATTCGCGGCCGTAAAGAACGACAGGTGTCCCGTAACAGTTCAGTATTCTACATGTGCTAAAATACCAGTTAAATTTTACGAGAGTCTCAAGGGACAGCTGAAGTATGAATTACAAAGTATGACCGAACCTTGTATTACGGACAATAATAAAATCATGTTCCGAAGTTTTAAAAAAGATATTACCGAAAAATATTACTTCATTTCCTGTTAGGTGAAAACGATTCCTGATGCTTGTTATGAAAAACACCATAAGGGACAATTCCGATCGGACCCTGAACTATCATCAGTGAATGGATGTTTCCTCATGAAGGCCACGTGCCTTGAGCAACTAGTGGGCTCTAAACGCAACGCAGACCGCAAGTGGAAGTCGTACATACGAGCCATCGTTAAAGATACAATTAAAATGTTCGGCTTTCTATACTGCTCAAGTAAATACCTGACACCTTGTGCTATCCTCTAACTTTACAAGAGAGCCAGATCAGACCAGAATTGGAGTACTGCTGTCATATTTAGGCAAATGCTGATCAATACATGAAGCTGATGCATGTGATTTTCCTGCTGTTTCTTTTGGCTTCAAAATGTGCTGTGAATGTTCAATTGTCTAAGACATCTTTTCGCATTAGATGCTGGAATAATGATCGGTTCTTTCTATGCCGCTCTAGGAAATACATGATTCCTCTTGCTCTGCTTTATCCTTACATAGTCAGATCAGAATAAAAATGGAGTACAGCTGCCGTATCTAAACTGGAGCTGCCCAATCCTTACTTTCTAGCCTTGACTGAGATCAAAGGAATTTACGCGACCTGTTGCGTAATGAAATATTTTTCACCCTGCGCACTCTTACAGACGAAACATTGCTAGCCTATTCTACTATATTGCTAATTACACGGCAAATGTTAACACGTGTTTCATTCCTTAGATCAACAAGATCATAACTTTACAGCTTGCACACACCTTGACGCGTACACAGCAACGAATCGTGCTCAATCGATTCGTATTCCTCTGGTAAGAAGGAAGTTGCAACTTGAGAATCGCTTCTTTGTAGAACGGACGCCCGAGAGGATGTTTCCCTCGTTATATTTACCTTTAAAAAAGTAGTGTTTACCGTTATCTATCCTACATATCCTTATAATCTGCGATTACTTCCTTATCTTACGTCGATAAAACCACCTCCCTCAGTATCTCTCTACCTTTTGTGTTTGTTTTTTTTTGTTGTTTTTTTTTACTTTGGACGGAACGAACATTTCGTTAAAAGAATATTTCAGAAATTTCAGATATTAATTTTTAAATGCAATTCCTTGTAGTCCCTATTTCACTTAAAGCTTCCTTTTTCGTCACGTTTTGTAGATCTAATTCTAAGCATTTGCAGAAACATTTTTTTATCCTTCAGGTTTCTTCTATATCTGTAAAGAAATTGTTCAGCATTCAGTACAGGTATCTGACATTAGTTAATTACATATCAGTTCAGCAGTCTTTCCCCTATTTCCAGATTAGTTGTCTTAGCGAAGGAAAAATTGTCAAATAATTTGCTAAATAAGTTGGTACATCTATTTCTATCAATGTGTGTGGCATTTAACTTGTTACAAACAGATCATTAGTGTTGACATGAATTATGTAACGTAGATAACCTCACAGCGAGGCATATATCTGTCATGTCTCTCTTTATATTTGTCAAGTTCATAAATCACTAGTTGTAGCTTAATTAAATGACATTCATCATATGAACTCATTTATTAACAAGCAAGAATGCATGAACATGTACGTCAGTCATAAGTGAATATAAAGCACCCATGCTAAACTTACGTCTACATTCATCGCAGACCACGAAGACAAAAACGCGGTGGTAAATAATGATATTATCTGTGAGCAACGAAACACAGGAAAATACGGAGAGACAGGAAGTTCATGAATTCGACGGTTTTTGTTAGGAGTAAACTACCATTGGCTTTTATATATATATATATATGTGTGTGTGTTTGTGTGTGTGTGTGTCTGTCTGTATGTATATTATGAAATGGATTAAATCCGACAAATTTTAATTTATTTTGCTTAAACGTTATTTTAGATTGATACTCATACCCGAGGAAATGCTTTATTTATTTAATTAAACAGTATTTTTATTAAATTATATTAACCGGCCTGAATATTCGGAGGACTCATATTTCCTGACAAGATTTCTCGAATATTCAGGCCGGTAAATGTAATTAAATAAAAGTACTGTTTAATTAAATAAATAAAGCATTTACTCGAATATGAGTGCCCATCTAAATAACGTTTTTAGCAAAACAAATTAAGATATGTCGGATTTAATCCATTTCATAAAATAAAAATGTCTTAGGATACAAAAAGAGCAGATTTGGATGTTTCGAGATTTGGCAGAGAATGTGAGTTCAAAAGCACTATTTTTGGTTTTGTTTAACCGGAAGTCCTACGTGACCGTATCGGTTAAGCACGTAAGATATATTGACTGTTCCCCATAGGACATGCAGGTTAGTATTCTGCCGGAGGACGCATAATTTCTGACGGGATTCCTCGAATATTCAGGCCAGGAAATCTAGTTAAATAAAAATACTGTTCAAATAAATAAAGCATTTACACGAATATGAATATCAATCTAAAATAACGTTTAAGCACAACAAATCTCTCTCGCTCTCTCTCTCTATATATATATATATACATATATATATATATATAGAGAGAGAGTGTGTTGTATATTTAGGCAGCAATCCTTCTTTTATGTAAGTTTCATTAAAAACGGCAGACAAGGTACTACGTTTAAGTTTTTTATTTAATTTTTCTTGTGTACTTTCTTTGCTGGACAAAGGGTGTGTAAGAACTGTCCAAATGTTTTATTTTTCCGAGCGCTTTCGGCTATACCTTGAGCCATTATCAAGGATGATTTAATATTTCAGCTTAATTGAGTGTGTGCATTATGTATATGTCTTAGTGTGTAGTAGTGGTGTTTTAATTTCCAAATACGGTTATCACGTTGTGGCTTTGTTCGTAGTTAATATTGTTAAGGGAAGGCTTTTTCGTTTTTATTATTAAAGCCTCCATTATTTTTAACCTTTTTTTACAGGTGGAAGCAATTAATATATTTGTGTTTTCTACTAGTATATTTCTAATGAAGTCTGGTAAATTTGTGTGTGTGTTTAAATGGGTTCTAATGGAGCTGTGATCGGATGGGTGTAACGTAAGACGTCTGGATAAGCATGTGGTGTGTAACCGATGTAATTATTTATGAGTGCGGTTTCGTTAGGAACGCAGTTCCTTAAGGGGCATTTGAACTCATAATGTTCGTTCTTTGCAATTTTGACTTAGCAGGTGCGTTGTTATTTTTACACACCCTTTGTCCAGCAAAGAAAGCTGTTGTTCGTACACAAGAAAAATTAAATAAAAAACTTAACCGTAGTAACTTGTCTGTCGTTTTTAATGAAACTTGCATACATATATATATATATATATATATATATATATATATATATATATATATATATATATATATAATATTCAAACGTTTCAATAATTAATCGTTGTTTACAGTGATATACGTAATACATTCATGAGCGAATGGTCCGAAATCAGTTTGTTTAAACCATTTTACTAAGCCTGAGGCGTCCAT
Source organism: Acanthosepion esculentum (assembly GCA_964036315.1). Taxonomy (NCBI): domain Eukaryota; kingdom Metazoa; phylum Mollusca; class Cephalopoda; order Sepiida; family Sepiidae; genus Acanthosepion; species Acanthosepion esculentum. Next base: position 69,854,946 of record OZ038475.1, read on the forward strand.
TAATTCGTGGCTTGAAGTAGTGGTGGTGGTGGTGGTGGTGGTGGGGCACTTACTTTCTTCGAGACGGGTGAAAATGTATTCACAATATAGAAAGAAATCTATAGGACCCAATCGGGGTTTGTGGAGAATATGAGTCGACTGGACTTCAAACTCTGCTCTCCGATTCCGCAATCAGAGCCGTTAACCATAACTCCACCGTGTCTCCATTAATAATGAATATATTTATACATAAATGCACATATAATCTTTTGAGTGTACTAGTATATGTACTATTTTGATGGGATAGGGTGGCCAATATCGAGTATAGATTTATTTGTGGTTATAACCATCAGCGCCATCACAACGCTGCATAGAGACAGATCCATTGAACAGGTTTTATGATCACTTAATATGTGAAACTGCCAGTTACGATTCAATGTTTATATCTATAGCCACACTGTTTACATACATACATACATACATACATAAATACATACAGACATACATACATGATCTATGTCTACTCGTTAAAGAATTAAAATTATCGATGAAAATTCAGATCAATATTATAATTTTCCGTGAGAATGCCACTGGCCCCTAACAAGGGACTTGCTTTTATTGTTGACTGATTATTTCGTTTTCTACGGCTTATCAATCGTTTGCAGGTTTTATTTTAAAACCAGAAAATATTTTGAAATTGTAAGAATGTTTTTGTCGGGGGTAGATATTAATGGTTTATCCATAAAAGTATTACTAATAAAATCATAACTGGGGGAGAAGAGGTGGGTTCATATCTTTCTCGGGGGTATTTGCGTGTAAGTGAATATAACGAACACAACGCTAATTCGAACTCGCCTCTCATATCGAAAATTCTGATCTGTTATCCATTTCACCACCAGCACAACCAAGCTGATATTCCCAAGCCGTCACTCATCTAGGCATTGACCAGGATCGACGTTGCTTAACTTCGGTAATCTTAAGGGAAACGGTGTTTCAACGAGCAAGTGTTTCTTACAGCTTTTTGCAGACCTGACGCACTAAATTGTTCTGTACAGAGCCTGGCCTGTTTTGTAAAGTCTATTCAGTTTGCAGGTGGGTTTTCATGTGACAGGTGAGACCGGAACGGTTTATGTAAGGTTTCTGACACACCCCGCATTATTTTAGGAACGTAGCATATCAAATACTATATACTTATACGTCTGTATATATGTTTATCACACACACACACACACATATATATATATATATATATATATATATATATATATATATATATATATATGTATTGATGTGTATTTTAGCAGCAACCTTTCTTTCATGCATCTTTCATTGAAAACGGCCGACAATTAATGTTTTATTGAGTCTTTTTTTTATTTTTTTATTTTTTTTCAGGAGTTAAAGAACATAAAAATTGTCCATAGTTAAATCGTTCCGATCGCTTTTGGCTACTTCTCTAGCCATTATCAAGGGTTTGTGTGGATGGTAAAATTCTGTGTGTGGCTGCTACATAGTAGATTTACAGTGTGGAGTTCGATCGGTTTGTTTTCCTTGGCTGTCACGTGTTGAGCACGGCCAGTTGACCGGGGCAAAACTTCTATTTTTAGAACACTTCTAACAAGCCATCTTTTCTGTTAAATAATATCATTTTGATAGTGGGGTATAAAGTTTAATCAGCAGAGCGTCCTTAATGATGAACTGTGTACGACTTTGTGGCCTGAACAGGATCCCTGTTTTAAAAACTAGAATTTTCCTTAAATGTTCTTGGTAGGTATGAGTTAATAAATATTTATTAATCGCATTCTGCGGCAGTTGGCATGTAAGACACCTTCATATATATATATATATATATATATATATATATATATATATATATATATGCCAGGTTTGATAAAATCTATCGGGTCAGTTGTAATTGCAACAGAGCTAAAGTACATAGAGTGAATACGCTTGGCACAGATTGACCTTAACTTATTCGCGAATATACGCTAAGTTATAATATTCACGCTCACTTCAGTTGCTTATGACAGCGCTTGGGAGGAAAGTGTGTAGAGTGTGGTCGTTTCACCACACCACAGAGTTTCCATCAGTAAACATGGCTTATGCAGCAGTTTTTAGGCCAGAACCACATTCCCCATATCTGACAACCACCGTATTCACCTTGTCTATTCTTTTGCAACTTTTTTCTCTTCAGAAAACGAATCCTACTTAAAAGGAAAAAGATTTCAGGACGTCGAGAAAATCCAAGCGAATGCGATGAGGCAGCTGCTCGATAACCGAAATGAGGAATTCCAGGAATGCTTTCATCAATGGAAAAGATGCTGGATAAAGTGTGTGACTTAAGAAGCGGCCTACTTCGAAGGAGATTAAATGCTTGATTGATATATAGCACCAGTCCTTATATATATATATATATATATATATATATATATATATATATCTCATATCTCGTCTATGCATGTATGTTTGAAAAATGTTTTAGATTTTACCATCTCTTACTTTGTTTGTGATAGTGCATATAAATTTAATTAATTTGACTGAACGTTACAAGTGGTAAATTTTCTTTTCAATACATCATTCTTTCAACCCAGTTGATCTGTAGGAGAATATCAGCATAAGCATTGATTGCAATTGCATTTTATTGCCTGACTAAATCGTCTTTAAATTGTGTTGTTACTGTATATAATGCGGGCTAAATTCTGTCCAGAAGTCTAATTTAACGTGATAGATGGCAAAGCAAAATTTGCGAGAGATGGCGAAAATACAGAATTTATTGAGAGCTACAAAGGGCAGAAAGTTGTGGAGAGCTATAATCGCCAACTTCCTGATGGGACATAGCAGACAAAAGAAGAAAATTACTATTAAAGAAATCATAGCTAGCTAGCTAGATAGATAGATAGATAAAACAACGGAAGCTATAACCATTGTGTGTGTGTGTGCGGATGTACGACAGTATGCGTAGTTCCTTTCAGCGTCTACATACGCATATGTAGTTATGTGCGCATGCGTCAATATCAGTGTCTGCGTGTATATGAGAGCCTATGTCCGTATACATATGTGCGTGTGTATACATACATGCATATAGATTTTAGGCATGTGTGAGTACGCGTGTATACATGTCCGTGTCAATGTATTCTATACGTATATGTGATTGTCCGCACGCACGCACGCACACATTGTCACATATATTCGTTAATTTTATTTCAAGTAATTGAAAAGAGCAAAACATATTGCACGTGCCTACGTAGACATGTACGTACACACACACACATATATATATATATATATATATATATATATATACTAGTAATTAATATACATTGTTCCTCACCGAGCAAGAAAAATATATTTATTATTAGTGTCAAATTTAGTTCAGTTACAATGCATTGAGCACTGTTTTATTACCATCATTACTCACCGTGCGCTTATATATATATATATATATATATATGAATGTGCGTGTGTCAATGCGTGCGTGGGTGTATGTTGCATGCATACCAGTGCGTTACTCACACATCTACTTTTCTTGGAGCCGCCCAAAATTCGCCACCCGCGATTCCGTGGTTGAATTGTTTCGCTCATCTAAGGCTGGGTGTTTGAAATATACATGCTGCGTTGCGTGCAAACTGCGAAATATATACCCCCCGACATCAGCGTGAAAAGATAGATGAAAATGTTTTGCGCTTTCGTAAAAAGAAATACTACGCGGAGAAAGGTTGCGACACTTTTAATATGATTCGATTCTTAATTTAGAAACGTCTGTAGAATTTAAAGATAATAAAACAAACGCTTCTAAAAAGCCGACACATTATGTCACTGAAAACAGAGACAAGCGCACGGATTCTAGATATTCAGGAAGAGGGGGCACCTCGGGGCGGTGTAATGGTTAGCAAGCTGGTCTCGCTTGAATAATTACGACTGAGTAGTGAGTTCGATCCTCACTAGGTGTACCATACTTTCGGCCTTGTGCCACATCTAAGCTATTCAGGAAGAGCTTTATGAGTTTCTTGGTAGATGCGTAATCCGAAACTGTGTTGTTGTTGTTAGCTTAAATGTTTTATCTTTACTATCTTTTAAAAATATTATTCTCATATTGTAATTTTCCTTACTGTATTCTTTCTTTCTTTCAGCTTTTTTTGCTTTCGTTTGTAAGTTTCATAATGAAGCATCCGATGTATTAAGTGGTTGGTGTTGAGCTGTTGTAAAACAAGGTAGCGATCCGTGAAAGAAAGCTCTCCGAGTGGCGAAAAAAAATCCTGTGGTGATATTCCTTTGTGGTCTCTCTGGCAAAAAGGCAAATGATATATATATATATATATATATTTTTTTTTTTTTAAATCCTCGGATAGCATAGAATGGATGTGCGGTGTGTCGTATCTGTTAGTGGTGCGGAAAATGGAATCCTCAAAATCCTCAACGAGCGGAGTTCAAACTCCGACTGTAGCTGGAGCGTTCTTTTCGCACAAATCCTCTTGTGAAAGGCATGAATCCAACTCTCCTCTACTAAATAAATGTAGTAAATGTTTAGGAGTGAATGGACTCTAGTTTTAGTAGGTAAACTTGTCTAGCAGAAGGGCAATTCTGAATTCAAAACCGTAGAGAAGGCAACGGGACAACGCTCCATTACCTTACCTGAGTACAGTCATATTACTTAAGAAACATTAAAGAAATAGAAGCTGGTAAGAGACATTATCGACATCGACCGGATAGGGTAAGACAGTAAAAGATATCATTGGGTTTAAATAAGGAAACCATGTGCACATATAAATATACACGGTCATAAGTGTGTGAGTGTGTCTAATATATATATATATATATATATATATATACGTTCGCACATGTGTCTATTTGTGCTCCTCTGTGTGAGTGTGTGTGTGTGTGCGCGCATGCGTGGATATGAAATATGTGTATATGTAGTCTATTGAGACTTCTGAGAAACCATTCTGTGCTGGCGTTAAAATATAAATATGGGGCAGTGTACAAGTGGAAACACACACGCACGCACGCACAAACACACACACACACACACATATATATATATATATATATATATATATATATATATATATATATAATGTATGTATGTGTGTGTGTATTTTTAACGTAAGTTAAACCCCTTTGTATCTTTCGTTGAAAAATAACCGGAAACTTTATTTTTCATTTTTATTTATCGGTATACTATACTTATATAGGAATTTATGTACATATAGTATGTATGTTTATCTATACAGGAGTTTGTGTTTTGTGTGTGCATCTGTGCGTGTGAGTTGTTTTTTTTTTGTAATTTTTTAACGTAATAATGTTTCATACACAAATATATTCATGTGTTGATGGCTTCAATAAAATTTTGTTTGAAGAGAAATTCGCTAATAAAATAAGAGACAAGTGAACAGTAAAAAAGGAATTAAAATTATACAAATATATAGAAATGTAATGTATTTCAATAGATCCTCGCTTATTTTTAAATAGACAATTATATACTCTTAGAAATCGATACGCTCGGTTTAGATCAGATATCTTATTTGATATTGCTCACTACATGGAAACAGACTAATTCACTTCATATTTCAAAGTAAATCTAAAGTATAGTACTATAAAACAACTTATACACACACAGACGTGTGTGTGTGTGTGTGTGTGTGTGTGTAAGAAAGTTTTTATAATTACAGCGCAAACTGGTTTTTGAAAAATACTTCAGGGAACATTTACAGTAAAGAAAATCACTTTCTGGTTTCGCTGGGTTGTTTTAAGATCCAACAGACACCAACTGTTCTCTCTCTCTCTATCTCTCTCACACACACACACACATACATACATACATACATACATACATACATACATACATACATATATATATAACAATAAACAAACAGACAGACAGATTCTTTTTGTCTTCTGGCCGTCTGATCTGATAAAGTAATATGATTTATAGCCGCCTCAACGGATTTTCCTTAGACACAGTTTTGTCTTTCATTCTAACCTGAAGAAGCTGAGTTAGCAGTCGATCTCGGCGAAAGGCGTCGCTTATAGCATTTTCCTTTGACTTATTATGGTCACTTTTGCTTCATATACTATGATACACCCTACAAACATATATTCACCAATCATATAAACTTGAGATAAATTAACATTTTAATTCTAATCTCATATTGGGAGGCCGAATATTCAATAACAAAATATAAAATCATACTTAAAAATAATACGACTATATTTTTTGTCGTTAAATATATATATATATATATATATATATATATATATATATATATATATATATATATATATATATATATAACACGAACAAAAACACTTCTCTGTATAGAATCTCCTTAAATATCGAACCTAAGCTAAGTTTATTTAAATTACAAAACTGATGCTGGGTCGGTGTAACTCGTTACTTTCAATTATTCCCAGTCATTAAAATATTAATAGAATTATTAATACCATGTACTACCATGATATGCTAGAATAAAACTAAATTTATATATATATATATATATATATATATATATATGCGCACACACCCATTCCAGGTCTTTCTAACTACATCCCGTCAGGATGTGAATGATCATGGTTCTCCACATCGTCTTGCTGTACTACTGATATTAATATACTAAACGTTTAACCGTTCCTTCTAGCCACGTAAATATGATTAGTTGGATATTTGCAAATCAGGACTATCGATGGTATAACACATAAGAGAGGAGTAGAAGAAATAGGTTTTTTAGTGTGTATATTTGAATGTAAATGTATTTAGGTAAATCGATTCATCGCTTCGATGTCAAGGATACCACAGGCTCTCCAGTGAATATCAGTCTCTTCATATCTATCTATCTATCTATCTACAACAATCTTTAATTATCTATCAATTTATATATATATATATAACTATCTTTTAATTATCTATCAATCTATCTATATATTGATCCATCAAAGTTGTTTTTTTTTAATTATCAGTCTATCTGCACATCTATCTATCGTTCAAGTTTTTAATTATCTCAATCTATTGCTCTTTTAATTATCTATCAATCTATAACATTCTTTTATCTATCTATCACTGTCTTTTATCTATTTACCTCAATCTTTTATCTATCTATATATCTATCTATGTCAGTACAAGAAGTGATTAAAAAATCGAATGGTTAGTCATTTCGTCAAATTTTGACAAGTTGATCGGGGCGAAAAGATTTCTACACGACTCTCTCCCCCACGCTCTCTGTCTGTCTGTCTGCCGTGATGAAGAAGAAATAAAAAAACATATTTCAATGAATGGTTATTTGATTAGATTTTTAAAAATTTATTTGAGCCAAGAATTTTGCATCCTCACCTCGGTTCTAACCACTCAATGTATTAATATTTATCTATCTGTACATTGACGTTGATTAAGCTCACGACAGCAAAAAGCCACAAGTCTCCACATCGTGTGTCTCTCGAAATCAGTTCACCGTCTGTTTCTTTCTATCTATCTATCTATCTATCTATCTATCTTCCTGGTGGTAAGTTACACGATAGCGCATTTACATTCCCCATTAGCAGCCGATGTTTAAGCTGACGTAAAAAAGCAGATTTCATAATTCTAAAGTTGAGATCAGCGGACCTTCAAAATGAAAATAGATGCATGTCAAACGATTCGTGACTGACAATCGTAATTTAGGTATGATCTCTTAAAACTTGCAATGAATTCATCACGGTTAAATTTAATCTATTTCATCTGTTATTTGTTTTCCTGTGTATAAAGATTTTAAATACCTCCCAACATACACACACACATACATACATACATACACACACACACACACATATATATATATATATATATATATATATATATATATATATATATGCGCGTGTTTTAAAGTAGTCGTGTATTTCCTGTCGTATCTAAGTCGTAATCAGAATGTCAAATTGGCATTTTTAATGTAGGCAGACAGGCCCTTACGACATGAATGACTGGCGCTAAAAACATTCTAATGTCCGTTAAAGTTCCATTTTATTTATTTTTGGAAAGAGTGAGAGTTTCGTAAACGTCTACTTCCGTATTTCTAATTGACATCAGGAGTTGGAGTTCGAGCCTCAGTAAAGGCAATGGTTTGGGAGGCGAATCTTCAAGTTCCGTAGGCAGGTACTTCCTATTTGAAAGATGGGCAGAATATTTCTCAGCTTCATTTAAACCCACTCAATTTTTTTTCATGCGATCATTAGCTCATATCTATATACAGCTTTACTCTCTCTCTCTCTCTTTCTCACGCGCGCGCACACACACACACACATATATATATATATATATATATATATATATGTGTGTTTGTGTGTGTGTGTGTGTGTGTGTGTATATATATATGAGCAGAGAGAGAGTATCGCGGAAGTAGAAAATGAGATATATAAAAACGAATATCTGTGTAAAAACAAACTGGGTTCTGAAATTATATCAACATCTGAAATCCAGTGCTTTAGTCAAATGTATGTTCCGTTATTTGTCTGAGGCGCTATTTTGTTCAAAGTACAACGAATATATATATATATATATATATATATATATGTGTGTGTTTGTGTGTGTGTATGTGTGAGTAGAGAGAGAGAGAACGATGATTCAATTTACTCAGATCTTATGAAAATATATTTCACTGATGTCTCTAAACGCGCTGAAACGACACACGCTGAAGCAGACAACACAATGCCGATAACAAGTTGTAGCATTTGACGTGGTATCATTGAAAAAAAAAATAATTAAAAAAAATCCAGGTGCTCAAGTTGCAGACACGATAGGACAAATACACTCACGCATGTTTCTCTCTCTCTCATTCTCCCACTATATATGATAAACACATACATAAATACATACATACATACGTACATACATACAGACAGACACAAACTCATAAACATGCACTTGTGCAATATCTCATACAACTGAAATAGACACGATTATATCTTTGTTGAAAATATTAACGACTACGCAGATTTAAAAAAAAAAGACCTCATACGAAGCAGACATATACACATATACACACAAAAGGGTATAAATACTTACTGAATACACACAAACATACACACATATATATATAATTGAAAAAAAGGCACGAGTTTATAAATATATATGTAAATATTGAATATCTTTGAAATAAATCAATATTTGTTTAAAAGTGATAAGTGTGAATTTATTTATTTTTTTATTTCGCATGCATTTTAATATTTCACGAAATTTACATTACAATATCCTGTTACATTTTGCCCTACGTTCAATTATATTACACGAACTCATACATATATATATATATATATATATATATATATATATATATATACTTACATATATATATATACATACAAACATATATATATATATATTATATATATATATATATATATATATATATATATATATATGTATGTATATATTATATATATATATATACAAACATATATATATATATGTATGTATATATTATATATATATATATACAAACATATATACATACAAACATATATATATATATATTATATATATATATATATATATATATATATATATATATATGTATGTATGTATATATTATATATATATATATACAAACATATATATATATATATATATATATATATATATATATATATATATATATATATATATATATAACTTGGCTGACTTCTTAGCTTATTTCCCTACTGTCGGAGAAAAGTTCATTTAGAACAAAGTAAAGTATTTATAAACGAGACAATTCATGCATATGTTTTTCACGTGTTAGTCATGTAAATTCATGTTATATAACGAGTTATTCCGATCTGGCACAAGGCCGAAAGTAAATTACGGAGCACACGATGAGGCTCGAATTCAACACTATTATATATATATATATATATATATATATATATATATATATAGCTTCATTAGGACCCATTTAAATGCACACGGAGATCTTTGAATTTCTGTCCGAAACATGCTTGTAGAAAATACGAAAACTATAGACTCATCCACATGCAAAAGACACTTAAAAATAACAGCGTTAATAATATAAAAAAGTAATCTCTCAGCAATATCAATTATAACACGGCCGCATCATGTTGACCATGTTCAAAAATTAAAAACATTCCTAACCCTATATATATATATACATATATATATATATATATATTCAGTTAAAAACACACTTGATCATAGTTATCAGATTAACCAAAAACGCCCGAATCCACATATCATTTGAACAGTTTTTATACACTCTATGTCCAAAAGTAAAATCACTCGTACGTATGCCAAAATCAAAAAAATCCCCCCCCGCAAAAACTCGTCAGAATATTAATTGTAGTATCTTTTCACTCGGCATCAGTTAAACTTATATAAAAGTGGAGTTTATATATATATATATATATATATATATATATATAGTGTACGTGTATGTATGGATGAAATCGGAAACTAACTGGAATTTCTACTATATGTGCATCATATATAAGCGGAATTCGACCTGGCAGGAACACCGTATAGAGTCAAATTGGTAAGTTTCCGAAAAAAGACAGGGGCCTGTCTGATTTGCTTACAAATAAGCACTCAAATCTGCATTTTACCTGATTCGACAGCCGACGACAGACACTTAGATAAACCTGATATGATTGCAGCCGTCAACAGATAGAAAAACAGTCCAAGACCCAGACGACTAAATTGAGACAAAGGGCATTTTATCCAGATTAGTTTCATTTAAAGTTATAAGGACTGGACATTATAATGAAACGGCATCTACGAAAGAGAAAAGTGGTTGTCTGTTGTGGCATTCAAACCAACCGAAATCGTGTGATAACGCTGAACTTTTTTAAGTAGGCATCCTTGATGCAGCTAGAAAGATAGACAGACTGATAGTCTAGAAAACGGTCCTCAATTATAAAAAAGTAAAAGTGTTTATATATATATATATATATATATATATATATATATATATATATATATGTATATATAAGATACACGTGTATAATTGCAAGATATTAAAAAAATCTTGTTAGTGAATTTCAAATATCTGCACGTTGAGATGATGTATAGGTTTATTTGCGGAAACATTGAATGCAAGCAAGAAAATAAAAATGAACGAATGCACGTATTATTGTGTGAGTATGTATGTGTGCTCGCCTGTGTGCCTCATGTGAGTATGAAGTTTTCCTCGTATATTTGATTAAGGTAACAATATGTATATCCTTAAAACAAATATCTGAAACAGAAAAAAGAGACGTGCAAAAATATCTTAGATAGCAATGCTAAGATTGCCTGAAAATTCATGCTTGATTTTATTTGTATATGAATTGAAAACACGCATGTGGTCTTAAAACTAAAGTCACTCAACAGCATTATATATATATATATATATATATATATATATATATATATATATATATATATATATATACACTTAAATGTAAATATGAATATTCTGGCAGATTAAGTTTGTTTTGACAAATACGAAGTCAAAAACGAGAAAATGTCGGACCGAAGAGTGTGCTGCTCCAGTTTTCCGAAATACATTCATTCGAAATATTTATCAATCCATTTGCTCAACAGATTTAGTAGAAAATACGTCACGATCATAACCATGAAACAAGACACTGTATTTATAATGCCATCAGAAAGTTTTAAACATAAGTACTGTAATCCAGTATATATATATATATATATATATATATATATATATATATATATATATATGTGTGTGTGTGGGGGTGTGTGTGTGTGTTGTGTGTGTGTGTTGATGTGTATGTATGTCTGTATTTGTGTGTGTGTAGGTATTATAAAATCAGCCGTTCTGTTTGAACACATCCATTTGTAAATCTGTCCATGCGTACTCGTTTCAAATTGGAAAACGCTTGTAGTATAGTACACCAGATGTGTGTGTCAGAACTATAATATTTCCATAAAACAAATAATATTTCCATTTACACACACCCAAACACTCTCACCCTCACGTATGTACGCTTAATCTTTCACTCTGTCACCCCAACAAACACACATATTTACCGAGAGGATCAGATGCTTTTGTTCCCCTGTAAAAATATTTTAAACCATTCAGTTATATACACGACTATTTGTGGACTCACGGTTGCATTGATATGGAAATTAGATGTCATTTCGCGCAAATATTTTACATCACAGTTGCATTTACACTGTCGTCAAATCGACTAATGATGTTTCACACACATAAACACACACACAAATAAACACACACACACATTGACACCCAATACGCGCATGCATACACCCATTTATATATATATATATATATATATATGAATGTGTGTTTTTGTGTATGTGTATGTATGTATATACATGTGTGTATATATATTTATATAAACTGACATATATATATATATATATATATATTGCGCCTACACGACCTATTATATATGCTTGTGTGTGTCAAATGTGTGCGTGAGAAAAATAATTGCTAAATGTATATATAATATTGCATGTATACGATTGTTTATAATCAACACCGCACAAACGCAGACACACATTATAAACAATCGTATACATGCAATATTATATGCACGCGGTACAATATATCTTAACGTATATTATAAATACAATTAGAAATTTAGGTGATAACATCAATAATGCGTATCCATATGTAAGTATCCTGTCATTTCATCAGGTTTGCTTGTGTCATATAACATTAAATTTAAATGTCATATACATATATATATATATATATATTTATTCACGCGCAGATTATGTTATGTATATGCACACACACACACACACATATATATATATATATACACACATTTATATATATATATATACACACACAGACATTTACATACACACACATACATACATACACACACACACATATATATATATAGACATACATGTAATATATATGGATATACATATATATATATAGACATACATGTAATATATATGGATATACATATATATATATAGACATACATGTAATATATATGGATATACATATATATATATATATATATATATATATATATATATATATATATATATATATATATGTATAAAGGAGAAGAGTTTGGTAAAATTATTTGGAAAGAAGTTACATTTGGAGGGTAACTGGAAGAAAAAAAAAAAACTATCTCCAGTGGAAATGATGCGATTGTGTATATTCGATTTGAAAAATAAACAAAAATGAGAATGTTTGGAATAGATAGATAGATAGATAGATAGATAGATAGATTGATAGATAGATAGATATGCCTGACAAATGCCATGACAGGGTCCGAATAAAAGATCAAGAGGTCGTGACACAAGGAAAAAAAAGGAGAAGGAGGAGGGAGAAGAGGAAGAGGGGGAGGAGAAAAAGATGAATGAAAAAAGAGATAAAAGAACCATGAGAAAGAGAAAAGAAAAATAATAGGAAGAAGGATTTGGTTGTGAAGAGAAAGAAAGCATGAAAGAAAGTCAGATGGAAAGCAAAGAAAAGAAGACAAGTTTAATAAAACAATTGTTTCAAACTGTTTTTTTTTGTTGTGTTTTTTTTTTTTTTACTTTTTTTCTTTTCTTTTTTTAATGCGTGGTATAGATGAAACGGATCAGTTTGAGGCTAAAGTGAAAACTTACCAGATATAAGCAGGAGGTTGAGTATCCCCCATATCGTAGCGTGCCAAACCTTATCATTTCTCTGCATTGCTCCTTAGACTTTTACCACCTATTACATCATTCCAAGGTATGAATTGAAGCAAGTTTGACTTATATGCCTTGTGTTGGTACATTACCCCTTACATCCATGTGTCCAACAGAACCCAAGTCCGAAGAAGGTGTCCGTACTCGTTGTCTGCCTTTCCAAGCGGCAGCCGTAGCTGTAACGTAGCAGTTGTAGTCGTAAGCACTGGCGGCAGTAGTAGTGGTAGTCGTAGTAATAGTAGTAGTAGTAGTGGCAATGATAGCACTGATGATGATGATGATGATGGTCGCACTTATGCTACTAGTAGTAGTAATAGTCGTAGTATTGGTAATAATGATATTAAGAATAAAAAAAGCAGGTATTGACTATTGCTGGAGTTATTATAGTCGCACTAGTGTTACCAAAAGGTAGGTTGAAGGCGGTAGCTTTTGCTTCACACTAGGGGTGACGGTGGCTACGCGGATATTTAGAGTAATCGTAGTATTATTTTATGGAGTAGTAGTCGTAACAATAGTAATGGGTTCGTAACTGAAGTAGCAGTATTTTATGTAATAGTAGTTGTATTAATGTTAACAACAACAATGATGATAATAATAATAATAATAATAATAATAATAATAATAATAATAATAATATCAACTGTTGCGAGAGTGCAAGTCAATTCAAGCTTGTGTCGGCGTGTAGTAATAATATTAATAATAAGATTACTACGGAGATCCGTCAGCGCGTGTTGGTTTATTGAGACAAGTTGATTATTATTTATTTTGTTTCTTTAGTAATAATGATAATAATAGTCTTTACGGCGGTGTGTGGCTATTACCGCGGCGGTAGTGGTGGTGGAGTTGGTGATAATGAATGGTGTATGATGGCGGTGGGGGAGGAAGTTATATCTGTAGAACGGTAGTCGTTAGAACAACCGTGTTTTGCTCTATTACGACTACTGTTAAGTGAAGAAACATCGTAATTGTTCAACAACTATTATTATTATTGGCGATAGGAGCTCTAGGGTAACGTAAATACGAGAAGATATATTAGGGTTTGTTCAGTATAAAACTGACTGAGTAATTTGTACGCGACTTTATTTTTTTTTACCAATCTGTTTAATTTGTTTTTTTATTGTACTAAGTGGACTTTTTATAGTAATGTTCAACAATACAAGACCCACGAGCCACTCAAGACAGAGGGTCATCTTGTGGTGTTGTATAAGCGTAAGAAAAAGTCAAGAAGTGAAGTTTATGGGACGATGCGGGAAAGATAACGTTTAACCTTAGCCTCGACATATATACTAAACATATATTTGTTAGTACTTGGAATTGTTGCTATTGAATTTATTGTATCGATCTTTCTTTGTATTAGTTTATTATTATTTGTTGCTGTTGTTGCATATTCTTCTTCTATGTGGATTGCCCCTTCAGGACGTGGATGATGAATGCTCTTCACAATTTCTTGCCCTTTGTAGCTCTTAGTAATTGTTGCTTTTAGTTATTTCTCCTAATGATTCCCAGTCCCTTTTCTACCAACCAATGTAAAGAAGCTCGATAGGTAGGTTACGCGCTGCTTTTCAATATCCTGTCACTGTTAAATTGTCTAAGGCCTCTTTTTTCACTAAAAAAGTTTATGTATATACGTGCTGAGCGTATAATGAAGACAATATCTAAAAATCCAAACAGAATATTATATCAGTGAGGTTAATATTTATCAATGTTTTATGTTTTCATTTACCTTTAAGTTTTCCATATAAAGATCCGGTTAGATCCATTTTTTATTCATTTCACTCCCCCAAAAGGCGATAATGTCACTAAGATACAACGGGTTGTTGGGAGTGAAAGAGAATGAGAAGAATCTAGGCGTAGAAACCGGAAACTCAATCCTAAACAGGAAACAAAAGATAAAATTATACACCTGTTTAAAAGTCGGGGTAATAATGTGAACTGGGGAGTATGCATGGAATTGTTTTTCTGTAATATCACAGGAAACGTAACTCAATTCCTGGATGAGCACAAGATAACTTCAAATGATTTATTTATTATTAACTTTATAAAAATGTTGACGATCCATAAACGAATCCAGGTGATATTGAAATTATGCTATCAGTGTTCTAAACACTTGTCCGTTGTTACTTACTTTCTGTCGCGATTTTTTTACTTGATTAGAAAATAAAAACGTTCTAGTCTCTTTGCTTCATGAAATAATCATCTACAAAGTGCTATGTCAATAGAACGGCGAATGAGACCCGTGTATAGTGCAGACATTTATCTCTACCATTTGTGAGAAATATGCACTGTATAAGATCGTTCTATGAAAATTCAGGCTAACGGCCATATCACGTTTAAACACCGGATCTCTTACAATCATTGAAGTTAAGCAACGTTGAATCAGGTCAGTACCTAGATGGATGGCCTCTTTGTAAATTTGGATGTGTGGGTGGTGTAATGGAGAACGGCTTGGAATTGTTAATTGGAGAGCCGAGTTCCAGTTTCAGTCGAGTCCCTTATATTCCCTAAAATTATCTAAAATATTTTCTAGGTTTGAAAGGTGGATAACCTTAAAAAAAAAAAAACCTATAGATAAATTTATACATGTCCAAGAGTTAACCTGGTAGAATTACCTGAATTTTGGGGCAGTTTCTAATATTTTCTGCCAATAACGGAAAATTTTGTCTATATTTCTGAGATGAAATCTTGTAATTATTTATCCTATTTGCATTATTCGGACTGTTGTCCTCACCTTTGTTGTTATATTCAAGTCGTTTCGCCTGTTGTACGCTCTGACCTTCTTCAGGTGATTTGATTTTCGAACCGAACCCTTTATTTCGTCCATATGGCCCAGTGGATAAAAGCGTTCGTTAAAGTGCGCCTGTGACTTGACCCAAAGTTTTGTGAGTTCAATACATGGCCATGGCGAAGTGAACAAAAAGAGAGTTGAGTTAACGGGAAATAACTGAAATTGAGATGTCCGGAAGCGGCATGGCACGTGGAAGTAGAACAATCTATACCCGTGGACGTAATACAGGGTTCGGTTCGAAATTTCAATCACCTGAAGAAGGCCGGATCGTACAACGGCCGAAACGTCGTGAATATGACGACAAAGATGAGAACAACTGTACGGAAAATTTTGTTTCAAGCCTTGGTGAAACATTGGATTTCGAATGCTGAGCCCCTGAAGCTGTCCACTTCGACTTGCCCAAACACACTTTGCCGAACTTACGTCATTTAGCCTTTTGATATCCTAATCTAAGCTTAGTGAGCATCGACAAGAACATTTTTCATTCATATTTTACAAAGATAAACATGCGTCTTTTCGATATGAAACGAAATTTTTGAATATTTCTTACGAACTGACACATGTATTAAGTATAAACTTAATGATATTCAGTTTCTTCTGTTATTATTATTATTATTATTATTATTATTATTATTATTATTATTATTATTCTCGCGCCATTAATGGCAAGGATGGATCAGTGGAATCAGCAAGTCAAGATCAAATTCCGACCAAGCATGCTATACTCACTTTCGCCCTAATGCCTCTGAGAAAGACATGAAACCGACCTTTCCCTTTTTTATTGTACTAAGTGGACATTTTATAGTAATGTTCAACAATACAAGGCCCAAGAGCCACTCAAGATAGAGGGTCATCTTGTGATGTTGTATCAGCGTAAGAAAAGTCAAGTGAAGTTTATGGGACGATGCGGGAAAGATAACGTTTAACCCTAGCCTCGACATATATACTAAACATATTTGTTAGTACTTGGAATTGTTGCTATTGAATTTATTGTATCGATCTTTCTTTGTATTAGTTTATTATTATTTGTTGCTGTTGTTGCATATTCTTCTTCTATGTGGCTTGCCCCTTCAGGACGTGAATGATGAATGCTCTAATTCGCCCTAATGCCTCTGAGAAAGACATGAAGCCGACCTTTCCCTCTCACCCAACTATAAATACATAGCTTTGGTTGAACATGTGGTTTAAAGGGGAGAAAAACTCTGAAATTCAGACTGTTGAGAGAGCAAAGGTGGAAAAAAATCCTATCTTTTTGAAGAATTAATAGCAGTTCACAGGTATGAAGAAGCAGAATGAACATGATATTTTAAAATTAATAAGTACAAAAAAATAGTAATGGATCAAAAATTAATTAGAGCAAAATAAACAAGAAGATGTGGCGGGCCATGAACACACAAGTCCTGAAAGCCCACGGTTCATGAAAGAATGTTAATGTTCTTCGTTCTGTGAGGAAAAATCATTATCACTGTTCAAAAATGATAATTGTCTCTATAAGACAATTATCATTTTTGAACAGTGATAATGATTTTGTTATAAATATTAAATAGGAACTTCTGACGGGGGAAAACAGCAATCGTAGATGTACGTAACTGTTGTGGCTCATGCGGAAATTAACTCAGCTGATACCATTTAATAGCCTTCTCAAGTTAGCTTTCTCAGCTGACATGGACTGCAAACACTATATTGAATCCATTGCTCAGTGAGCTTCTAAGAAAGTCGGTTCACTATGTCTTGCGAGACAATTTTTCTCTCCAGAATCTGTCTTACATATCTATAAGTCTAGCATTCGTCCATGCTTACAATATTACCGCCACATATCGTCCGGTTCTCTTGAAATATATCTAGAGATCATTGGTAAATCTCAAAGAAGAATCAGCAATATTATTGGTCCTGATCTGGCGGTTCCATTTCAGTTACTTTTCTACGGATGTAAGGTTGCCTCTCTGTGTTTTTTCTATAAATAATTTCACGGTAATTTTTCGGATCGGTTCTTCACTGTGGAACCTAGAAGTTTTTAATTTTAACCACAGTACTAGCCTGGCGTCGAGATCTCATCAATTTCCAGTTGAGCTGGCTAGATGCAAACGTACATTTTATGCTAACAGTTTCTTTTCTCGCACTTACCTCTTGTGGAGTTGCCTTTCGGCTCCATACTTTCCAGCCAACTTTAATCTGCAAAAGTTTAAATGCAATGTTAATCGCTATCTACTGTCCCATTGATTACTCTTTTCCCTTCCCGTTCATTATTAATGTTTCTGTTCCTAATTCTTCCACAACCTGTAACCCCTTGTGTTTTAGTGGGTTTACTGCTTTGCATGGGTTGATAGCGTTTTAAAAGAAATATTAACAGGATTTGAATAAAAAATTCTTTTATGATATTTGTACTTTTTGTTTACCGTGATTATGAGTTTAAAAAATCCTGATGGTTCAACTAAATAAAAATCATACTGAAAAAAGAAACCGAAAAGTACATCAACCGAGGATCCTAAATAGTGGATTCTCTCAGAATCTCTCAGGCGATTCTCAGAGAATTATAATATCGAGTAGGATTCATTATTGGTGAGCACAATCTTAATGTATAATATGTAGATGAGACAAAGTTGATAGGGAAACACGGAAAGTAAACTAAAGTTACTCCTGCAGAAGGTAGTAAAATAAAAAATAAAAGGGGAATAAAGGACTAATCTGCGTGTAAATCGTTCTCGAGTAGTTTGTAACACGTTTATTTATCATCTCTCAGTTGCGTTTCTGTCTTTGGGCAGTGTGCGCTCAGGTGCGGCTCTGTCAAAGGACAGAATCGCAACTCAGGAAAATTATACTGAGAGGTGCCCAGCCCTGGGGAACAGCTGCCCGATGACGCGCCCTCTCATTTCACCAGAGAGAGGGATCGGTGCTCGCACCGAAGCCAACACAACCGACGGTTGCGTGTCTCGGGCAATTTTTGTTCCTATCCCGTGCGTACGCGCTCGGGTTGCCCACATTAAACCGACCTTGTGTCACAAGCTGACATCGTGGTGTGGAGAGTAAATACAAATAAAGGACTAATCATTAATTGTGTAAGAAGACAAAATGTATAGTTGTCAGGAAAATGAACAGTCCAAGATGCGATCTACGAATTGGAGACACCAAAATCAAGCAAGTGCAAACATTTAATAGAGGACGAAAAATGCGACATCGAAATTCGACGGCGCATTGGAATAGCGAAAGATGCCTGTAAAAAATTAAGCAAAATATTAAGAAGCATGAAAATGTCCGTCCTTCTATATGGCATTGCATATTGGACACTCTTTACAAATGAAGAGGAGACTTGAAGAAACAGAAATATGTTCCTTCGGGAGGATGCTGAGAATACCATGAACTGAACATGTGAGCAATGATAAAGTTTTAGAGAAAATGAAAAGAAGGACAAGCATAGTTAGAATCAGGAAAAAACAAAACAAAAAAAAAACAAATGAAACTTCTAGGTCACATAATAAGAAAAGAGGGCTTAAAAATTTAACACTCCCAGGGCATATGAAGTAAAGAAGAACAGCGTACAGCAGCGAATAAGCTGCCTAACTTATTTGCATAAATGGATGGCAGAACAGGGAATAGGAGAGTTAGCAATAGAAGGAGGCACGGTGGAGTAATGGATAACAGCTCGGATTGAGGAATCAGGGAGCCGAGTTCGAATTCCAATCGAATCCATTACATTCACTTACGAGGTGTGGGTAAATAGCAGGACAGACTGGGTTTCTACCGCAGAAAGAAATGGCAACCTACTGCAGTTGAAAGCTACATGATCGGATGGCACATAACTAATTGATCAATAGAAACATTTATAATAGTTACATATATCAGGATACAGTGGAGAACCATGATTTCCAACATCATAAAAAGACAAGACATTTAGAAGATGATAAAACATTACAATTAGAGCCATGATCACAGTAACTAATAAGCCTTGAAATATTTACCAAAATACCAGAGATAAAGATAAAGGGATTCAGATTGCGAGGAAGATTTAAAATTATTCCGCTACATATTCTTCATATATCGTGCCCTTTCGGAAAATGAGTGATAACGGCTCCCCACAACTTCCTAACCTTTGTAGATCTACGGAATAATTGCTCCGCTGATTAACCCTCCCATTCCCTGTTCTGCCATACATTTACGCAAGCTGATTATCCCTCCGAGTCCCTGTCCTGCCATCCATTTACCCAAGCTGATTATCCCTCCGAGTCCCTGTCCTGCCATCCATTTACCCAAGCTGATTATCCCTCCCAGTCCCTGTCCTGCCATCCATTTACCCAAGCTGATTATCCCTCCCAGTCCCTGTCCTGCCATCCATTTACCCAAGCTGATTATCCCTCCCAGTCCCTGTCCTGCCATCCATTTACCCAAGCTGATTATCCCTCCGAGTCCCTGTCCTGCCATCCATTTACCCAAGCTGATTATCCCTCCGAGTCCCTGTCCTGCCATCCATTTACCCAAGCTGATTATCCCTCCGAGTCCCTGTCCTGCCATCCATTTACCCAAGTTGATTATCCCTCCGAGTCCCTGTCCTGCCATCCATTTACCCAAGCTGATTATCCCTCCGAGTCCCTGTCCTGCCATCCATTTACCCAAGCTGATTATCCCTCCGAGTCCCTGTCCTGCCATCCATTTACCCAAGCTGATTATCCCTCCGAGTCCCTGTCCTGCCATCCATTTACCCAAGCTGATTATCCCTCCGAGTCCCTGTCCTGCCATCCATTTACCCAAGTTGATTATTCCTCCCAGTCCCTGTCCTGCCATCCATTTACCCAAGCTGATTATCCCTCCGAGTCCCTGTCCTGCCATCCATTTACCCAAGTTGATTATCCCTCCGAGTCCCTGTCCTGCCATCCATTTACCCAAGCTGATTATCCCTCCGAGTCCCTGTCCTGCCATCCATTTACCCAAGCTGATTATCCCTCCGAGTCCCTGTCCTGCCATCCATTTACCCAAGCTGATTATCCCTCCGAGTCCCTGTCCTGCCATCCATTTACCCAAGCTGATTATCCCTCCGAGTCCCTGTCCTGCCATCCATTTACCCAAGTTGATTATTCCTCCCTGTGTCTGTCCTGCCATCCATTTACCCAAGCTCATTAGGTAGGTTAATCGGTATTTTCCTCTGTCCGTTTTGCCTTCTATATGTCCTGTGAGTGTCATATTCTCCAAATTATCTTTCCTCAATATGCGTCCAAGTAATTGTAACTCTTTCTTTCTAATTATAAATACAAGTGACCAGTTCGTTACCGTTATCTTTAAGCCATCCTCATTGTTCACGTGTTCCGTCCATGGTTTTCTCAACATCAATCTGTAGAACCTGAACTTCGCTGCTTCAAGTCATCTGTTCATCTGTGTGAAGAGACCGCGCTTCGCATTCAATGCCATATCGGAAGCCTGACGCAAGCAAAAGGGGTGTGGCATTTAGAATCATTTAACAATCATTGTAAATATGCAACATAAATCCTTATCTTAAACCATCAAATTTCCTCATGCGTTTTTATATTTATTTATCTAGGATTTGAAAAGAGGTTAAACAAATAGTTTAAAGTTTTCAGGTTTATATACTTTGTATTCCATTGGTGAGATGTAAGTTCGGCTCGAAAAGCTTTTTCCCATGTATGGTTGCTTTGTAGAACCAACTTCAAATATAATGTTTTCCCGATCAATACAATCCTAAACTATTCAAGCCTAGGGTTAAGCATTATGTTCCCTACATATCCCTACAAACTGTGCCTCTTAACTCTGTAACCCTCTACCTCGAGTGGCTCTTGCGTATTGTACAAGGTGAATATGATTATAAAAAATGAATTGTCCAACATTCGCTACACTATAGAAAGACCTATAGTATTTAACAGTTCAGTACTGTTTCCTTTGTGACTAACGAAATTTTATAGTTTATCTTATTATAATTCTGATGTTCCAACTTCCGTTATCACGACCGTTACGTACCGCCATTACCTCATAAATGACAGACCATTCTGTTTCGATAGCGTGGAAAGACAGAAACAGACCTATCAAAGACTCTACTTGGTTTCAGTGAGAAAATGAAAGGAAAGAAAGAAGGGGAAATGTATTTGTTTAATGTTTGTTTCAGTGAAATGGACAAAAATATTGCCAATTTCAAATCTTTTTATTTGTACCCACTTACTTCATAAATAACAACCAGCATTCGTATTTCTGATTGATATTTTTTGTTGAAGCTATTAAGCTCAAAGATAGAACGATCCGATAGGGGATTTCTACGGATTTTAGTAAAAGTTTATTCAATTATTAATTTAAGAATTAAGATTCCACAGGAAATTAAAATAAGGAACCTGTGAAATGTTCACGTGTATTTCTAGTTATAAATACTAAAATGATTAAATGGAAGAAAATAATAATGCAGGACTAATATTAAAGTGACGCTGTCATTTTTGTGACGGTAACGATAAAATATTGTTTAAGTGAGATTTGTGCAAGTTCCAACAGCTGTCGCGTTAACTCCACTTAATGTGAAAGGATCGTTTTCTTATCCAAAGTCAGAACCGAATGTATTTTGCGCCAAGACTCATAGCGATACTTCTTTTATGATAATGGCGAATATAATTTACGTCGAATGATAGAGAAAAAAACGGTCAAATATCTCGAATGTACTGTAAAACCTTCGTAAAGAAAAAGACACAGACGAATGAAAATCTCTCTATCTAGGATATATTTTCAAACACACAAAGTTCTTATTCTTTCTCTCCATGTTTCGCGATGTTTACTTATCTATCTCCCTTTATTTACCTATCGAACTATATATTTCCGTATATTTACCAATTTCCATCCATCTATCTACTTTTATCTATTTCTGTTTATCTAAATGTATCCATCCATCTATCTCCCTTTATCTATTTCTGTTTATCTATCAATATGCCCATCCATCTATCTCCCTTTATCTATTTCTGTTTATCTATCAATGTACCCAGCCATTTATCTCTCATTATCTATTTCTGTTTATCTATCAATGTATCCATCCATCTCGCTTTATATATTACTGATAGTCTATCAATATCCATCCATCTATCTCCCTTTATCTATTTCTGTTTATCTATCAATATGCCCATCCATCTATCTCCCTTTATCTATTTCTGTTTATCTATCAATGTACCCAGCCATTTATCTCCCTTTATCTATTTCTGTTTATCTATCAATGTACCCAGCCATTTATCTCCCTTTATCTATTTCTGTTTATCTATCAATATATCCATCCATCTATCTATTTTTATCTATTTCTCTTCATCTATGTATCCATTCATTTCCCTTCATCTATTTCTATTTATCTATCTATGTATCTATCCATCACCTTTTATCTAATTATATGTTTCCTTTTATCTATCAACCTATATATTTCTCTTTATCTACTTCCCTTTATCCAATTGTATATTTCCGTTTATCTATCTCTCTCTTTCTCTCAATTTATTTATTGTATTTCTATTTATCTATCTCCGTTTATTTATCTATTTCCATCTATCTCTCTATCTATTTATTCCTATAGTACGATTAAGGATTAAAGCAACATCGATTCTGGTCAGTAGCAAAATGGGTGACTGCTATGGAATGCCAGGTGTTGTAGGCTTGGATAACCTTGGATGGGTGGATAACGGCTTGCAGTTGGTTAATAAAGAGTAAAGTTCTAATTATATTCACTAATGCGTAAATATTCTTGGGAAAGGATCTACCATTCTCCCCAAATATAGGTTAGTTAGTAGGACTTTTATCTGTTAAAAAATTACTACCAAAAATAAAGATTCTTAAAATCTAAAAATAGTTTCTGGCTTTAACTAACCTGCAACATGTTGATAAGCATAAAAATATCAATCAATCTCATCTCTCTCTCTCTCTCTCTCTCTCTCTATATATATATATATATATATATATAGAGAGAGAGAGAGAGAGTGGCAAGCAGGCAGGCAGGCACGGTGGAGTTATGGATTGCGGATATCGGGTTGAGGAATCGGAGAGCCGAGTCCGAATTCGGATCGATTACATTCATTTACCTGCTAATACTGCCGGGTAAGGTATGAATCCTTTTCTTTTCCCCCCAGCTATCTATACGAAAATAGCAGGGCAGACTGGGTTCTATGGCCTTAGATGACAACTGGTCTAGGAGAAGGACAACTCTGAATTCAATACCTGGGAAGGGTCGTTTGTATTCGCCTCTTCAAAATGTGTAGTTGGTTCTGCACAAAACCTTCACCACAATGATCAAATCGTATGTACAGATGTCTGGCTGTCGGTTCCTAGGAACTGGGTTGCTTGACCCTCATACTTTGATAAACGACGTGAGAATCCAACATATACATACATATATATATATATATATATATATATATATATAGACGATATTAGTGGTGAATATACACATACATATGCAATTATATATACACATACATATATGTATAAAAAT
Source organism: Acanthosepion esculentum (assembly GCA_964036315.1). Lineage (NCBI taxonomy): Eukaryota > Metazoa > Mollusca > Cephalopoda > Sepiida > Sepiidae > Acanthosepion > Acanthosepion esculentum. Next base: position 69,879,783 of record OZ038475.1, read on the forward strand.
AATTCCAAGAGGATATGATCCAGGTAGAACTCGATGTCCAGGACAGAGTAAGGATATAATAAAAAGACTTAAACACTAATATTCCATGGTCATAATTTATTCCATAGGAATCGTAAGAACGATCCAATTCATCAGACCTACAGATTCAAAAAGAAAACGGAACAACAACTCCGGGAAAAACTGGTGAGAGTATGTGTGAGAGTGTGGGGGGGGGGGCCTGTAATCTATATAGAGGGGTAACAGACGAATGAGACAGGGAGGTCCGAAGGTGGAGAGGGCATTAAAATCTAACAGAGGGAAGATTTAAAGAGGGGTTTCAGTGAGAAAAGGGCGCGTATTTTCAAACGTCCGAAGATATACCGGAAGAGTGTACATTTCTTGGCGACACACACACCCCATAGGCGATAAAATCTTATACTCCCGCCCAGACCCCTACAACGCAGTCTGTTTATGTCAGTTTCTTTCTCTTTATACCTATGCGTACACACAAACATACATACATTTAATCTATCTATATATGTCTTCCTACATTTTTATGGATGTCCTGAAATGTAAATATATGTTTCTATGTATGTTGAACTAATTTGTCCTTTCTTAAAACACACACACACACTCACACATGCATTTTGATAGGCATTAAAAGATAAATCAATATATTTAACTTCTGATCATAAATCTATATTAATTAAGTGATAATTACTTTCTGAAAAATTTTAAAAAAATAAATAAAACTGGAATCTATTTAGAAAATATTGATTCGATTTCTATGTTCCTTGTCCCTTCAAAAACGTTTGTGTTCATGGCTCGTACATTTTGCTGTTCTTAATGAATTTTGCTTTTTTTGTCACCTCATCTAAACCCTATTCTCTCATCCATTTACTCAAGCTCACTAGATAGTTTTTGCGGGCTTGTTCTTTTGTCCATCTTGCTTTCAGTCTATTCTATAAGTATCAAATTTTCCAAGACCTCTTTCCTCATCATGTGCCCTATAAATTTCAGCTGTCTCTTTCTGATACTGTGTCTTTTTACTTCTATTTTCCAAACTGTTAATCACAAGTTCGTTTCATGGTATTCTCAGCATCCTTCTGTAGAACTAGATTTTTGTTGCTGCAAGTCTCTTTTTCATATGTAAGTAGATTGTTCAGCATTCACTGCCATATAGAAGGACTGCTTTTAAATAACATTTCAGTACTCTTTTCTTTGTTTTTAAAACATATTTTCCTGTTTCTTAATACTTTGCCTATCTTTTGGAAGGCATCTTCCGCTACCCAATTGCGCTTTCAGATTTCAGTGTCGCACTTTACATCCTCTGTTAACACACTTCCTACATATTTAAATTGTATTTGTTTGTTTTAGGTATCTCTAATTTTTATGTTGAGGTATTCTTTTAAGAACCAAAATTCCCAGTGAAATGAATTGGCTTAAAAAATACTGAAAGTAAAACATTTTATCTTTTTATATGACTAAAGACTTATATAGTTTCGCAAACATTTAATTCCGTTAGTCTTTGTGATTAACGGAAATGACTGACAGG
>OZ038475.1:69886316-70021316 GCA_964036315.1 Acanthosepion esculentum
TTGGTAAATAATATAATATAACGAGAATTGCGGGAAATAGATATCATGGGAGGAGGCAAGGAACTACGATTAAAATGCAATTCAATATTTAAAAGGGTAGGAGAAAAATAGGGATTAAAAAAAGCAGAATAAAAGTTCCAGTGAGTTTGAAAAGGAAGAAATAGACTCACAAACCACCTACTAGAGAAAGAGAAGGAATAAATTGCTCCTCTTGTCTGAAGAAAGACTGTTGATACAGTTTAATATATATTGGTTCTAAGATGTGCAGATGTTTCGCCGACAGTGCTTTGCATGGAAAACTACGAGCCACTGGATTATTCAAGAGGTGTTGATCTATCGCGGAATCTGGTGTGTGTGTGTGTGTATGTGTGTGTGTGTGTGTGTGTGTGTGTGTGCGTGTATATATATATATATATGGGTACATCCACGAGATGGCTAAAAAAAGGGCATAGTATGATGAAAAAGATGCCAAACTTGACGAAAGCAAAATTTTATCGTCTAAATATTTATGTTATTATTAAGTTTATTTTAATTATTTTTAAAGATTTTTCCTTCTTTTTAGAACAATCTGAATTTTTATTTAAAAATCCTTGTTTCTCTTTGTATCACCGGAACTAGTAAAATAACATACAATTTTTAGCACGTTTTTGTTTTTTGTATGACGCACATTAATTTGGAAAATCTTGCAAAAATAAAAATAATTGTCGGATGTTAAGGAAACTTCCAGAAAATATTTACAGATGATTGAAATTATTATAAATATGTTTTCTTTTATTAAATTCATGGCAGAAATATTTTTTTTTAATATTTAATACCCCCCACCTATAACTAATTTTATGAAAACGCTAGAAATTCGATCGCATCGGGTTTAGTGATTACAATAGTTTCAAAGCACAAGGCTTTGTGGAATGCAAATCATGTTTTTTATTAATTGTACCCCACGTACCTGAAAATCAGCTCTGAATTGTAACATACAAAACTCAATAAAACAAAGATATTATTTAATTTCAAATGCTTTTATTTGCTTTTAGTTGTTTTTATGAATATGGGCAATATTTTCTGAAAGCAAAAAAAATTTTCGATGAAAAATGAATTTCTAATACAATTATTTGTTATTTTTTTAAATTATAAGAAATTTTACATTTAAGTTGTTAAAATATTATAAAATTAGTTAAAAGCCGCATCGGGTTTTGTAAGTGTCCTTTTGAGATAGATCTTTATTTAGTGCGTTGTAAATTGTATCGTTTTGACTAATCAGAAGACCCGCAGTAATTAAGAAATGTAATTTTGTGTTTATAATCGGGCTCTAATTATAAAGTACGGAAGACCAACCAGAATACAATTAAGTTGCCTTATTTGAGTTAAGCATTGTTCTCGCTGTTAAGGCTTTCAATTTTGCGAAACACATGTGGAGAAGTTTATTTGATTTTTCAATTTCAATTGAGAAGGGTACCTAAAAGTTTCAGTATCATCTTATGAAATTTCTATGATATTATTTTTATATTAATCTCAGTTATGACATTTTTCCATAAATGAAATATCAAAATTATTAATAAAATAAATGGAAATACAGATAACACAGTAAAAGTACATAAAATTATAGTATTTTATGAACACTTCTGACAAAATTTATTGAGAAATGTACCTATAAATTAATTAGATACCTTTCTTATGAAATTTAATCTCATTCATAACAGTCTTGTTTTAGTTTCTTCATAATATATTTTCCATAAACCATCATAAACGTAAAGGTGAAAGCTAAGTACAAAAAAAAATTAGAGCGCTGAAAGTTTTCCTTAAAAATAACGAGGTAAATAATTTGTTCATGTAAATGTAAAATATTTCACTTTTCTCTTTCCGTAGAACAAATTATCCTCACGGAATCCATCAATATCATTCAACACCTGTCAAGTGACGCGAAAGCTTATGACCTGCTTTGTTTTATTTTCAAATTGCCTCTTTTCGGCGCAGAAGCTAAGTTAAGCTTGGTTCAAAATATTAAAAAAAAAAACATTCTAATTTCTGATTTTCTTAAAATAAGATTTGAAAAAATGATAATTGATATTTAAAAGAATTTCAAACTGAGATTTTCATTGATTCTATAAAATGGAAGAAAATGGTCAATTTTTCTGACTCAAAAACATGATTTTTAACGAAATTTTCGGACGTGGTAGGAACGATTAAAAAATGTCAAAAAACCCACAAAAATACTTTGATCTTTCCTCTTAATAATAACATAAACATTTAGACGATAAAATTTTGTTTTCGTCAAGTTTGGCGTCTTTTTCATCATGCTATGCTCTTTTTTTAGCGATCTCGTGGAGGTATATATATATGTATATATATATATATATATATATATATATATATATGCTGTTGGATATGAATCCGTTATGAAATTGCAAATATTTTCTAAGAATCTTTAACATTTATTTCTAGATGTCTAAGTCGTTCTGTGTCTAAAGCGCAGTTAAACATTTTTCCATCGAATGGCGGAGTGAGATTTTGACCCTACATACTTGTCATTCATGAAAAATTAATTTTTTCTTCTACTTACTCCCCTACTCCTTCTTTTGAATTATACAGTGGGCTCTCCCGTCAATTTGCATGCGGGTCTCACAGTTCGGATTTGAATCACACACAGATAATATGATTATAGCAATGAAGGCTTCTGAAAATCCTGTTATCAATGAACTGATAGCAGAGAAACGGTGAACAGTGCGCCACGAAGTCTCCCAACAACCCTCCACATGTTTGAATTCAAAGTTTTCTTTTTCCTATAATGATTGCCAACCAGGTGAGAGAGCCTAGCCTACGTTGGTATTTTATACATGACTAGGGTGAAGAGAAAAAGCTATACGATTCTGGAGTTATTTGTTCGAAAATGAAGGTGACAAACACTGCCATAATTTTAATACGTCTGCTCGATTTCTTTCCGAAACGCTTATTCATTACACTACCCCCAACTTGGAACTGTTATATATATATATATATATATATATATATATGTGTGTGTGTGTGTGTTGAATATGGTATATTTTGACAAGTTCTACCTTTATGCAATCCAATAATGAATGTCCATATTTGAATCTGGAAAAAGGGTAGCATTTTAAATCGTTCTATCATCGCATAGGAGACAAAGATATATTTATGTTGGTGATTTTTCTTTTCATCTGTTCAAATATATTTTCATTCATAGATTACAATCTAATGTAAAACTCTGGCCCGGAACCATTAACAATATTTTACTGGACAAAGTGTTTTATTAGACGTTAACAAATTGTATTTCATACACACACACCCACACACACACATATATATATATATATATATATATATATATATATATATATATATATATGTGGGAAAATATATCTTAACATTGTTGATAATATAGGTTATGCCGAAAGTGCGGATAATGTTGCCCTCGTGTATGTCTGTGATATATGATTGTGCGTATAAGTTCACACAAATTAGCATCAAAGGGCGGCTGACTGCTTCATTACTGTCATCGATTAGTGTTGACCTCAGTGTCCACTTATATATTTACATACGCTTATGTCCTTTATATTGAGCAATTGTATACATAAATATAGCATACTTTAAACTCTCTATATATATATATAAAAGTGAACATAGAAGTCAACACTTAGAGGCGACAGTCTGTTTCATGCTAGATGCAATCGTCAGACCACGAGTGCTGTTATTTTTCAATAACAAATAAGAAACAAAATCTATAAATAAAGTAAATAATAAACAAATTATCAAACTATTATGACCAAAATATTAGTTAGACGATAAAAATCAAAACAAAAAATCGGACGAAAAAAATAGCTATAACTGTTATATAAGGATAAAAAAATAAAAAAAAATTAATAAAAAATAATATACTACGTTACTTAAAAATCGAAAACCAAAAAGAAAAAAAATATACAGTGTAACAAATAAATAACAAGTAAAATAAATTGATCTAAATACATCCAAATATACAAATAAACTAACAACCGATACCGATGAACTAGCCGTTAGAAAAAAACAAATCAATCCAAATAAATACATGAAGTAATAAACAAATTAAAAACTGTTCCCGCCAAAATAATAGTTAGAACTAACTACAACAATCAACCCAAAAAATGAATAGCTTTAATTATCTTCCCAAACAAAAAACAAAACTATTAAATAAGCTATATAAACAAATGTTTGCTACGTTAATAAAAACACCGATCAAAATTTTAAAAAGAAATAAAGAAATATATAAGATAAGAAATAAAAATAAAAATAAATAAAAACAAGCAAAATAATTTAACCCAAATAAATAAATAAACATATAAACGACTTCCGGTAAAATAACCGCCAAAATAGACTACCCACAAAGCACCTCTGACCCATATATATAAATAGCCGAGAAAAATACCAGCACTCGTGGCCTGACGATTGCATCTATCATGAAACAGACTGCCGCCTCTAAGTGTTGACTTCTATGTTCACTTTTATATTTACACACGCTCTATCTATGATATTGAGAACTTTATCCCATAAATATAGCACACTATATATATATATATGTGTGTGTGTGTGTATATATATATATATATATATATATATATATATATATATATATATATATATATATGTATATATATAGGGAGAGAGAGGGGAGAAAAAGAGGTAAATACAGCAATAACTGTATAGAAAAAAAGCATTATTATTATTTTACAAAACAAATATTTATTTTTCAACAAAATGTTTCTTGTTAAAGTATTTAATCCTACACATCTTCACTAATATAAATAGTTCGAATAATTCGCAATGTAATTAATAATTTCTACTTATAACTTCTCAGGATATGAACTATATATATATATATATATATATATATATATATATATATATATGCACATACATACAGATATACACACACACACATACATATATATATATTTAACAGGTACATTTCGCAGCATAAATGTATAAACTACAATTAACACATTATTTGTATGTGTATTGTCAAGTTTATGTTCATAAATATTTGTACTTACAAATAGAAAGATATCAGAAATACATTTGTTTACAACCATATGTAGATTGTCCGAGAAATCAGCCACAAACATTTATTAGTTTATATCTACACACACACATATATATATATATATATATATATATAATGTTAGGATTATTTTTAATATAATCTTCTGTTTTATTTTATCCCACCTATCTATGAGTACATGAATACTCATTATTTAGGATACGTATTTTGTATCAAATAACGAACCTCATTTGACGCAAGTTATTTATCTTTATTTCACCGTAGTTGGAAGTGTACTGAACAGAAGCAAACTTACTATTTATCTGTCTATCTCTCTCTCTCTCTCTCTATATATATATATATATATATATATATATATATATATATATATATATATATATATATGTATGTATGTATGTATTTATGTATGTTTGTTGTTGTCTATCGATCCATCATAGTCTGTTCATATCTATCTAGCTATTTCGGTATCACATTCTTTTTGCATCTCAGTTTATTCAGATCTCTTTCTCTCTCTCTCTCTCTCTCACTTTTCGTATCTTAGTTTAATCATATCTCTTTCTCGCTTTCTCTTTTCGCATCTCAGTTTCATCATACCTCTTTCTCTCTCTCTCTCTCTATTCGCATCTCAGTTTAATTGTATGTCTTTTTCTCTCTCTCTCTCTTTTCGCATGTCAGTTTAATCGTATCTTTTTCTTTTTGTCTGTTTGCTGCCCCCCTCTCTCTCTTTCTCTCTCTCTCTCTATATATATATATATATAGTGTGTGTGTGTACGTGTGTATATGTATTTTCATATGTATATGAGACTGATCGCATCTCGCTACCTCGGTCTGTAATGTTGATCTATCCGCGTACGCTTCCTCAACATATGCCTGCTGATATTGCTCAAACACACAGACACACACGATCATTTCATTTGACAAATGCACACATGCAAGCAGATATGTAAAATATGCTCGCCTATTTTACACATCACGCTTACATACACCTAAATCTGATTCTTATGTATGAGATAAACAATTTTTTCCCGGGCAATATTTACCGAATTATCATAGCTAAGATGGAATGGATTATATTCTGACTAGCGGGATGTGGCAAGCCTCTCACTTCCCTACTTCCACGGAAAGTGCTCGGACAAACTACATTCCATGGCCCCGCCAAGGCAAACCTTTACGGCAAGAACACGCCGTGTCACTTACATAATAGCAAACCACCCACGTTCCCTCCGTATTCCATCGAAAGAAAAAAGAAAAAAAGTTCCTCTCGAGCAGCTTCTTCCCGCGAAACACGACCCAGTGGAACCGACTCCCAACAGGATGTTTCACCGATCACTACAATCTTCCACTCCTATACACACAAATGACCTTCTAACTTTGAGTGGCCCCTGTAGTTTGTAAAATGTAAACCTTACTATAACCCCCACCCCTAAAAAATAAAAAAACTATGGCTGTACTCCAACGACACATAACTATATGTATATTTCCAGATGTGCTGCACTTACGATTAAATCATCAGAAATAGTAATTCTAAAATGTACTTTTGATTCTTATTGGGGAGCGCTATTATTTTGTCAATGTGTCACTTAATAAATACCTTATACACTCCTTATACTAATTTTTCAATGTTTGTTTAAATTAATCAATTAAAATGTTAAAATTTTCACTTGTTTGTTAATGAACTACATTTGTTTCCCTCGAGAGAATGAACTCCGTACTTATGACCAGCCAAGTTACATCGCCAACCATTAACCACAAGCCGAGGTGCCCACATTCAAATAATAAATATTGACATATGAAAATGATTATTTTTTTCCTTGTCTGCCTTCATGCCAATTTAAGATTTAGGTATCTCATTTACAGATAACTATTTACAGGGATAGTTTTATGTTTATAATTTAATAAATATATACCGGGTGTAACAGAAAAATTGTCCAAATCGTGTAACAGCATGCGATCATTGTCCATCGCACAAAATGTTTAATATCTAAAAAAAACAAACTAAATGAGTTTCTTTTTCGCAGGTTTTCAGATAAAAACTTTAACCAACTTGACACCATTTGTCTTAAGAATCACTGAAAAACCCTTTGAGTTAGTTATTCAGCTAGAAAGAGAACAGGTTAAAATAGTTTTGTGTCAGTCACACTATGTCTTCCCAAATGAGCAATGGTAAGAGGAAAAAAAGATCATTCAGATTTTAGTAATTGTACCAACATTCATACTCTGGCTTCCATCTTCAAAGTGCATTCAGGAACTATCAAGAGTACGGTGAATAAGATCAGGAAGTCACAACAGGAAGAGGGATCATCATTTCAACTTCGAAGCTAAACACCTTGGTATTGTTCAGAGTTTTGTAGTATTATAAAAACCTCGGAGAATTCCAGTAAGATATCTTTAATCATTTCTAAGATAAAATGGTTCAAAGCTTAATCTAAAAATTGGACAATTTTACTGTTACGCCCTATATATATATATATATATATATATATATGTATATATATATATATATATATATATATATATATATATATATATATATATATGTATATATATATATGTATGTGTGTGTGTGTGTGTAATTTGGCAGCAACTTTTCTTTTAAACATGTAGTATTGAATGTTAAAGACAACATAGTCTTGCATATTTTCTTTTGAATTTTCTCATATTCTTTAATGAGACTTTTTATTTGAAAATGATTTCGAAATATTGACCCTGAAGATGAACAATGATGTTCGAAAACGCTAGGTCATCGTATGGACAATACATATTTCGAAATCATTTTCAAATAAAAAGTCTCATTAGAGAATATAAAAAAATTCAAAAGAAAATATGCAAGACTATGTTGTCTTTAACATTCAGTACTACATGTTTAATATATATTCATGTTTAATATATATATATATATTTAAAGACATTTATAATATGTTTAACGTTCTTTTTATAGATACAAGTATTTAAGCAAATGTATCAATAAAAAGAACGTTAAACATATTATAAATGTCTTTAAATAAATTGTCGGACCTTGTCCAATTCAAATATATATATATATATATATATATATATATATATATAGTATTTTAATGAAATGATGGATTTTTTATTTATTAATCCAGCAGATCTTTATCACCTTAAACGTTATTTTTAGTGGATAATCATATTTGATTAGAAGCACCGTTTATTTATTAAACACATTATATTTATTTATTTTCGTATATCGGCCTGCTTATTCGATAGATCTTACTAAATAAAAATATTCACTCTCCGGCAGAACGCATATTTTTCTTTAATAAGATATCCCAAATATTCAGACGGGTAGGCGAAAATACATAAATATACTATTTAAAATTACCGCCGACCCAAATACGAGTGTCTATTAAAAAATAACGTTTAAAGAAAACGTCTCGCTGAGTTCGAATTCCCTTTGAATTCGTTAAGTCCATTTTCAAATAAATATCTCCTGGAAAAGATTAGAAACAATCTCCCTCATCCTATAACTATGAGTCAAATACCAGCGCGGACTGACATCTCTTGACTTGGGCAACCGCTCTGTAGATGGGGACGCGATTTAAACACCCATTTTCCCAACAGCTTGAGTCACTCGTGGAGTGGTGTCAACCTCCCTCCCTAAAAAAAAACTTACAATAAGTGAAATTCTTAAGTTATATGAAGGCAGGTGGATGGTATCTACATTGTTATCTATCTTTCTACACACACACACATTTATATATATACATATACATACTGTAACTATTGAAAACTGTAACTAAGGTCTGCTCAGCATAGTTGCAGGCTGGGTTTGTGGGCGTTGAGCAAGCGTCGGCAATAGAGATGGGTTGACTAGCCGCCCTAATAGGCGGGTGAATGTCCTTGAATACGAGTGGCCAGCTATTATATATATATATATATATATATATAGGGAGAGAGAGAGAGAAGGGAGAGAGAGAAATATGTGTGTGTACGAGTGAGTCATAAGATAATAAATAAACACGAAATGTTTATCAATCTAGCATGTGTTATTTCATGAGAGAATAAGATATAATAAAACACTCAAAGTGATTTTTATTATTTCTATTCTTTGATTAGGTTTTAATAAAAGCAAAACACGTTAGACTGATAAACGTTTCCTATTTGTTTTTTATCATATCATTATATCAGATCCCGACTCACAATTGTTCTCTCTCTCTCTCTCTCTCTCTATATATATATATATATATATATATTTTTGGTTCTAACTCATATCTTTAGAAAAGGGTAAAAAGATTCTCCGATCAAGATCGAACCCGCGTCTCGCTGTGTTGGGGAAAACAAAGCTTGTGCTGGCATGCTTTACCGCTTCGCTGCAAAGAACTTCAGTGTGAGCCAAGACCGTTGTTCCCATATATATATATATATATATATATATATATATATATATATATATATATATATATATATATATATATATATATATATATATATATATATATATATATATTTCTCAAGTATGTGGTGCAGTTCAATTTACATTACATGAATCGTTCATACAAAAAACAGATATTGAAGTTAATGATATAAATTATAAATTTATAAATTCCAGTTGCATAAGGTCTTTTTTTTAATTTTTTTACAAGCTTTCATCTCTGCATACAGATATCGTCAGGTATGAAAATATATTTGTTTTTTACATCCATGTAATAACAGGACAGCGAAAGAATATATGTAATCCGAAAAATGTTTTTTTAATTGTGTTATTGTTAATTGTAAGAAATTTTGTAGCGTGCGGTCGCAACGCTGAGGTTGAATTTTTAAATTTTAAGATTGTGCGTTTATGTACTAATATGGTAATAGGAGAATTCTTTTGTACTGGTAGGTTTTTCAGTCAATGTGGCATGAACTAAATTGTTCAATAAATAGAGTAATGTCACGGTTATCCTGTTATTACCAGGATGCAAAAACAAATATATTTTCATACCTGATGATGTCTGTATGCACAGATGAAAGCGTGTAAGAAATAAAAAAAGAGAGTATGCAACTGTACTTTATAAACAGGGATCATAACATTCATCTACAAGTTCGGGGTTAATGTCATTTATTAAATTAGTTTGCGAAGATGTATTCTCGCCAATTATATCATTAACTTCAATATCTGTTTTTTGTATGAATGATTCATGTAATAATAATAATAATAATATATATATATATATATATATATATATATATATATATATATATATATATATATATGATGAACTCTCCTTTCGTTTTCGACATGTTTCGTATGAGACAACAATCCTGCACGGGATTTGCAAACAAATCCACACGAAGGGCATACTGAAGAGTTTACCGTCATATGGGCTGATGTATCCGCCCAAGATTTAGTGTTAATTCTTAATTCTTTCAGATGATTGAGACGATTCTTTTAGTTAGTTATACCTCGGTAGCAGGTATTTCTCCAGTTTGGTCGGTTTTCAACAGCAAGAACGAATTCCTCTATAGGGATGTTATATATATATATATATTCGATCTATCTCTCTCTCTCTCTCTATATATATATATATATATATATATATATTCGAACTATATATACATATATATATTCGAATTATATATACATATATATGTATATATTCGAAGTGTATATATATATATATATATATATATATATATATATATATTCGAACTATATATATATATATATATATTCGAACTATATATATATGTTCGAGCTCTTCTATAGGACTATGCGCGCGCACACACACACACTTTTATTTTCAAGCGCAAGTACAAATAAACTACGTTACATTACTCCATCTTTTGGATGAAATCGTCAACATATGTTGGGTTTACCTTTCTAAGTGGATCTAAGCACGGATTCTTAACTCTAAGTCTCCAGTCTACTACTTAAAAATATTCCTTATATGTCTTACTTAAAATTGCGTGACTGCAAATAGTAATAATATCAATTATGCCAATAAGAATAGCTGGAATAGCACAGTGGCGGCTGATTTTCAAAGTAGCAATAATTTCATCTGTCGCTTTTACGGACAGGCGAGAAGGCATCTGTAATCTCTCGTCTTTTCTCGTTTCTACATCATCTTTCTTCTTTCTTTCTTAACGTCAGTACCGAGACTGTTTAGTGTAAGGAAGGCACGACAAGTAAATATATCTGATTGTTGGCGTTTGTTGCATTGAGAATCTATAAAATGTTGGCGCAGCTGGCGAGCGTTTATACAGTCGGGCATCACTTGTAAGAGTAACATTAGTTTAAGCTGATCATTCCGAAGCTTGCCTATCGCTGCTTTTGACTTGTTTACAAAACTAGCTAATGGCTAAAAGGTTGAGGTTGAGGTTGCGAAGCGCTTGGGGGAAGTTTACGCCTGGCTACCAAACTCGAAGTCAATTTCTTGCAAAATTCACTCTGCTACACACACACACACACACACACACGCACGCAAAAATCATTTGTTTGAAGAACATCTAATACCTCTTCAAACTGTAAATATTTTCTTACCAGAGGGAGAGGGCGGAGAACTCTATGAACTGACTTTTGATTTTCAGGAAAACGCCTATAGCTTACACTTTGCAGCAAGGTTTAGCGTGATGGTTTGCAAGTTCGTTTAAAATGTAGTGCAATCATGTCGTAAACGGGATGAGCTGAGCAAAATGTGGTGGTTGTTAGCCTGTTATGCTGGGTGACCATTGCTACTAACTAGTGAAGTTCGACATTCACCGGGTGCTCCATATTTCTGGGCTTGTGTCAAACTTAGTTCAGTATCGTATGTAATCGGAAGCGTCATTATATAATAATTTGTCTCGAAAACTAATTCACTACTGTAAGAAGATATAACAATGAGACTGGAAGCGTCAATGGAAAAGATTCTACCGGAGAATACTATAAATAAAATGGATAAATCATGTGAGAAACTTGGTTATTTTAAGGAGAATAGAATCTATAGTACAACTACTACTAACGATCATAATGAGACAGCTAATTTCATTTTGGCTACATGATGAAAAAAGCAGGCTTGTAGATATGAAAACACACAGGGCATGTTGAAGACGATAGAAGCAGGATGTAGAAAGCTAGTAACCTTAACGACTTTTTTTTATGTAGAAGAAGAAACATAATGAAAAAGAGTAGATATAAACGGACAAAAGTTAAAATAACAAAAGAAAGCGTCGAGAGTCATGATCATAAATGTCCTGAAAAGATTCTCACTGAGGAACTTTGCTTTATTGTTTTCTCCTCCCAGAATAATTTAAGCGTTTATACTTATTCCATAGCAAATTATTCAATAACATCAGCGTAGATATTATATTTAGAGCCAACCTACAAATAAATTCAAGAGTATATGAAAAATGTATTTTAAAAAGTAAAAATAGATTATATCACTAATCAAAATATTAATAGAATTTCGGTTGGAACGTTTGATATCGTACAGTTCTCAGATTTATTGTTTAATCGCCTGAATTCCTTCAAAAATAAAATTCGTAAGAATTACGTAATTTCCCTGTAAACATATCATGGCTCATTTGATAAAGCCGTTGCTTCTTCAACGATTCGTGGTCCTGTGAATATGATCTGCATAAGATGAAGCCTCAGCATCAAGTTTTAACAGGGTAAAAGACCGTGTTTATAATATCAAACCAATAGGTTCGTTATTATAAAGGACCAAAAAGCGATATTAACGCGTGATGAACGTCGATAAATTACCACTTACTTTGTATTATGAACAGCCTGTCATTCCCATCTCTCTCTCTCTCTCTCTTCCTAGCTCTCTGCAACATGCAAGACAGTCGCAGCGGAAGTGAAACACATTTACAGGTACACATTTTAAATTGACGATTGTTATCAAAATCTTTCTGTGAACAAATGGTCGCTAGGTTGGATTTTACAAATCCAAATTTGTAGTGACTGTACATGCGAATGATATAATCATTTAAAAGAATGTCGAGAAAAAAAAATGACACTCAGGCACCCCCAAAATACGCGCGGACACACACACACACTATATATATATATATATATATATATATATATATATATATATATATATATATATATATATATATATATATATGGATAAAGAGAGAGGGGGAAGAAAGAGATAGATAGATAGATAGATAATTTGGCTTGATTTTGAGGAGTGAGTTAGGCCAATAATCTCCAGCATCGGGTAAGTATAGGCACACGCACATATGCGATAGCTATGATATGCAGAACTATGCCTCATACTCATAAAGGGTAGCTGAATGACAAAGGGTAAAAAGAAATTCTATGGAACGCGTTCCAACTTTTATAGAAATTTCTTGAAACGAATAAAGATTTTATCGAGGATTGTGTGTGTGTGTGTGTGTGTGTGTGTGTGTGTGTGTGTGTGTGTTTGTGTTGCGTCCGCTGAAAAGTTATCGGCCCAATCCTCAAATATTTCCTTCTGGTGTGATTACAAGGGACGTGTGAAAATTTCAGTGCGGCAATAAAAATACAGTAAATTTAAAAGATGAATAGAATACTTTCCTTTCACATACGAGTGTGTGTGTGTGTGTGTGTGTGTGTGTGTGTGTGTGTGAGGGAGAGAGGGAGATGTCACTAAATAACTGCTATATTTCAAACCCAACACAGAAGAAAAAAGAGAAACTGAGAGGTAAGAGAAAATGAAACAAAAGGGTAACGTTTATATTTTTCGACAGACGAGTCCACATTTTTAATGCAATTTTACAAGCTATCATGAAAACTTCAAAAAGCAATTTGGCACATTTTGTGTGTTACAGAACCTACTTGCTTTCCAAGGACATTCTTTTTAATCTTGAAGTATTTCGTATTTTATTAAACCGCATTCTTAAATATGTCCCCGAAAAAAAAAAAAGACTATCAGGATTCTTACTATTCAAAACTGTAATTCAGATCTCCCAAACAACTGATTTAGTATTTTTCTTTAGAAATAATCTTTGAGGCCTAATTAATAATGAGCCGGTGCAGCGTCCAGTTAAAAGCTAATTTTTTGTTTTAAATACCTCCTGAAAAATTATGGCAAAAAGATATGGTTCAAACAGTCTTCAAAGAATAATTGACTTATGACAATCCTATTCAGAGATTTTTCTTTGGGGTTGAGTGATATTTGGTAAATATTTCTGTGGATGGTTAATCGTCCGCAATTACATTTTTTTACAGTTTTTAATATTTTTTTTTCCTTTTATCTCAATTTTGTTTTCATCTATTTTGATTTCTAATGTATTCTTTACTTTATTTACATAATCTCTATTTAAAAGAACAAAGAATGTTTCCGTAGATGTTCACTTAATTATTTCCTCAACATCACAATTCCTAACGTCTCTGTCGCCTATACAAATGGGAACTTGGTCTTCAGAAATTCTCGAACAATCCACTATAATTTCTCTTTCATGCATTTCTAACAATCTCAGACTGTGCTGGTGATATAATAATTAGCAGGTCGGAACGAGAAATCAACGAGCCGAGTTCGAATTCCAGTAGAGCTCGTTACATATACTTTCGCGCAAAGGGCACCTAGGGGTGGTGTAACGGTTAGCAAGCTTGTCACGCTAGAACAATTACGACCGAGTAGTGAGTTCGATCTTCACTGGGTGCTCCCTACTTTCGGCCTTGTGCCACATCTAAGCTACGCTTGGAAAAATCACTATACTTTCGCGCAAATACACTTGGGAAAAGTATAAATACCTCAATTCTCCCCACCACCAAGTATAGATTAAATAATTGAACATACGGCGTTCTCCAGCCTTGGTTGGTGACTGGTCTAGGAAAAGGACAAATTTGAATTGAAAAACAGGTGGGCATGAGGCTCCATCTCGTAAAAATGTAGTTTCAATCGAAACCACCGCAGCCTCGGCTTGATTGGTGAGAGCCGTGATTCCATCCATCTACAGGACTTAAAGGAATACATTCTTCTCCTATGGGCCTTGTCTCTTCAGGGCGTTGGTGATCATGACTCTCCATATATTCCTATCCTTTGTAGCACATAGTGATTTTTTGCGCTGTATACCCTTAATGCCTATTCTGTCATGCATTTACACAAGTTCGTTAGCTAGGTTATCCGCTGATTTCCTGTCCCTCATGCTTTGAATATGCTCTGTGAGTATCACATTCTCCAAGTCGTATTTCCTCATTATGCGCCCAAGAAATTTCAACTTTCTCATTCCGAGGTTAAGTATAAGTGTCTTTTTTGTTTCTATTTTCTCTAAAACTTCGTTGTTCAGTCCATTCTCAACAGCCTTCTGTAGAACCATATTTCTGTTGCTTCAATGTGATAAGATGGTCCAGCGTTCACTGCCATTTCCGTGGGTAGTCAAACCACGCCCTATTAACTCAAAAATGGAATGATTTTTAAAGTACTAAATTTTGGAAAGAGCATAATAAAATCAGAGTCAATGAAATATATTCTCTGTTTAAAAATATATGAAATGTACTGCGTTGTTTGTTGCAGTTAGATAAGTTACGATTCAGAATGTCATAAAAGTTAAAGCTGCCGCTCATAAGCATACACAGTTTAGGAATAACAATATTCTCGCATCAATAAAGACTTTTTTATATTCACCTGATAAATTCTATGATACCCACGTTATATGGTCTGAGACAAAATCTTGACGAGCACTGAAATTTCTTACGTTTTTTTAATTAGTAATTTAAGTAGCTATTTCATTGATTTTGCTTGTTGATTTGTATCGCAACATCTTCAGCCGATCAGTTCTTCAGCTGATAGAGGAGAGAGCGTAAAGCAGAAAAAAATAATACCTTATGGGATTGTAACTTCTGCTCGAAACCCAGGAAACAACGTCTTTATATTAGGCCATAGATTTCATAGTTGGGACGTTTTTTTGTTGTTTTTTTGTTGTTTTATTTGGTTTGCTTTACGGCATATAAAGCTCAATGGGTTATTTAATGCCGACAAGGTTTTTATTGCCGGTAATATTTTTTTTCAAAAATGTATTGCTGGTAATTTTTTTCCCAAAAAAGTATTGCTGGTAATAATTTTTTCTACAAAAATTATTGCTGGTAATAAATTTTACAAAGATGTGTTGCTAGTATTAAAAGCTATTTTTTACACGTTTTGACCCTCAGTCTCTGGGTTAACTATTTGCCCATAGATGAGACCTCCTAACAGATGCTACCACCCTGGTCAGGGTGGACCTGGGAACACCAGCAATTAAGAAGTGGTTCCCCGCTCCTAAAATTCTTCTGATCAGATGCCTTATTGTCGGATGTAGTTTATCGTCATACCCAAGGCGGGTTTAGGACTGACCTCATTGATAGGAAGTCATTTTCGAAACAATGACATTATTCTCACAGATGAAGATTACATTAATCAACTGACCGCAGCTAGAAAGGGGTACGTCTTTCTCTTAGCCCAGGGAAAATTTCATAGACATGGCCTTGTTGATGAGAAGTAATCTTTGTAATAATGAGAATCTTCTTAAAAATAAAGATTTTTTAAAAAATCATTTCACCCCAAGCAAGTCAATAACTCTACGAGTACGCAAGAGGTAACTGAGTGTTAGAGGATTTGAGAAAACAACTATAGGGAATAGGACACTGAAAGAAAAAAAAAGTTAAGACAGAAGATAACGATTCACATTGAATTTAACTTTTTGAAAAACAAAATTGACTGGCGCGTAAGAAGCCGGGAGAGAGTTTCCCAATTGAGAAATGCTGGAAAAGAAATTCTTAGCATAGAACTTACGGTTACATCTAGCCATTTCTATTGTAAATTTATTAGCGTTTATCGCCAATCTAGTCCTGGGCTTACATTTTTAAATCTAGATATCATAGAGGAAAATTAATCAGAACAATTACGATGAATGTATTTATAAAAAACACACAGGAGAGTGCGATGGGAAAGTGACTGAAGCCGAGATGCCAGATCACGACCAATAATACTGGATAATTTTTGGATTTTATCAAGAGTTTATAAACATATAACAGAAGCACCAGATCAACAATAATCAAAGCAAAGACGAACGGTAGACTTATAAAGACGTAAGATAGATTCTGGCGTGAAAAATCATCTGGCTCGACATAGTGAAGCAACTTTCTTAGTTTAGATTTAACAATTGACAGGCTTTCCGCTTCGTATCTGCGGAAATGAGAAGGCGCAATGACTCATCCTCCTGGAGGTTAGCATCAGCCATGCTGATGAAAGATAAAAAGGGTTCTCTCAGATGATTAAAAGATAACAGGTTTTTGAGGTGTTAAAATTAACAAGACATACTTTGCTCCATATAACAACAAATTGTAGGTCACCTTTTGAGATCATTTGCCAATTTGACTTTATCGAACCAGTCAGATTTACTACTAAGACAGGAATTAATAGCTGTATCCTAAGGATAGATACCGGAAAGTTATTTATGAAAATTACAGAAATAGATTACATAAAGTAACTAACCGCAGTGAACGAGGGGCACGAAGAGTGTCCTAAAAGTTAGAAAAACTACAAATTCTAGTTGCGATTTTAGGAGGCACGGCTGAGTAATGGATCGCGGGGGCACCTCGATATGGTTTAATGGTTAGCAAGCTTGTCTCGCTAGAACTCTTACAACTGAGTAATGAGTTCAATCCTCACTGGGTGCCCCATGCTTTCGGCCTTGTGCCACATCTAAGCTCTGCTTATAAAATCGTTTCTGTAATGCATCGCAGCTCGGATTGAGTAATCGGAGAGACGGGTTCGAATTGCAGTCGAGCTCATCACATTCACTTACGTGGTAACACCCTTGAAAAAGTCATTAACCCATCTCTTCTCCCACCAGCTATGGGTGAATAAAAAGATAGACAGGGTCCTATAGTTATTTTCTTGGGTGGCAACCGGTATAGGAGATGGACAACTCTGAATTAAAACCCGAAGACCTAGTTACGGAGCGAGGGCAACACACACCATATTCCATATCGGTCAGGAGCTTGGGAGGAGATGGGCACCGTCAAGCTATCTGAAAGCCTATTGAAAGAATCATGAGGTAGAAGAATAAAATACTTTTTCTGTTTCTTCTGTCATCAGGTCTCAACCCTGACGATTGATGCTGTCCCCACCCTAACGATTGATGATGCGCTATGTAGATCTAATACCTTCATCTCGACAAGTGTATGATATGTGTCTGTTCTGTAAAGCGCTTTTTCTTAAAGATAATGAACATGTTCGTTGGGAACCTAATTTTGAGAGGAGATGGGCGCCGTCAAGCTATCTAAAAGCCCACTGAAAATAGCATGAGGGGGTAGAATCAAAATCTGATTCTTCTGTCCTCAGGTACCATCACCTCCACTATTGAAACAGTTGCGGGACTGATGATGATCATATGCATATATGTTATCAATTAAATCCAATTTCGCCCCATAAAATATTATTAGGTTGGCGCAAAAATAATGTCGTTTTTTGACGTTCAACTTCATGTGAGAAAACGACATTATTTTTGCACCAAACTAATATTACTATATTAAAAGCCGTCTTCAATCTTCTATAATTTTGTCAATGTAACTGAAGTCTATCAAACGAAAAGTCCGACTGAGAATGCTGATTTTGAGTAGTGCCAGACAATAATAGAAATTTATCTGTTTCAAGGGGAAAAGAATTTTTTTTTCAAACGAAAAGGGTCTTCGTAAAGATAGCATATGAGTACTTATGTTTAAAGCTGGTGCTGGTTCGACGGCATTACACGATAAACACGCCGTAAACAACTTCGTATAATAATATCTGTTGTAATAGTAGCGGGTGTGAGTAGTAATAAATAAAAGGATGAATGAAAGAGAAACGAAGGAATGAATGAATGAATCGCCTGATGCACCGAAGTGAGAACTCAGTAACGTAGATGAATTTCTACTTTCGTAATTAAAAAAAAAAGAAGGAAGGAAGGAAGGAAGGAAGGAAAAAAAAAAGAAACGATTGCCTTGTTGTGCATTTATGTTTAACGGGTTTGTGACACGTGTCAATATCGCTAAATACGCAAGAAAAACGACACTTTGTACATAAAAATTAACGGATTTGTCGTAAAGAAATACGAAAGGATTTTTGTATAAAAACTGAAGAGAAACCTCGTTTTAGAATTTGTTGGATTTTCGGGGTGCGGGACATGTTTTCAGGAAACGAAAATTATTCGGTGTATTAGAAGTAAATTGGGAAAGTTGAAATGATTAGATAAACAAACAGATAACATTGTAACATCGAGTTTTCCATTTTCGTTATTAATCAATGCATTTTCAAAAGATTATCTGCCGGTTTAACTTGTTAATCTCTCGCTCCCTATCTCATAAATACGGATATATATATATATATATATATATATATATATATATATGTGTGTGTGTGTGTGTGTGTGTGTGTGCATGTATATGTGCGTGTGCTATATATATATATATATATATATATATATATATATATATATATATATATATATATATATATGTGTGTGTGTGTGTGTGTGTGTGTGTGTGCATGTATATGTGCGTGTGCTATATATATATATATATATATATATATATATATATATATATATATATATATATATATAGTGTATTTGGGCAGCAAAACCTCTTTTCTATATGTTTCATTAAAGACGACTGACAAAATATTGCGATAAAGCTTTTATTTAATTTCATACAAGTGTTTTCTTTTTTGGACACTGGCTAAAACAGTAAAAACTGGCTAAAAGAATAGTCAAAAGCGCTCGGACATCCAGAACTTTTGGATAGTTTTTCCAAATTTTGTTTCCAGAAAAGAAAATACTTGTACGAACACAAGTAAAATTGAATAAAAATCTTAGCCTCAATAACTTGTCAGTCGTCTTTACTATATATATATATATATATATATATATATATATATATATATAAGTTTCCTAAATTTGAAATATAAATTTTACACCGACTTCTAAGTATCCTGGTTTTTCGTACATTCCATACGCTGCGTAAATATCTAGGTCTGTTCCTATCTATCTATCTATATCTCAGTCTGTTCCTATCTGTCTGTCTCAGTTTGTTCGTATCTATTTATCTATCTAAGTCTGTTCGTATGTATGCATCTCTATGCCTATCTCAGGCTGTTCGTATCTATCTATCTATCTCAGTCTGTTCGGATCTATCTATCTATCTCAGTCTGTTCGGATCTATCTATCTATCTCAGTCTGTTCGGATCTATCTATCTATCTCAGTCTGTTCGGATCTATCTATCTATCTCAGTCTGTTCGGATCTATCTATCTATCTCAGTCTGTTCGGATCTATCTATCTATCTCAGTCTGTTCGGATCTATCTATCTATCTCAGTCTGTTCGGATCTATCTATCTATCTCAGTCTGTTCGGGTCTATCTATCTATCTCAGTCTGTTCGGGTCTATCTATCTATCTCAGTCTGTTCGGGTCTATCTATCTATCTCAGTCTGTTCGGATCTATCTATCTATCTCAGTCTGTTCGGATCTATCTATCTATCTCAGTCTGTTCGGATCTATCTATCTATCTCAGTCTGTTCGGATCTATCTATCTATCTCAGTCTGTTCGGATCTATCTATCTATTTCAGTCTGTTTGTATCTATCTATCTATCTCAGTCTGTTTGTATCTATCTATCTATCTCAGTCTGTTCGTATCTATCTATCTATCTCAGTCTGTTCGTATCTATCTATCTCAGTCTGTTCGTATCTATCTATCTATCTCAGTCTGTTCGTATCTATCTATCTATCTCAGTCTGTTCGTATCTATCTATCTATCTCAGTCTGTTCGTATCTATCTATCTATCTCAGTCTGTTCGTATCTATCTATCTATCTCAGTCTGTTCGTATCTATCTATCTATCTATCTCAGTCTGTTCGTATCTATCTATCTATCTATCTATCTCAGTCTGTTCGTATCTATCTATCTATCTATCTCAGTCTGTTCGTATCTATCTATCTATCTATCTCAGTCTGTTCGTATCTATCTATCTATCTATCTATTCGTATCTATGTATCCCAGTCTGTTCGTATCTATGTATCTCAGCCTGTTCGTATCTATGTATCTCAGCCTGTTCGTATCTATGTATCCCAGTCTTTTCGTATCTATTTATCTATCTCAGTCTGTTCGTATATATCTATCTATCATGAAGGAAAATATATTTTTTTCTTTTAGCGAAATCAGCAATTGTCTTCTGCATCATGCTTCCGAGTTTGTCGAAAACAATGAAACCTGAGAATCTCCATGTCTCAAGAAGACTGCTCTAAATATGCAAAAAAAGATAACTGCTCGTTGTGTAGGAGCGTACGCATGACTCTTACGTGAGACGAGTGTTTACCTGCGCGGACGTTTGTGTGTATGCATGGGAGCATATTGAGCCCAGTTGTGTTATGCGTTCATATGTCTCGACGTGACACTGTTTTTCTTATATTAACTGTTCACTTCTGTATCTCTTTATTTGTAGCTCTCTCTCTCCACACGCACATACACACACTTAAACACACTAATGCTACTCAGCCAGACACACACTCAAACGGAAACTGGCACCATGCCAAATTTAAAGTGAGGATCACGCGTGGGGCCAGAGACACAGACACTCCTATTTTTTGGTACTGCTCCTTTATTATCCGCCTAATACACCTGGTAATTGCATCCCACCCCGGACATTGGGAATACATATTTAATGTGTGCCTCTCATTGGCGTTTGTCTGATGTATGCATAAATGAGGAAATTGATGTCGGGCGTCACAACATTTGTGAAATAATGGACTGCTGTTACAAGTCTTTAGAAATTTTAGGTGAAAAATCCTTTTTTCTTTGTACGTCTTTGTTGATGTTCATCAAAACTCGCTTAGTACGACGTTACGCAAACGCAGTAACTGGGACGTCGAAAACTGTGTGATATCCCTACGAAATATACAACTACCTCAACCACGAGATAGGCCCGTCCTTATAATTCTTATAAATTAATTATCTATTACAGCCTGTTTGCATCAATCTGAGTCTGTTTATATAGGTCTATCTGATTTTTTGTTCACATCTATGTATCAGTTTGCTTTGATCTGTTTGGTTCCTGATATAATAAATATTTTCTATCTCTCATTCTTTCATGTAAGATATATATATATATATATATATATATATATATATATATATATATATATATATATATATAGCATATTTTCATTAAGATGTGTCTCATTAATATGGATACTAAGAAAATTGACCGTATTTATGTGAGGTTCTTATAAAAATAAGTAGGCAAATCGTGTTATATATATATATATATATATATATATATATATATATATATATATATATATATATATTATAAATTAACTAATTTAAAATATGTTTTTTTTCGCTACACAGTAATAACCATGTTTCAAAAGTGGAAGGTAAAAGCTTCGAATTTAATTTTGTAATTAAATTAAAGACATTAGTTCCATTTCATCCTCAAGCGAATTTTGGAGTAACTTATTTTAAAAAATTTATTTATATATCTATCTATCTATATATATATATATATATATATATATATATATATATATATATATATATATATATATATATGATAAAATGTTACATTTGGACATGTAAGTTACTGCGACAAAAATGCATATTTGTTTCGATGGCCACAAGCATTGTTAGCCGCCTGACAAGACGTTTTTGGTCGTCGAAACAAATATGTATTTTTGTCAGGTAACTTACATCTTCCCATGTAACAGTTTGTAATATGTATTTATTGCTCTACTCTTGTGTTGAGCCTTTTTTTAAATTAATGTTATGAATGTTTGAATTTATATTCTTTTCGTTTTTTACATTTGTATGTCTGTGCGTGTGTGTCATTCACACAGACATGGACACTATCATACATGCATGCAGAGACGTTAATGAATGCGAAAATCACACACCCAGCAGAGAAATGAAATCTCTGTTACTTAGGGAGAGGTTTAGAACCTAAAAAAAGGAAGAAAAAAAAACTTACATCCTCTAGCAACCTGTAAATAATACTGTATCCTCAGTTCTAGTGTCAATCGTTCAATAACGGTCACGAGTCCTGATTAAAAGTACATATATATATGCAACGCAACATTCTTGTAGACTGTGTTTGTGAAAAGAAGACAAACGTCTTCTTTTCAAAAACAGTGTCTACCTTAATTTTTCTTTGAGAAAGACCACAGTTGTGCCCGAAAATTCCGATTTTTAACATTTTTTTCTCATGCTTCTATTTTGTCTATTGGAAGAGTGGGAGAAGGAATAATGATGATTTATTTTCAGTCATATATTATTAAATGAAAAAAAAATTGAAATCACTGGCGGGAAAATGACTCCATCAGACTTATGAAAATTTGCATTTTCTTTCATATCTCGAGTAGAAAAAAAACATCGTCCAATCCCCAAACTTTAACAGATCATATCACTTTCGTCAAGGCAAAATAATGAATATTCTTGTTAATATTACTGCGATCAATGACAATAACACCCCCGTACAAGCACCGGTATTACCTAATAACGATTATAACTTGCTTTGATAACATTCTTTTTAGAATGGTCTGATTTCCTCATAAATTTATAAGGTAAACATAGAAAATAAATGATTTCGTATTCAGGCTTCAAACCCGCAATCATGTAAGTTTTTTTGTTAATGTATAACTTAATAATGGGTGTGTCAAAAATCAGTAAGATCCTCCCTTAGTGTACGGAATATTACCACGACCGTTTGAAATGTATATTTCCTTATAACTTGTTCCCCCGTTTCTCTCTCTCGTATATATATATATATATATATATATATATATATATATATATAAATTAATTAATTAATTAAGAAAGAGACAACCTTATGGTTCCATGACGAAAACATATTTCCCTTGTTCATCAGGTCACATCTCTAGTTACAAAGGAATTATTTTTATTTTTAATACAAGTTTTTGAGGGATAGTTTTAGATTGATATAAGGTGATAGTTTTAGATAAGGTGACAGCATTCTTAGGATCATAGTTCCATTAGGGCCTATTTAAATACAGACGAACGGAGTCCTAGCAACCTCTATCCGCAATGTGATTGGGGAAAATACGAACATAGCAGACGCATTGACATGCAACCCCCCACCCCCCCAAAAAAAACCCGGTGAAAATAAAGGAACAGTTAGCAATAAAAAAAGAAGGCAACTCTGACATATATCAATTATGTACACCGCCACAACGTGGTCGGAAATTTTAAACATTCCCACCTAAACTTCCCAAATAGTCCCGTCACCATGACACATTCTGTCATGAAGACGATTCAGGCCTTAAATCCGTCCCAAGTGAGAGGAATGTCCCAGAGAGAATGGACAGAATCGATTTATTTTCATCACCATGAATTTCTATATATTTAACAACAGATTGATATATTTTTCTCAGATATATATGTCACTATAAAGTATTTACATAATACGTAAACATTGAAATGTTAATAGTGTCTTATCTATAATGCGAGATTTTATCCGAAACTATTCAAGACTAAGTTTGCTTAGGGGGAATTTCTTAACAAAAAAAAAAAAAATAGAAGTTCCACAAATCGGGCCAGGGCTCTGGAGACCGCTTCAGGTCAGTACACACACACACACACACACACACTGACCGGGTTATTTAAGTGATTTAGGATAATCATTTTGTCGGTTAAACATAGATTACATGTTTCCTTTTCTGTTATATGATTTTGTTCTTGCTTTAATACTGAAGTTAAATGAAAAGGAGGTACTGTTATCTTTCAATCATCGGAAATACGTAGGGAGTGCTGTTTCTGTATTTAATATTAGCGAAAGTCATTCGGAGATGGTAGAAGCGAAATCCAAATTCAATGTATGACCGACAATGTTGTATATTGAGTGAGCATACAATCAGGTAACAATGATACATTTTATTTTGGTCTACCAAAAAACTTTGGGAATTAAATACAGAAACATGTTACACTATTTACATTATTCGGACTATTGGCCTCATCTTTGTCGGCATATTTATCACAACGTTTCGGCCATTGTACGCTTCAGACTTCTTAAGTTGGTTGGAATGTCGAACTGAACCCTTTATTTGGCTCACTGAGGTAGACACTTCCACTTCCACGTGCCATGTCTAATGGATATCAGAAGAAGGCCGGAGAGATGAGGACAATAGTCCGAATAATGTAAATAGTGTACATAATAACTCATCTAAAAATATAGAAACACTTATATATATATATATATATATATATATATATATATATATATATATTATTTCAATAGATACAATTTATCAAGTAAGTGGTCCGTCTTAAACAATATTAATTTCATTTCCCGGCTGAAATGTTCGATTAATTTCGTAGAAAATATTCAGGTACAAGATGAGTCAGGTGAGCAAAGTCCAAATTAAGGTATTTAAGCACACAATCTCCGACGATTTTATTCGTGAGCAGATATGACTGATTGAGAAAAATCCTCGTAGATTATGTATTTAGAGGCATTAATTTGGATTTTGTTAACCAGACGCATCTTTATATCTAAGTAGTATAGCACATCAGCTCAAATGACGGTTCCGTATATGACACAGGTTCGATACCTGTTGGAGAATGTAAATTTCTTATGAAATTTATCGAGAATTCAGGCCAGTAAATATCACTAATACTGTTTAATTAAAAATCAGAGCATTTACTAAAATAAATTGTATCTTTGAAAATAAGGTATTAACAAAAATATATTAAACAATTGTCAGACTTTTCCATTTCATTATATATATATATATATATATATATATATATATATATATATATATATATAAACAAAAACCTTTAATTATCTTCCCAAACAAAAACAAAACTATTAAATAAGCTATATACACAAATTTTTGCTACCTTAATAAAAACACCGATCAAAATAAAATTAAAATAATAAAAATATTAATGAATATATAAGATAAAAAATAAAAATAAAAATAAAAAATAAATAAAAACAAGCAAAATGATTTAACCCAAATAAATAAATAAACAAATAAACGTCTTCCGGTAAAATAACCGCCAAAATAGACAATGCACCACTGACCCGTATATATAAATAGCCGGGAAAAATAACAGCACTCGTGGCCTGACGATTGCATCTAGCATGAAACAGACTGTCACCTCTAAGTGTTGACTTCAATTTTCACTTTTATATTTACACACGCTCTATCTCACACTTTATCCCATAAATATAGTACATTTTAAGACTATATATATATATATATATATATATATATATATATACATGAATACATCATGGTAACAATAGCTCAAAAGAAAAGCAATTAACGAAATTAGTTAAGTTGGAAAATAAAATTTTATTAAGAACACTTAAGCATATCTCAGACGAAAATCATTAAGATTTATATCCCTATAAAAAAGAGTCATGGTAGAGAATATATTTTATAAAAAAGCCCTTACCATTATCTAAGAAGAAAACCATTAAAACTTCTTTTAACAATAAAAAGAAGTGAACAGGAAAATATAATTTTATTACGAACACTTAAGAATACTCAGACGAAAATCATTAAAATTTATTTTAACTAATAAATTAAACTTCAGAAAAGAAATGCAGTTTACATCGCAAAATTGCTTACCTGCATTCTATATATGTATATATATATATATATATATACACACATACATTTTCTTTTAATCGGTATCATCTGAAGCAAGGCAGTACAGCCACTATCACGCAATGGGATGCAGGGTCTGTAGGAATTAGGAACAGAAATATTAGTAATGAGAAGAAAGATAAAAGAGTAATCAAGAGGACAATAGATAGCGATTGATATTGCATCTAAACTTTTGCAGATTAAAGTTGGCTGGAAAGTATGGTGCTGGAAAGGAGTTCCACAAACTAGAAGTGCGAGATAAGAAAGTGTTAGCATAAGAGTTGAGATTAGATCTAACTCAGCTGTAAATTGATGAGATCTCGCCGTAACTATACTGATATGAATGTACGACGAACATATAAGTATATTGGTATGTATTTATGGATCCGGCCACACACACACACACACATATATATATATATATATATATATATATATATATATATATATATATATATATATGTATATGTATATGTACGCACGCTCTTGGATCAGTGTCAGGCAGTATAGAGCGTCATTTCTGTATCGGAGATTTCAAAATGAAGCATGCCCAGAAGTTTAAATATCCGGGATGTTTTTTAACACATGACGGAAAAAGTGGCAGTAAGATCTAAAGGTGTATTGAACTAGCAAAAATATGCCTTCCAAAAGCTAAGTAAGGTATGAAGAAACGGGAAAGTTTTGTTAGAAACAACGAAATTTAGTCATACGCGGCAGTGAATGCTGGAAAATCTCTTCACAAATGAAGAAAGACTTGATTCCAACAGAGATGCTATGTCGGAGGTTGTTGAGAATACGGTGTACGGAACGAGTAAGCAACACGGAAATTTGAAGGGAAATGGGGATTGTTTACAATTCTGGGTACAGAATGAGGAAACAACGCCTGGAAAATTTAACACCCACAGAACACATCGAAGGCAATAGCAAGAGATGCAAACAGCGAGTAACCCACTAACGAACTTTTGTAAATCGATGGCAGAAAAGGGATAAGGAGGTATATTAAAAGGACAAACACTGATAAGCGATACAAGGGATAAAAACTTGTGGAGAGCCATGACTGCCAACGTCCTAAAGGGACAGGGTACACAGAAGAATAACAACCATGAAAGTCAAGGCGAACTTCTTAATAAATCTGATTAACTATTTGTTTTGATTTCATGCCCGAGTCGGCTTAAACATAATGAATCGATAACCAAAAATCATTGGCCCGTTTCCCATCATCTACATCTAACTTGTTTACTTCATATATTATATAAATATATTTCTCAGTACAGTCAAACGATTTACGATAGATCCATATATAAAAATATATATTCTTGCTGTCACTACATTATAGCCTTCAATTTTCATAAATAAATATACGTCCAACTTATGTAGCGCCGTGCGAAACGAATTTAAGCTTCTTTTATGTACTGTGTCCCTTCAGGACATGATTCTCCATAAGTCCATATTCCTTGTAGCCCTTTGTAGCTTTTGTCCGTTTGTCAAAGCCTCTCACTTCACGTACCGTCATCCATTCACGAAATCCCGTCGGGTAGGAGATCCGTTGCATTCCGCTGTTTTATTTTTTCTTTCAAATGTCCTGGGAATGTCAGCTGCCCCAATGTTACCTCCCTCATTACGAGTCCAAGAAATTTCGGCTCAAATTTCGAGTATATATGTCCTCTTTGTTTCCGTTTTCCTTCCAGAATATTAGTTGCTTACACTCTCCGTCTATACTATTCAAATCATCTTTCTGTAGAACCATATTTCTGTTGCATCTAGTTTTTTTTTCCTTTATCTATGAGTTGAATGTTCAGCATTCACTCCCATACAAGAAGACGAATATTACGTAAGATGTCATCACTTTTTTTCTGGCTGAAATAGAAACACGTCTCTCAAGCTGGTAATTGGGATTCAAACTTCTAATTTAGGCTATTTCTCTTTGAGAGTTTAGAGTTACACAATCATCTTAGTACGTGCAAAAAGAAAATTTAGTGACTATAGAGTATGAAAAACTGTTGAGAAATAAAGTAAGTATTATTTTTGCCCAAGACAATTCCTTTTTATCACGTGCTTAACCAAAGCACTTGCACTATATCGTAAGAATAAAAATAGTAAATCAATTTTAGCTTGAATTGTTTTCATTCTTGTACTAATACTAATACTTTTATGTACAATATGCTTTCGGAACGTAGACAGTCATTGCTCCCCTCTACATTCTATTTTTGTAGCTCTTTGCAACGTTTGTCTTTTTGCCATCTCTCCTTCTTCTGCAAGATTGTTACCTGAGTTACAAATTGCTTCCGTCAGAGGAACTGTGAACAACGAGGAAGTGTTAAGGAAAATGGATAGACAAATACACATATACTTAGAATCAGAAAGAAATATTTGAAACTTTGAGGATACATTATGAGGATTTATTTTATTTTATTTTTTACGGCTTGTCAATGTTGTTACAGGTTATTTATAGCCAGAAAATATTTTAGTTTGTAAGAATGTTTTGGATTAGAAATATTACTGATTTGCTGATAGAAGTCCTACTAATTAACACATAGTTGGGGGAGAAGATGTGGAATTATACCGTTCCCATAATTATATTTTGGTAAGTGAATTTAACGAACTCGACTGAAATTTGAACTCTCCGATTTCCAATTCTGAGTTGTTATTCGTTACAACAGCCGCACATAGAAGCTTATATCACTTGGAGACGTTACCCATCTAGGTAATGACCTTGCTCGATGTTGCTTAACTTCAGCGATACGAGAACCGGTGTTTCAACGTGACATGGCCTTAAGCCTACATACTGAAGAAGGAGGGCTTAAAGAATTTGATCATCGCATTACCACTGCTACCAACAGACTGTATTCTAAAGAAATATAGGCAACCTCGAATCAAGTCATGCATGCATAAATACATATATTTCTTAGGTTATACAACAATTCACTGAATGAAGATCAAGACAATACATATGCGAGTAATGTATGTTACCTTTTAATAAGAAACAATCTCCACCAACTTCACGAGTAAGCGGCGTAATATATTTTATCATGTCAGTAATCCTGTGGTTATGGGAGGGTCATTACAATATAGGAGAGTGTATAACAAATACTAAAAAAAAATGACCACACTTTCTCCTGCTAACGACACCTATAAGGATAAAGTAATAAAAAAGACACCTATCCTCAGTTTAGTATAAAATAAACCTAAGTGTAACAATATATCTAGAATTATTAAAATCATTTATTTAAGTAACTTGCACACGTACTCAGTTCAGCGTAATTGAGATTTGTTAAAAAGAAAATGAGTATTCATCGTGCGAAGAATCGAAAGACTCACCAACAAGAATAATACATTCAGCTCCTTTTTTTAAAATCATTTCACCCCATGCAAGGCAGTAAAGCTAATAAGACTCAAAGGTTCCCTGACTTTCAAAATAAGAAATAAAGAGAAACATTAAGGTGTGAGAACAAAAGAAGAAGAAGAATCAAAGAGACAGTAGATAACAATTGACATTGTATTTAAATTTTCGAAAATCAAAGTTGGATGGAGAGCATGGAGCCGGAAGGAACTGTTAGCATAGAACTTACGGTTACATCAATCAAATTCAACTATAAATAATGAGACCTTGCTGCCAATCTATTACTGTGCTTAAATTCATAAAGTCGATGTACAATATCTGAAAGTTCATCCGAACAATTGCCATGAAAGTATTTATAGAAAAGGCACAGGGAAGCTACATTACCGCGATGGGAAAGTGACTAAATAATATTGCTGATTCTTCTTTGGATTTTATCAAGAATCTCTAGATATATAGGAGGAGCGGACCATATGTGGCTGCAATAATCAAAGCATGAATGAATGGTAGATTTATAAATATGTAAGATTCTAGAGAGAAAAATTGTCTAGCACGACGCAGTGAACAAACTTTCTTAGCTGAAGACCTAGCAATAAATTCAATATACTTTTCAACTTCATGTCAGTCAAGAATGTTAACGCGAGAAGGAGGAGGTTAGCATCAGTCATGCTGATGGTAGACAGAGTGTAGTCTGGATTTGGTTCTGAATATTATTCGTAAATGGTCTGCTGGGTTAACTCTGCGAGTGGCACCATTGTCTCATTGCTATTACGAAGAATATGGGCATGGAGATGATTTGTTTGATGGTTTTCTGTCCGATTCTTCCATAATTGAATCTTACTTGGATTGTCTGACGTATCGTACCGAGAGGAAAGTTCAAGGTGAGGACCACTGCGTTGGAAGGGAACATCCAGTCGTTGATCAGTGATGAAAATTAAATAATCGTTCATGTAAAGTAGCCTTAGTAGCAGGTGATAGCCTAACGTGTATTGAAGGAAATACATCCTATAAGACAAGTTCCAAATGAATCATTGACAAGAGTTGTGATTTGAGTTCAAAGGGTTACTGCCTGCCAAATAATGCTATTATACCGTTCACACTGCCCATTGCCTTGTGAATTATAAGTGAAAATTCCACGGATCTGTGAAACGTTTCTCGCGTCCAATGAAAGTAATAAATTACCTCTGTCCGATTTAATGTCAGCGGAGGATGTCAAAGAATCCAAATATCTGGTGGAATCACGGGGATTGCTTGTTCAAGAATTCATATATGGATAAGGGAAAGCGAAAAAAAAGGCTGAGAGGAATTGTTTATTTCAGTAAATATAGGTTAGCTGATGACAAAGGGCTTTTAAAATCAACACCGAGTCTCTCAAATGTTACAGTTACCTTGATTAGATGTCATACACTTGGTCCATAAAAATGGGACTTGAATGATAGGTTCCATTTACTAACAGTGTAGCTTTTGTCTAACGTATCACTGGCAAATATAGTGCGCAATTTAACTCAGAAAACTGCAGAAAAGTATGCTTTATTCAAAGCATTTGAAATAATGTTATCTCTACTAGGGCGATATTACATGACAAAACAGTAGGGGGAAAGTTCAAAATTCCATCTCTGCATCTTTATCATTTTAGTCTACTGCTAGGAATCCAGCATGAATACAACTGATTTTTGATCGGTAAGAAAGGTTGCTTAATGGTTATTGGAGATGAAAGTGGAATCAGCGAACCGAGTTCAATTTCCAGTCTAGTCAGGTTCACTTTATTTTTGTGGAATAAAAGCATGAATCCGTATTTTCTTCTAGTTTCTAATATGGGATAAATAGCAGGATGGACTCAGATCTTTGGTATTGGGGGAAGCCAAACTAGGGGAAGGGATGTTTCGAATTTCAAATCGTGCAGAATGCAATGGGAAACCATTCGACTAATTCACAAATATAGAAAAGGAATTTGTGGAGAGGCATATCTAAAACTGTCCTGACGTGACCGGATCAGAATAGCAAATTACTTTTCAGAAAACCCCGTGGGTCTGGAATTTTGTCAATGATGGATTGTTTTTGTTTAAGTTTTGGATACAAGACGAAAACGGCAAAAAGACAGGGAGACGGCCACAAGAATTTTGAAAAATCAAGGCACTTCCTGCACCCAGATTCCTTAGTGAGACAAGCTAGCACATGGGCAGGAAATCCCAGACAAGGGCTGACATGTGTTCTTATGATCATCTCCCTCCTAATTCCTCCGAGAAACGACCTAAAATTATTGTTCATCGCATAATGAAGTAAGATAAGGAAAAGAAAAAAGAAAAGAAGTTGCCGTTCGTTGACGCAGTCTATGACGTAGTGTTCGGTCTGGAGAACAAGCCAAAGACAACTCTGCGCACAACGTTAAGTTAAAGTATTATCTCCGCTCTCGTAAGGCCTCTCTATAGCATATGCTTATAATTCTGACGTGAGTTTTTGTTTATTGGCATTTAATTTCGAGCCAGTTGCCTAACAATTTGATTTAAGAGGTAGCAGTAATGAAATTAGATGCGTACATTCATAGCAAAATTGAATTGTTTTATCAATGGAATACAACCGAAAGTTTTCTATCACAATTTTCAGGCACTATAACGACATTCCAGACACAATTGGCAGTAGAAATATCTTAACGTGTAAGAGATGAACTAGTTCCCTCTTAACTAACAATACACTGGGAATAGTATGAAAGCACATCATAATAAATTCATATCTGTTATACAGGAATAAAGTGTCGCTGCCGACACTTGAGGTTGAACATAGATTGCCAGTGAGCAAACACAGGCGATCCCATTTATTAAATTAAGCGGATCACGTGACCATAGATGAAAAGCATATATAGGAAGTCGCGTGACGTCTAAATGATCGTTATTTCTATTCTATCCTTTATTAATATTCGGATCACCATTTCTAGTCTATCCTCTATTACTATACGGAGCGCTATTCTCTACGCTATTCACTATACTATTTCTCTATTTGGATCACTATACGGATTACTGTCGAGCGAGTATTATCAAGCGAGTGTTATTCGAAGGTGTCTGACACCAGCATTGTTCAACAGCGTACTATAGTTATATCTGCGATTATAAAGTCTTTACTACAACGAGTGTTACAAAAGTGACAACGAGTATTATCAAGCAAGTGTTATTAGCGCGAGTGTTATTCGAAGGCGTCTGACACCAGCATTGGTCAACAGCGTACTATAGTTATATCTGCGATTACAAAGTCTTTAATACAACGAGCGTTACCAAAGTGACAACGAGTATTCGCTAGCATCACAAAAGTGGGAACGAGTGTTCGTTGAAATCACAAAAATATCCCCAGGAAGAGGAACTTCTTTTCGCACCCGAAGTCTTTCAGGATTAGATTTAATGTTTGACCCCGAAATCTACGCACCCTACAAAGAATAACTGTAGGGCAGAAATCAACATTTTACCAGCTTCCTAAGATTAATATCCGGTTCTGGCTTGTGTTTTTCCACGGTTATATCAACCATTTAAGTAAACTTTAAAAAGTGTCAACAAATTATGCCTAATGGAATCACGCAGGATAATTGACCACAATTCTCAAACATCAGGGTCATGTTTGTTTACGTCAAGTACGATGGAGTAATAGATAGCAGCTCGGATTGAGGAATCGGAGAGCCGAGTTCGAATTCCAGTCGAATCCGTTACATTCACTTACGTGGTTGGGAAAGGTATGAATCCTAATCTTCTCTCCCCAGCTATGAGTAAATAGCAGAAAAGACCGGGTTCTATAGCCTTGAATGGCTACTGGTCTACCGCAGAAAGAAATGGCAACTTACTGCAGGAAAAAATCTGCCTCGTCAATCAGGTATCGAAAGATGCATGATCGCCTAAGCGTGTATCACGCATGGAACATAACTGACTGATAGGAATGCTAAACAGATTTAAAAGCAATTATACTAACAAATCAATAGAGAATGACTATGTTTGCCAGTCCGTCAATATTTAGATGGGGAGCAGCATTTAACATTGAGAAACCGTTAACTATCAAAAAGTAATAGACTATTTGAATTTACTTTTGATGTTTTACTACTTACAAGTTGTAACAACGAAAATGTCATTACTCATGACAAGAATCTATGTAACATCTATGTAAGAAAATATTCTCTAATTCACACGAGAAAACAACAAAATAGAAATACAATATATTCAGCCACGATGAAAATGAGGCTAATAATCCCACACTGAATAACCATAAGTGCAAATACAATTGTTGTGGAGTAAATAAGACACCCTCGTGAACTGAAATGAACTCGGCATGACCCCTTAAATAAAGAACTCAAAGTGAATCAGAAGATCGCAGTAGTCTGTCAGTAGTTTAAGCGTGACACAATACTATAACCGCTAGGAGTGAGTTATAACAGTTGTCGCGAGTGATGGAAACTCACGTGACTGGTCATGGGGTTATTTACACAGGGGCGCGCTTTCCATCCTGCTCCCCTTTCCTCAGCTTAGGTCAGGTAATCTACTGGACATTCTAGTAAGTATTTAAAAGTGAATATAGATGTTCTTCTCTAGACTAGGAAAGGAGAATTAACTGGGATTTTATTCTGTAGGAACATTCAATCTTAACCAGAAAACCAGTCACTGTATTACAAAAAAAAAAAAAAAAAAATGCCAAAAAAGAAAAAGAAAAAAAGCCCCCCCCCCCCGCCAAAAAAATAAAATAAAATAAAAAGCAAACACAAAATGTGTTAACTGACGCCGATATGCGAGAGTAAAAACTGAAAAAAATATTTTTTATATTTTCGAGATTTGGAATATGAAGATTCTGATGTCGTTGGAAATCGAAGAAAGATGTGAATCCGTTCAAACAACAGTGCCATGAGAAAACTGCAGGTCGAAAAGAGGCTTCGTTGTTTTTCTGTCTGAACACCGAAGAACTACTATTTGTGGATGAGACTTAGCACATGGCAAGGAAATCATATAAGAATGTTCTCTCGATCATTATAATCTTAAGTTTTTCAAGTTTGAGGACAACCGTTGGCTCTTTTAAATAACCTCATAAACTTAACTACTTACCTTGCGACCATACAGCACCATTCAACAACACTATACATTGAGTGGCTCTTGGGATTTGTACTAGATAAATGTTATTACAAATAAAAAAAAGATAGGTATGGAAACACAGAAAGTACAAAAAATATGCATAAAATCATGACGATGACATAATATTTGTATGTTTAAGATCATAATTCGATCACGTAGCAAAAATAACCTACTTCAAATTAAAATTATTGACTATTATAATTAAACGTAAACTATGAAAGATTATTATTTATGATTTGGATAATATTAAATTAGATTTGATGAAATAATTCCTTTTCAAATTTTGATTTCTTTGTTTAACATGCAACCCATGTCACTAGAATTCCATATAAAGTTAAAACCACTTTCTCATACATGGTCGGATTATTATTTACATAATATAAAGTTTAATTACGTCATAATATGATAATGCTCTGTGGGAAAATTTCTTTCTTTTGTATAGCAATTTTCAAACCGGTTAACATTTTCAAATCAACTTCAAACAGTGGAAAATGAATGCATTCGTTTCATATATTCAGGTTAGATGTTATTGGGAAAAAAAGAGTTTTTATAATGTTTGAAATTATCTAATGATTTCCAGGCGACGGTAATGTCGGCCTTTCTTTGTTGAAAATGGGAAGATAAAACTTGTAGATAGACAATAACAGACATAATTATCAGTTGTTATTTGGATTGTTTGGTGTTGGATTTCAAAGAAACTTGCGCTGCATCGATCTCATTCCCTGTGATAAAGTTAAACTGTCATAAATGAAAATGAGAATGCAATTTAAAGAGAGTGGATGTAATTTTCAGTTCTTTGGGATATACATTAGCCAACAGCCGAGTTTCAGTCGGGTTTGTTACATTCAGTTACGCATAAGTAACCTTGGGACGGTTATGAAGTGATCTCCCCTCAGTTATGGGTTGAATAGCAGAACAGATTGGGTCCGATAGCTTTGGTTGGCAACCAGTCTACCGCAGAAAGGAACAGCAACCCACTGCAGGAAAATCTTTCGTCTAGTGAGTCATGCATCGAAAGAGACATGGTCACCAAGCGTGAATCATATATGGCACTAAATGTTTGTAACAGATGAAAGAAAAGGTGGCATAGGAAATCTAAGGTGTACCGATATAGCGAAAATACCTTTCGGAAATTAAGCAAAATATTAAAAGATGGAAATATATCCTTAGAAACAAAGAAAAGAATTATGAATAAATATATAACATCTAATATCTTATATGGGGTGTATGCTAAAACATCTCTCCATAGTTGAAAAAGAAACTTGAAGTGACATTGGATTGTACCGACGAATTCTGAGAATACCGTGGACAGAATATGTTACTTACATATAAGGAGAAAGTTTTCTGGGACACGTAATCATAAAAGCAGTCTTGAAAAATTTAACTCCCAGAGGATATACTGAAAACAAGAAATGCAGAGGAATAACTGAGGAATCTACTTAACGTTGAGTGAATGAATTCCAGAGAAAGGTAAAAGAGGGACAGTAAAGGAACAAGTGTTACTTAGAGCACCCTCCCAACACTCAAAAAGGAAGTTAAGGAGAGCTGTGATCGACCACTTCCTGAAAGGACATGAGAAATGAAAGAAGAAGAAATTTAAGATATACTTTGGTTGAAATGCATAAAGAATTGAACACTAACAGATAGAAGCCGAGATGTATATTTTCTTGAATAAAACATTTTTTGTCTACGCCGTTAGACATTAAATTCACTGCTTGAAGAAAAAGTCGGATGTCTACTCAGACATGTGAATCCATTAAAATAACGTTTCGAGTATTTAACAAATATATACAACCGTATAAATATATATTATATTTCTAGCGTGGGTAAAGAAGAACAATTGTCGGTTGGAACAAATGTCCGCTGCATTTTCCTTAATTCGTGTTTAAACAGGTGATTTCATCATACAAAGCTGAAATTCATTATATTTATGCATATTCTGAAATGTGATATTTTAATTTATCTATTTATACGATTGTTGACTGTGAATTTTAAATGTTGTCACGTTAAAAGATAAAATTGAGGAAAATTATATATTTTTGTTATTTGATGCACTTAAATTGTGGAAAGGAAAAAAAGAAGGTGTGCAAACAACAATAGGTACGTGTTATTTATGGAGATGGCGCTGATACCAAATGTAATCAATCATATTTTTATCTGCGATTCTTAGCTCAACGTGATGAAAAGTTGATTGTTTATAAGAACGTAGAGTGAAAACCTATTGTAGAAAACACAACGAGCCACCGTTAACCACTCCAAAAGCCAGTATGCATCCGAATAAGGTGATACTGTGTATCTTGCATGATTTTTAGAGCATTGAATGTTACGAAATCCAGCAAAATCAGATATTGCATTCAGACAAGTACTGTTTTCCAAATGAACCGAGTAAAAGTCATCAATCAATGAAAAGTTCCTGGAATTGGACAATTGATAGGATGTCGTCTTTTATTAAGACAACGCAAGATCAAACGTCTCTTTGTGGACTCTGCCTAAATTGGTACATCTTGGTTGGTATATTCTACTAAACGCACCATACTCACTCTGATTTCACATTTTTGTATTACCTGTAATATCAAATCTTAAAGAACTCAATAAGAAGAAATTCAAGTTTTTGGAAGTCGTTAAAAACACTTCGACGTTCATCACATAGCGAGATGCGAAGTTCTGTGAGGATGGAATCATGAGGCTGCTACAAAGAGCAGTGAAACAAAAGGGCACATATGTAGTGGAAGATAACTGCAGAAAATTCTTAAATATTGTCTCTGCAATTCATTTAAAAACGCTGAAAAATGTTGTTCCGACACACACACACACACACACACTTCGATCCCGGCTTGAGGCAATCGCATATCTAGCCACACTGATGAGCTGTGAAACACCGAAACAGTCTGTATGTAGATGACAATGCATACATGCTCCTGAACAATTCTTTTCGGTTTACGTCTTCGGGGAGAAAAGTGAATTTGTAAACAGTGACTATTACTGCTACTGATGCAAGACCCTTCGTCAAGACGGATCGACTTCTCCGGTCACTGGCGATTTTGTGTAAAAAATAAATACGTCTGAATTCAATTTCATCCTTGCTGTGCGCCAATGGCGTAGGGGTAATATCTCCGACTGACATCAAATCAGTCGGGTTTCAATATCCCGGCAAGAGGCAATCGGATGTCTAGCCACACTGATCAGCTGCGAAACAATCTGTCTGTGGATGACTATTATATATATATATATATATATATATATGTTAGGAAATGGATTAAATCCGACAAGCTTTTAATTTATTTGTTTAAACGTTATTTTTTAAATTACGACTACCGGCCTGAATATTCTAGAAATCTTGTTAGAAAAATATGCGTCCTCATGCAGGATTGGAACCTGCGTCCCCTAGGTGAAACCATCATTAGATCTGAGGTGCCTTATTCTCTGCATCCTTCTGTAAAATAACAGGACAATTGCCTCTATTCTTCTCTTCAGAAATTGTGTGGAAATTGTCCTGCGTTTATTGTCATATAGAAGAATTGATCTTACAGAGAATTTGGACAAACTATTTTGCTTCTAATGAAAATCCCTGTATCTTGATACTTTGAGAGATGTATTTCGCTGATTATTTTGCTTCTAATGAAAATCCCAGTATCTTGATACTTTGAGAGATGTATTTCGCTGATTATTTTGCTTCTAATGAAAATCCCTGTATCTTGATACTTTGAGAGATGTATTTCGCTGATTATTTTGCTTCTAATGAAAATCCCTGTATCTTGATACTTTGAGAGATGTATGTCGCTGATTATTTTGCTTCTAATGAAAATCCCTGTATCTTGATACTTTGAGAGATGTATTTCGCTATTTCAATGCGCGTTCAGGTTTCAGTGTTTCATTTTCAACCCGTAGTTCGCCTTTTGGGCATTTTCTATATTTTGGTCAATTCTAGGCCAATGAGTGTAACTATAAATTAAGGTTCTTGCTTCACTAGACTATATAGTCTCGAGGGTCAATGTCAGTCATCACTACAGTGTCATCCGTATATCTTTTATCGTTACGATTGCGTCCACAGTTAATAAATGATGCTAGGCTTTCAAGCTCTTTTAATGTTTTGAGATTTTACTCAGAACAATTCCATTCGAGAAATTCAAAACAACTCAAGCATCTATATATCATGTCTGTGTATCAGTGCGTGCAATGTGAAATGGGGTAAATAATATTAGCAAGGAAAAGAGAAACTGAAACATCATCTGAATCTTTGAGTATTCTTTTCACCATAAAAGAAAGAAAAAAGCTTGATACACGCTGGTGATCTCAGACCAATCGCCAGATGTTTTGATAATGATACCATTACTGTCACAATGACTGACAGAGAAGATTACACTCAGATCTGTTGCCGTTATAGTTTAACCTTGTAATACCTGTCTTGCTACTGGAATGAAGACGGCTACTGCCCAGTAATTACGTAAGATGCTATCAAGGACGCAGCATTGCATAGGGAACATCTCATAGATAATGGAAACGACCAAAGATCACACACACACACACACACACATATATATATATATATTATATACATATATATATATATATATATATATATATATATGTATGTATGTATATATATATATGTATATGTATATGTGTATATATATATATATATATATATATATATATATATATATATATATATAGAGAGAGAGAGAGAGAGAGAGAGAGAGAGAGAGAGAGAGAGAGAGAGATTGACATATCCGTGCATTAATGGCCTCATAAATAAAACAGTGCGAACATGATGTTACTTCATGATTGGAAAGGTTCTCAAACAATCTTTATTTTTGTTTTCAAGTTGTGTATTTTTTTAAACAATGTGACTATGGCATATTATATTTCAGTAAATACCTCAAAGAGTAGATTGGGGAGAGTTAATAATGTCTTATAAAATATAGTGTTATAGTGGAACAACCTGACACACCTTGACATGGATTGGTCAGTCTATAAAAGACTGACGAGCTATTGAATAAGGAGGGAAATTGAGACAGACAGAGAGAGCGAAGGCGACCCTTACTAACCTCTGTGACTTATCTCCTGTTTTCCTTAGTACTACGAACTCTTGCTCATTTGTACTTTATGTAGAATAAACCATTGTTATTTGTTACCTGATTTCTTGTGTTATTGAAATATTTCCACTCGGGATTACTTTGTTGTTTATATCGTATAATCCACGATATAACAGTGGCGACGAGGATTCGAAAAGAACTCACGACACAACATAACAGTAACTACGAGGATTCGAAAACAACTCACAAGACGATAAAACAGCGGCGAACGAAAATTCAAAATAAACTCACAAGGTAATTGAACAGTATCGAACGAGGAGTGAAAAAAGACACCCCTCCAAAGATAACAGCGACGACCAAGTCAAATGTCGAATAATAAATTTTTACCAGTCGCTGGACTAGTTTATCGACTAAAGGTACAGTGATTTTTATTTTTATTTTTGTTGTACTTTAAAAAAGTAATATGGAAGAGTTCTTGGAATTTTCGAAAACCATGTGTTCTGCTATGCAGCAGCAACAGACACATTGGGAAGAACAAAATAAATCGATTAAAAAACAAATCGAATTATTGCAAGTACAACAATTCCAGTATCAACAACAACAACAGATAAAACTGCAGGAACGGCAGGAACAGCAGTTAGACTTACAAAAGCAAATTTTAAAGCAGCAAGAAGTCTTGGAAAAGATATTAACGAAAAAGTGGATCAAACGGAAGGATCAAAATTTTTCAAAAATTCCGAAAAAGGAATTAATTGTAGCATCAGATGCAAGCGAATATGGTGTAGGTGCAATACTTTTACACAAATTCGAGGACGGATCAACGAAACCGATTGCACACGCATCAAGAACCTTATACCTGTGTAAAAAAATTATAGTCAGATAGAAAAAGAAGGTCTGGCAATAATTTACACCATTAAGAAATTTCACAGGTTTATTCATGGTAGATCGTTCGTTTTGCAAACGGACCATAAACCAGTACTGTCGATTTTTGGTTCGAAAAAATGCGTATCAGCCCATACTGCAAATAGATTACAGAGATGGAGTATTATTTTACTCAACTACAATTTCAAAATGCAATACTTGCCATCAAGTAAAATCGCACACGCAGATGGTCTATCTAGATTAATCTCCAAAAACTCTGAGTTGCTTGAAGAAACGGTTATAGCAGCACTAAAAGAGGAAAAAGAAATAGCGGAAGTACTTCTTGACACCGTTAGAGAGCTACCAGTGACACTGGAAGAAATAAAAAAAGCAGCGAAAATGGATGAATATATTACTGACATGAAGAAACATGCATGCCTGGAATCTCCAGAATGAAGTCGTTAATGAGAAGTTACACTTATTGGCCTAGAATGGACCAAAATATAGAAGATATGATAAAACAATATAAAGCAGCCAAAGCTCCACCGATAAGTACTCAACCCTGGCCAAAAACGGACGTTCCGTGGACACGTATTTATATTGAGTATGCAGGACCATTAACGGGATACTATTATCTAGTAATCGTAGTTAGTTTTTCCAAATGGCCTGAGGCTTATAGGTATAAACACCCGACAGCTTCAGACACCATAAAAGCGTTAGACGAAGTATTTAGACGTTTTGGGGTAGTAAATACAATTGTAAGCGACAATGCTACTATGTTTACCGGGAAGGAATTCAAAGATTACTGTGATTCGTTGGCAATCGAACATGTAACAACGCCGACGTACAATCCTAGATCAAACGGACAAGCAGAAAGGTTCGTCGACACATTCAAGAGAGCATTAAAAAAAAATAACGGAATCGACACTGAAGAAAAAAGCTTACAAAAGGTTTTAGCGGTATATAGGATAACACCAAATCAGAATAAAAACGCTAATCTATCACCTGCAGAAATTATGTTAGCAAGGAAAACGAGTTCAGTGTTCGATAGGATGTTACCAAATAAGAAAAAGAAAAATTATACGAAATTTTATTAAGGGAACACAAAATTTACAACGTATAAAGAGGGTGATAAAATATTCTTTAAGAACTATCAGTCAGGAAAGTGTTTTTTTACGATGCTTTCCAAATACAACCCCCCATAAATAGTAAAGGTACATGGAGGTAACATCGACTCCAAAAATCATTGATTCTCAAAAATCAAAAAATACACGTCTATGTCCAAATCCAAAGAGAAAAAAATATTGAAAGGAAAATTCTAGGGAAGAATTTAGCTCAGGGGAAGGTGTTATAGTGGAACAACTTGGCACACCCCAACATGGATTGTTCAGTCTATAAAAGACTGACGAGCTATTGAAGAAGGAGGGAAAGTGAGACAGACAGAGATAGCGAAGGCGATACTTACTAACCTCCGTGACTTACCTCCTGTTTTCCTTAGTATTACGAACTCTTGCTCATTTGTACTTTGTGTACAATAAACCATTGTTATTTGTTACCTAATTTCTTGTGTTATTGTCATCTTTCCATTCGGGATTTCTTTGTTGTTTATATCGTATAATCCACGATACAACATAGTGATATTTTAGGTATTACCGTTCAAGTGAATCTGTGGCGATGTACAAGTACGGAATGCAAGTACAAATGTACAAAATATAACTACAGAGGAAACAGAATTACCAAATACAAAATACAATTAGAGAATACACTTACAGAAGCAAAAAATAAAACTACAGAGGTAGAGAATACACTTACAGAAGTATTGCAATCGAGACCTTAACCTTTACACGTGTTGCTGTCCAAGTGAATTAGTAGAGATGTACAAAATACACGCACACAAGTACCTAATACTAGTATAGAAGTACTGAATACATTTACAGAAATAGAAAATACAATTAGAGAATACAAATACCAAATACTAATATAGAAGAAATACTGAATACATTTACAGAAGTAAAAAATACAATTAGAGAATACACGTACACAATTACCAAATATTAATATAGAAGAAGTACTGAATACAATTACAGAAGTAGAAAATACAATTAGATAATACATGTACACACGTACCAAATACTAATATAGAAGTACTGAGTACAGTTACAAAAGTAGAAAATATAATTATAGAAATATACAGTACACGTACAGAAATATAGCATTCGAGTTATTATCCTTTACACATATTGATGTCCAAGTGAATCCATAGAGATGTACAAAATACACGTACACAAGTACCAAATACTGTACTGAATACAATTACAGAATACAATTACAGAATACACGTACAGAAGTACGATATTCAACAACTTATCCTTTACACGGATTTGAACACTGA
The DNA here is from genome assembly GCA_964036315.1 of Acanthosepion esculentum. Taxonomy (NCBI): domain Eukaryota; kingdom Metazoa; phylum Mollusca; class Cephalopoda; order Sepiida; family Sepiidae; genus Acanthosepion; species Acanthosepion esculentum. The sequence continues at coordinate 69,929,627 of OZ038475.1, forward strand.
TCCGTGGGCGTGGAAGCCTACAACAACTTCTAAACATTAAACACTCAAATGACTAATATTACATGGCCACACGTACACATATAAGAAAAATAATAAAGATTATGCTTCACGCAAAACCGGTTGACTAGGACAAAATCTTTTATCACGTTTGCCGAAGATGTGATATGATTCAGTGAAATTGTTACTCGAAGCACATATTAAGCTCAATAAACAGTTAATAAGTGTAGCTTGGACCAGCCACTGTACGTAAATAATCTCACCAGCCACTAAAGTGCGCAATATGTTCTAATATTACAGAGTACTACAACATTCCTAAAATATAATTAATTAAAACCGATTTAAGACTAAAAGTATCACTAACTTAAGTTTCGTAGTTGCCGAGATTTGCAGACTGCTTTTGAAAAAAAATATAAAAGATAACGCAAATATATATAATTTTGAATATAACCCTTTTAGATTACTAAATAAATTAAAGAGTGAATTGGGTTGGGTTAATAAATTGAATCAGTGGAAAAGAACAAAAGACCCGTATTTACTCGTTGCAGAATATTGAAATAAAAGCAAGCGTTAGTTTATGAAATACGATATAATAGATTTGTATCCACTTATGAATGAAAAGAATGTTTGATATGGCAATTAATTTTGCGAAAGTGTTTATTGATATACCCTATGAGCAGATAAATATTATCAATCGTTGTAGGAAATCGTTACACTGCCAAAAAAAATGAAGTATAGAAAAAGAGGAGAGAAGAAAAATCTTTGATGTCCTTATGGGATAGTTTGAGGAAGCAAAGTTAGCCGATTGGAATAAATAGTTTACAATATATATGCTAAATTATCGATAAAAATAATAATGGCCTGTAGAGAGTCGATGAGCTATTCTTTGCAGAATATTCAACAAGTAGAAAAATAATCTTATTCAAGCTTTTAAAGACCTTGATTATAATATAAAGGTTGTGTCGAATCTTAAAGTGGTGGAATATCTACATATGAGGCAAGATTTAAATAAACATGTAGTCATGACATAAGTCAGATAGAGCGTTATACAGGATGTGCCACAAAAAATGACAATTTAAAATGTGAATATCTGAGTAACTGCATGCTCGAGGCGAAGGAAATTCAATAGGCTTCATGCTGAACAATACAAGATTTACTTATCAAAATTCAAACACGATATTCAAACGGATATAGATTTTATAAACACAATGCTTCACAAATGTTCAATATGCGCACTACTGATGAGTCGGTAGTCCAGCTCCTGCCGAACACGCCGTAGCATGTCTTGTGTAACATTGTTTTCAGTATTTCGTTCAGAATAAGAACTATCAGTGTTGTATTTGGCGAGAGCATTGCAAACTGTAACGACCCATTTGGACTATGATTTCAGGCTCCCATTACCCTACTGCATATAATGTTTCTATTTGAACAATTTAAATGCCAGCAGGCAATGATTTTCCGACCATTTCTAAAGTATAAAACTTACCGAATCATATACTTGAGAACAAATCCAAAGGTTTTAAACGAGCTAAAACTCTATTTCACAGTGTTTCAAAATTTTAAAAAAATTGATGTAAGACCGTAGTTTATTTACATTAACTAAAAGTGCATGATGAAATGTAATGAAAATAATGATATAATGAAAATAATGATAATAATATTTATAATAATATAATGAAATAATAAATCATAAATATAATGAAATAATATAATGAAAATAATATTAAAGAAAAATAATGAATACAATAACAGAGAACTGTTCATTATTGCCAGATGGTCCTAAAATTTGGGTCTAGATTGCAATTATCGGATTTTTAGGGTTTTAAAAAATTACCATATTTTTCTCCGCGAAATTAGTGACATTTTTCCGATTCGTTCCACTTGCTCCAATTTTACCCGATTTCATATTTTGTTGGAAACAAATTCCCTTTATCTTGATAAGTAATAAATTAAACATTTATATAATGGCCATCTTTAAACTGTCAAGATCTAGGTACCAATAACTAGATGTGAATATACAGATTGAGTTTGATATATAACAGATAAAAATAAACTGGTATGGAAATGTGAATAAACTGATACTGAGATACGAATATACTGATACCAAAAGATAGAAACAATGAAATTATTATTGATAAGATAGTAAAGTTCCCGTTGTAGGTAAGAGAAAGCAAAGATGATTAATTTGATTTATTTCATATCAATATACACGTGTAAGCAAAGAGACAGTTTGACGAATATGAATCTATTAAATTTATGATTTTATTACTCAGCCCAGATTAGGTACTGTCCAGATTGAATGGAAAGGCAAATATCATTCCAATGTCTTATTTAGAAATCAATAAAATTGTGTGTCCGTGCCTGTGTTATATATTAAATGACATAAGCACATCTAATTCACTCACATACAACACAGGCATATGCATTTTCATCACATAGGCACATAAATCATGAAGGCAGTAGAATCAGATCAGCGTTTAAAATATAAATTATTATTATTTACTGTAATTTCCGTTGATTTCTATAGTATATAAAATTTCCTTTAGAGTTCCAACCAGAGACTTAAGGTCAAAAATGGCATCATGACATTTTTCCCTGAATATTTTTGTAAAATAAAAAATAAAACAACTTACAGCACGTAAATTTTACAAAGATAAAGTTCTACGTAAAGTATGAGCGGTACTCTTGCGAACATTTTTTCGTATTTCTTTCAAGAATTGGCTAAAATTCGGATCCCATTAATGAATCTATCGAAACCTTTTACAATCAAACCCATGGACCCAGACTTCAATGGAATTATTGATGTCTACATGTGCCACATCTTTGAGATTTCCATTTCAAGATCCTGTATTTGATAGGTTTTTGACGATATTTAAAAACATTATTATTATTATTATTATTATTATGATTGATGTTATTTTGATATTATTGTTATTTCCTTTTATTTCTTCTGAATACATATTTCCATCCGGGTCCCAACCAGAAATCTCAGGTCAAAAAAGGCCTCATGACATTTTACACTGATCATTGTTGTAAAAAAAAAAAAAAACGAAGACAACACATTTCTTACATAGATAAAGCTCTGTACTTTCGAGTAAAATCTTTCGCATTTTATTCAGGCATGGGCTATCGAATAGTCTATTGGAACATTTTTCAATCAATCCGAATTATTGATGTCCTCATGTGCAACATTTTTTAGGCTTCCGCTTCAAGATCCTTGGATTTCATAGTTTTTTTTTTTTTAAAGATCTTCAAACCTACAGTGAGTGTAAATAAGAAAGAATATTCGGTTTTTGTTGTCATTGATTCCGATTTCTGGGCGATTAGCTTTGATTGTTCTGTGTGTATTGTAAAATCTCATAAAACGATTAAAGTTCCTATCTCTGTAACTGTGATTTTTCACGCTAGTTTCTTGTGGTTTCCTTCCCGTAAAAGTTACATATTTTCCAGTGCAGATATTAGCCCACTCTCTCATGCCGAGTTTTATATTCAGTGAGGGCTAACACTGAGCAATCTGATACAAAATAGTCAATTGTTTGTAGATATTCATCAAAGAATCTGCATTTGGGGTCAACATATTTTTTCTGTATGTGTACGTGGTAATTTTTAGCTGTTATTATTATTATTATTCCTTAGCAAAAATAAGCATATCATGTTGAGAAAATCTTGCTTAGATCGATTTCACATTGTGCGATTGATATTAATGACACTTCATTAGATCACGTTAAATTTAATTAGGATTTATTTTCTTGTGCCTATAAGTTAAGATCTTTATAAATTCATACCTATTAAAGTACAAAGATGGTTGACAACGGTAAACTCGTCTAACGTGCCATTACTATGAAGCGGTTTGTTCTCTCTTTACTGGCAGATATATTTCTGGTCTTCCGTCAGGCTAAGACAGGCATTGTAAAAAAGCAATAGGTTGCGTGTTGGTATTGCAGACGATTACTGCCAAATCCAAATATGTTGTGTCGGCAATGATACGTTACCGATCTTCGGCTCATTTCTTCCCACTTATTTCATATGCTTTTTCGTCCTAAAACCATATAGTAATGTTAATTGGAAGTGTTAGCACGTCCATGAATTTCTCGCGGAATTATGATGGGCTACAGTAATTATCACGTTGAGTTCTACAAATCTGCTTGTCAGTTTCCTAACTTTAACCAATTGAGCATGTCTCCGAACGGTTGATAAACTGCATCTCAGTTCATGAACAGGAGTAGTCGGAGAACAATATGGCCGAGTGTGGAGAACGTTACTTTTTTTTGGAGGTGGGGTTAAGTGTCAAAGTGGAACGTGAAGTTTTTCCACGTGCAACGTAATCGCCATGTTAGCTTCCATTTTAACTAGGTGTTTTTTTTTCTTCGTCCGATCAGCGGTCCAGATCTCCTCGATGAATTCATCTATTCACAATCGAAGTCGCTCTTTTACGATAAACTAAAGCGAATTTACTCATGAAATCAGACGCAAATTAAAATAAGACGGGAAACATACATTGATTGGTGAATGATGATGCGTTCGAATTATATAAAGAAAGAATTTCGTCAAGAACACCGGAAATTGTTGCAGTAACCACGGAATACATACATACTGAACAATCTCCTTACATATTTTTTTTTAAAGCTTATCACCCCAAGCAAGGCTGGAAGCCACTAGTACGCAAGGGGTTACAGAAGGTTTGGAGGAAGAGCAGATAGGAGTGGTAAAGGAGAGGGTGTGGAGAAAGATAGTGGATCGATCAAGGCAAGGGGGTTACAGAAGATTTAGAGCGAGAGCAGATAGGAATGAAAGGTGAAAGATGTGGAGAAGGGAAGTGGATAGATCAAGACAACTGGAGATGTCGCTTGACGTTACACTTAAATAGTTGGAGATTATATTTGTCAGGGAAACAGGAATAAGGAAGGGAGTTCCACGTGCGAGACATGAAGCTATTGGAGTAGAAGAGACGTCTACATCTAACAGTTTCAACGGTGAAGGGGTGGGAACGGGATGCCAGCCTCGTAGGACGCTTTATGAAGAAAAGATTTGACGTAAGGGAAAACCTTGTTCTTCAGAAGGTGCACCGAATACCACGGGAAGAGTGCAAGAGTAATAAGGAAGTTTTAATTAAAATTAAAAAATGTAACTTAGAATAAGAAAGAGACAGGTGAAATCACATAATGGAAAATAGGGCTTGGAGAATTTGACACTCGCATGGCGTATTAAGGCAAAGGGGTCAGAGGGGAACAGCGAGTAGCCTAACTAACAAGATGGTGAAAATGGAAGAATAGGGACTAGAAGGAAGGTGAAATTCACAACATTACGAAGAGCAGCAAGTGATATTAAATCGTGTAGATTCATGATCGCCCTCGCCTTGAATGGAAACGGAACGTAGAAAATACATTTAATTTAATTCTGATTTAATTATGTTGTCCCCCCCCACCAAATTATTACTTTGGAAATAATTGCATTTTTGGAGTTAACCGGATGTGGTTTGACTCTCCACAACAATGGACGTGAATGCTGGACCATCTTATCACATTGAAGCAACAGAAATATCAGTTCTACAGAAGGATGCTGAGAATGGACAGAACAACGAAGATTTAGAGAAAATAGAAACAAAAAGGACACATACTTAAACTCAGAAAGAGACACTTGAAATTTCTAGAGCACATAATAAGGAAAGAGTGAATGGAAAATTTGACACTCATATGGCGTATTGAAGGTAAGAGGGAAACAGCCAGTAACCTACGTAACGAGCTGTTGAAAATGAATATCTGAACAGGGACTGGGAGGGATAGTGCAATTATAGACATTACTAAGAAAAATGAAAGAAAATTGTGTAGAGTCATGACCGCCCACGTCCTGAATGGACACGGGGCGTAGATGATGACGCGCCCAGTGAAGGCCGAACTCACTACTCTATAGTATTAGTCTGCTTGCACAGTGTTAACACCCACTGAATATAAAACATTCCGATAGAAATATTGGTTTAATATTTAAGTAAATCCTATTCCAAAAAAGGCAGAGAATTTGTTCCGCCGAACAATTACTCTTAATACATTAATGACCACCATAAATTCAGTAGTCCTGGGTATGACGATAATCTACATCCTGTAGCAAGGAATCCGATCGGGCGTTTGGAGGTTTTGAGGAGCTTGGAGCTTAGAGCCACCTCTTAATTACTGTTGTTACCAAGTCAAACCAGACCCAATTTGTAGCACCTGTTAATGGGTTCCAGCTATGGGAAAATAGTAAACCTCGAACAAAAAGCAAAGTTCTCCACTGCCTTAACCGGGTATTGAACTCACACTCTTTGGGTCTTTCAGAGGGAAAATTAGCAGGAGATAACTGATAACTGACATCCATCAAACATGGCACGTGGAACTAGAACAGTCTACCCCAGTGATCGAAATAAAGGGTTCAGTTCGAAATTCCAACCACCTGAAGAAGGCCGGAGCGTACAACGGCCGAAACGTTGTGACAAATATGGCGGCAAAGATGAGAACAATAGTCCGACTAATGTAAATACTGTACATAATACCTCATCTCAGAAATATAGACAGAATATATTTTTATATAAAAAAAAAAGACCAACAATTCATTTTATAGCAAAATGACCAACAATACATTTTACATTTACAGTGATAGCATACATTGTTCGGGCACGTCGATGTGTTGTAATTGTTAGCAAGTTTGTCTCGCTAGATCAATTACGACTAAATAGTGAGTTCGATCCTCACTGGGTGCCCCATACTTTCGACCTTGTGTCTCATTTAAGCTGCGCTTAGAAAATCACTTATGCTCTTCGACGTGGTGTAATGGTTAGCAAGCTTGTCTCACTAGATCAATTACAACTAAATAGAGAATTCGATCTTCACTGGGTGCCCAATACTTTCGGCCTTGTGCCACATCTAATCATATGTAGCATAGATTGTTAAAAATAATTTTATAAAAAATTACTAATACGTTTTTTAATGAAATGACCAGCAATATATTTTTATAAAAAAATTCAATAATACATTTTTATAGCAAAATTACCATCGATACATTTTTAAAATATAACTAACTGAAACCATAAAAATGCGTACAAATTTTTTAGATTTTAGCACTAAATAACAAGTAGGAATTGATATGCCGCTAAACAAAATAAACGAAATGACTAACGGGAATTTAAGCGCTAATTATATAAAAGTAAAATAAATATCTGGTATTAATTATAAGTTTCTAAAACAAAAGAAATAGGAAAAGCTTGTATTACTTCCATATAAAAATTCCATTTATTGATAGGTTTCTCCTTATAAGTCATTAATGCCAACCGTCACATAGAAATAAGGCGCGGTTGAGATTAATTGATTGGTCCGAAACTCATGCAAATTGAGTACTGCTTTAAATATTCTAACAGATATAGCTTCCCGGTTCTCCTGAATTTCAGCATCATTACTCCAGACCGTATCACATCGGACCCACTGTCACCGAAACTCTCTGTATCAACCTAGCAACCATTGAAAAAGTTATGCCTAAATTCACTCTCATTATAAAGGTTAGGAAGCTACCAGTCCAAGTGTTAGTATGGCAAACCTAACTTATTGAATACTACATAGGTGTATCTCAACCAGTGTTCTTCAGTTATCGTGTGCAGTGATAAAGGTATCAATTTTCGCACTTCACCAATATATGAGCAAAGAAGATTTGGTGTGGCAACAAATCATGCTGTAAGAAATGTTAAAGTTAAATTAGTAGAAATTAACGACTGAAAAAGCTGATGAAATTTATGTAATAGGATAATAAATGCAGAGTTGTGGGATATGTTATTACTTACCATATGTTTCTTTGCTGTGTATCTGTTAGATTTATTCGTATATAATGAAAGAATTAAGCGACACCAAACATCCGATTATCAACATTTTTAATCTATATAATAAATGCAAATGTCAGTGTGTCATATTGTCACATCTTTTCAATTAAAGAGACACAACTTTCTAAATTTTAAATATTTCATCTTCTATATAATAATATGCGAATGTCAGTGTGTTCACACTTTTCACAACTTTACTCCTACAGGACGTAGCCCAACATATCATACCATGTTGAAATCAGGCCGACTCCGTGAGCAAGTTAAAAAGATTTCGGGTCGGATCCGAACCCGCAATCCTGAAATTTGGGATTTTCAAGTTTTCATGACTGCGATTCATTTCGGCGATTTTTTACGTGATTTTTTGTGACGAAGTTTTTGTTATGATAACAATTTTTATAACTTGAAAATAACTTTGGTCATAATGGAAATTAATTGTGAAACCTCGCGAAACTCATCCATGAAATAAAAATAATTGTTTGTACGGAAAGTAAGGACCTACGTACATCAATTTGTCTTTAAATTAAGTGGCGGCAGAAGAATTATGGTTGAACTTTTAAAAGCAAAGCTTAAATACTTAAATGCTGCGATCAATATTGATTTCTTCTACTCCTCCCTACCTATTGTGATGTAGGTCCAATCAAGAGCCCTCTGCAGGAGCTAGCTGAAAGGCCGGCTTGTTGTACATCTAACATTCATATTATTATATAGGTATGTTTCTGCTTATTATTCTTTTCATGCCATGTTTTCTTGTAGCGTAGACAATCAGGTTTATTTTCGTTATCTTTGAATTGCATGACTTCTGGGGGAACGGTTGCCTTCTCCGCGGTTTTGAATTCAGAGTAATCTTTCACCTAGATTGGATGACACCCAAGTCTAGCGAGTTCAGTTTTATCCGGCTATATAACGCTTATCTGGGGGAAGCAGTGAACGATTCATTTTCTTCCCACAGACAATAGACTGGAAATTTAACCCGGCAGCTTTATAATATATACAATTTAATCTATTTAAGATATATTTAAACATATTTAATCATTCTTTCAAGCAAAAACTATAACGAGCCTTACTTCTTCGAAAAAGAATTATTTACTATCTATTTTGGAGGGGAACTTTGACTTTTTTTTAGGTAAAATCCAGAGACGGAAATGCAATGTGATTGGTCCTGATCTGGCATCTCGTCTACAGTCGCTCTCTCACAGACGTGCCGTCGCCTCCCTTTGTCTTTTCTGCAAATTAGTAACTGCTCCGACGAACTACTTTCGCTAGTTCCCAGACTGCATGAATTTAAGCGTGCTACTAGGCTGGCATCACAGTCCCACCCTTTCACTGTCGATACGGTTAAATGTGGTCGTCTCTTCTACTCCAATAACTTCATGTCTCGCACCTCCCGTTTGTGGTATTTCTTTCTTATTACTTGTTTCTCTGATAGCTATACTCTTCAACTATTCAAATGTAATGTCAATCGATATCTAGAGATATCCTGACCTATTCCCTGTCCTTCTCTTCATCTTTTCCTCCATCACGCTTCTTTACTCTCGATCCCACTCTGAGCTTGAGGTGAAATGCTTAAATAAAGTTTTACTTTTAAGCATTCTTCTGTCTTTTTATATGTCATGTCCTTTCATGGCTCTCCACCTACCTCTATCCCTTGCAGCTCTCAGCAAGTTCCTTCACTCTGCTTCCTCTCCAGACAACGTTCTGTTATCCACCAGCTCAATCTCGTCAGATATGTCACTTACTGCTTTCCTTTGTCTCTCTTTCCCCCTATTTGAACCGTGAGTATCAGATTCTCTGTTGTGGTCTGGTTAGAGCCAGAAATAAAGATACAAAGTGAGGAATTGAGTTAAACAAATGTTATGGTCCAATATCTTCGCACCTCTGTTATGGTCCAAGGTTAGGACCAAGGAAGAACAACACAAACACAAGAGTAGGAATAACAAAGATATATTAAACAGAATAATAATACAAGAAGTTGAAAGTGTTAGTATGACTGTCAGTCTGGTTTAGAGTGAACTACTATTGTCTCGACTCGCTCTGTCAACTTTCCACGTTCGTTCTCCCGTCTCTCTTGAGAGGCGCAGTCTTTATAGTATCAGGAAGAGTTAATTATGTCGTTACAGGTAAGGTCCCATAACAACAAATATATTAACAAAAACAGTAATATAAACATATAAAAACGAGAGTGTTACAGCAAGAATGTTCGGTCCGACTGTCAGAGTTGACTGCTGGAAACTTCCCTCTCCAAAAAGCAGTACCTGCTCCCATTTATAGCTGGGAGAATCCCTGCGTGGGTGGGTTAATTACCATAACATTCACCAGGATCTCTTTCGCCGTTATGTGTCCCAGAAAATTCAGCTGCCTCTTTCTGATGTTAAGTATAAGTCTTCGCCTTGTCTGCAACCTCTCTATGGCTTCATCGTTTCTCACACGCTTGGTCTATGATATCCTCAGCATCCTTCTGTAGAACCACATCTCCGTCGCCTAGAGTCTCTTCATCTTTGAGGAGATCGTCCAACATTTGCTGCCGTAAAGAAAGACAGATGTCACGTAATATCTCGGTTTTCTTTTCTAGTCTTCCTTTTCTTTTCTTTTAATTTTTCTTTTCTTAAACATTATTAGTGAGTGAGTGAAAGACACGAACAATTCTCCGTAAATGAATTTAATTACTATTTTGCAAGAGACTAGAAGCAAGATACATTGAGAAGTTAATTTTGAAAATCGATGATGTTTAAATTCCAAGTTATATTTGTATTTGAAAAGAAAAAAAATAGTTAAATAAAAATTAGGAAAGAGAGACATGACAGTCAACATTAGTCGTGTTGAATATTTGTTTTTACGAATTTAACTATATATTATTTAATTTTCGAAAAAATAATCTCGCTGTAGTTTTTTCCATTAATAAAAATTAATTTAAAATTATTTACTTTTTTTATGTTAGTTACAAACCAAAAAAAAAGTTTATTTTTTTTAAGATTAAATAAAACAATATTTTCCATAAGTTAGCCGAAAAATATTAATAAATAATAAACTATTATTCAGAGATCCAATGAATGTCCTAAAATTTCATAGAAAAATATCTGGTCGATACCCGGGGAATTAGGGTTAAGGAGTTGAGAACATATTGGGTCATATTTTCCTATAGCGTTTCGAAATTATCAGCAGAATTAAAAAGTAAAAACGAATGTGAATAATAATTATCCCCGTTCCTTTTTACTTTTTAATTTTGAGGATTTCTAATGCATTCTAATGCATTTGTTACGTATTTTAAATTTTAAAATAACACGGCAAATAAAAATCATCCGATGATATTTTTTTGGTAAACACACATATACAGACAACTGCACTTTATATATGTATAAATTACAGTTCAAAAGTTTGAAGACACTCCCAAAATTAGCATGGGATGAACTCGACAGAAGAGTGAAAAAAAATAAAATGAAAAAGAGCTCTTAGAGTTATTGAAAAAAGAATGGAATCAATTACCAAATTTACACTTTGAGAAACTTTCGCAACAAATGCCAAAACTTTGTATGGCAGTAATCAAAGCTAAAAGAGGATATTTTGACGAGACCAAAATTTTAATCATAAAATGCTTTTATTCTTTTTGCTATAATTTTCTAATAAAAAAAATCACGTCTCACTTATTTTAACCATGTATAATAATTTCCTTTGTTTAATGTACAAAAGAACTACTTTTGGGGCCAATTTTTAAAAAATATTAAGGTTGGCTCCAAAGTTTTGAACTAGTCTGTGTGTGCGCGCGTGTGTGTTTATTTATATATATATATATATATATATATATATATATATATATATATATACATACATACATACATACACATTCAAATTATACTAAGTTATTCTAGGAACATTTTAGAAAAAATTTATGTCTATGATAATAATGTAACAGAGGCTTTTGATGCTTGTCAATGTTATCAAGTTGTTTTCCCTAAGAATTATTTATAAATTAGATTCTAACTACTTGCATATTTTTTCTGTCCTTATGTAGAAAAAACGCTGTTTTTGTAAATGACAATTTTGTTTACACTAAAGATATATTCCATGAAAATCTCATTTATAAAAATGTATTACCTGCAAAGAAACGTAACCTGCGTTACTTTAACATACCACACACCCACACAAAAATGAACGCATAAGATGTCTGCTCGTGTGAGTATTTGCATTTGTGTCCAGAGTTATGTGTTTTATGCGAGTGATTCTTTGTTTTATTTGTTTCGTTATGAACACAAACAAATTGGCTGAGATAGAGTGAGAGAGAAATAGAGAAAAAAGAAAATTTCGATTTCCTATTCGTTGTTAAGCTAGGAAACGGCGATTAAACGTTGGATCTGTCGCATGAAAAACAGTGGCACGTTAAATTCGGTGATGATCGGCTGGAGATGGTTTGCAGCAGAAGTGCAAATAGTTTGTCGAAAAAAATCGAGAAAGAGCGAACGGCAATGGTGACTTTGAAGGAACGACAGAAAACTCAAAACTTTTTTTCTCTCTTAACTGTTCTTTTTTGTTGCCACGTCTGCTTTTTCTTCTCTGAATTGTTTTAATTATTTCTTCTTTTCTTTCTTTCCATTTGTTTTTGTGAAGGATCTGTCAGCTGGCCAATTTGCTGAGAAACGCGCCATGTTTTCTCTGCTGCTTTTCTTTCGTCTATCTCCAACACGTTGCTGTCAGTTTTCGCTTTTGTTTCATTCTCTTTCTTTGTCTTTTCCTCCGTGCCATACTTTCAATGTTTTATTTTTATTTTTTGCATCTCTTCGCTTCAAACTGTTCGTGTTCTTTTCTGTTTATTTACCTTAAACTTGCTTCCACATTTCATTGTTTCTTTCTGTCATCGATTTCCAAACATGTCGTTCGTTTTTTAAAAGCTTAACCTTTCAACTTTGACCCAAAATCCATTGAGCAAAGGTTATTAGTTTCTATATTCTTATTATTCTTTAAAACATTTCGTTCTATGTAATACAAAGCCGAACTGAGACAATGATGTGCACCACTAATTTTCCAAGTTCACAAAATGTTCTTGCTTTGAAAATGCTCTACATGGCAAGGCCCTTCAAAACATGGCTGGTAATGGCTATTATGAACTTCCCTAATAGTTCTTAGTAAAATTTGTCTTTTTTGCCATCTCTTTCCACGAACACAGCAAGTATCATGTGATATACTGCTTCCTGTTCTTTTTGTCATCAATATGCTTTTGAGTATCAAATTCACTAAACCCTCCTTTCTCATCATGTGTCGAAGAAATTTAAATTTGGTTCTAAATGACCTTTTCATTCCCATTTTCCTTAAGACTTCTTCATTGCTGACGTGCTTCGTCCATGATTCTCTCATCATCCTTCTGTAGAACTACATTTCTTTTGCCTCTGGTCTTCTATTAATCTACGACGTAATCGTCCAGCTTTCACTGTCAGGCAGTTGGATTGATATTACACAACAGTTCTGCACATTAAAATACAGTTTCAAAATCGTAGAATTTTCTTATGCTCAAATTCGGTACACTAAAAATGATATAATTATCTTGATATTTACTGCGGGGTGAATAGTAATTTTAAAGGTTTAAAATGCAGCATAGGATCTCCGTGGTTGTAATATATTTATGGGAGAATGGTTTGACTATAGGAAATAAACACTATTTCCAATACCCACATGTATACTATATTAAAAAACGCCCAAACTTTATTTTCTGCCCAGTAACAGACAATATTACAAACATGCCAAAAAGATACCACAATATCACACACACTGTCGAAATCAAAGCATCAGTCGGTTAGGAATTAACATAACCATGTTAATTATTCGACCAATCAGAGAAAACTAACATCCAATTTTCGTCGAGCCAACTTTAGGGAAAATTTTGTTATAAAAAAATGTTCGTAGAAATGCGTGTGTGATCAAGCGCCGTACTTCGTTAGGACATGGGTGATCATGTGCCGTATTACTTCAGGACGTGAGCGATCATGTGGCGTATATCTTCAGCTCGTGGTATCATCCAGTTCTATTTAGCTTTTAGTAAGATTTATCATTTTATTATTTCTCCTAATCCCTGTTTTTTTTCCTTTTGTCTTTTACTAGATTTGTATTAAATGTAGTCCATTTATATACAAATCGAACTTTTCTCTGTATTCATTTTTTAAAATCTTTGTACTGTAAGACTTACATTCGGCATTAAATAACCCAATAATTATTTGACCTATTTATATTCTTCATTTTTGTTGTTTTTATCAAACATTTCGGCTGTTGTGCACTCCGGCCTTCCTCGTATATAAATCTGGGAATTCCGAACTGAGGCCCTTAATCTACGGGCCTAGGCTGTTCTCGTTCCACTGCTCATGTATAGGGATATTGTTTAGTTCGTATTTTTAGTTAGTCCTGTTCAGGTATTGTTCACCTTGTTTTCACTGACTACAATTAAACATTGCTCGACACGGTCATTAAACTCTCAACCACTATATCGCCAAATTCACAAACCATCATTTTTACCCACTAGGCTACGGTAAAAAAATACCCACATATGATACTTTAGTCAGGTAAACATAGAGATTTAAATCAAACCTTGTTGCTAATTAGGCTGCCATTTATGCTGCTGCTACTTGCCATGTTTTCTGCAGCTGCTGCTGTAGTTGGACATTTGCAGTTATTTGCAATTCTTTCTTTATTAGTGACCCCATGTTGTATTTATTTCTATGCTAGGCCTAATAAATAAGTCCTCATAGCCTAGCATGTGCGCTGATTCTTTCAGACGTCTTTTATACTACAGAGTTCTTCCTTGTCCAATATTTCACTTCATTGCACAGGAAATGATGACCCCTTCTTTCACTCCATACATGATCAGCCATGTCCGATTTCATTGTCTCACATCTCACTATGGTTTTTCGATGTTCCTCCAGCCTTAGTTTTAGTGGACATCTTCTTTCACCATTATATACTCTGCCACAACAGCAAAGAATGGAGTAGACGCATTTCTTGGTCATATTCTCCCCCTTGTTATCTTTTACTCGGCAGGGATTTCTCTGTAGAGAGGAACTGCTTCTGAGTATTGTTCTGATGGACGGCAGACGAAATTTAATCTTCTTGGTAGCATTGAAGTAATAAAAATATATGTTATTCTGAATTCACAATTGAATACATGGTAGATGATACACCGATTTTTGAAATATACACATTTGAGTGGACATGGTTACTAGAGGCAGTAATATGTGTGTTTTATGCTGTAGTTTTGTTGAAGTTATATTTTCGAATACAGTTTGATGTCTTTATAAAATTAAAGGATATTATATGGACTAATGTTATGAAAGTGTCCTTTCATGTTGGTTGATTAACTGATTTTGTTTATCAACCTCTATGGATTGTTTAATGCCGAAATCTAAATATTTTGAACACATTTTTATGGCTCCAACTAAATATATATTAAATATAATTGTATGCCTTTAGTTAAAAAAAAATATATATTGATGGTCATTTTCTATAAAATGTATTGCTGGTATTTTTACTATGACTAGATATTGTAATAGTAATTTGAGTTTAAAAAGGTGTGCTGGTGTTGTTACTAAAATGTATGTTTTGTACGTTCATAAAATTTTCTTTTTGTTTGGAGATTCCCTATTTGCCTATAGTTGGGAACTTGTGATACCACCCTGGGTCAGGGTGGATCTGGGAGCAAAAGAAATTAAGAGGTGGTTCCACTCTCCTCAAAACGTCCAGTCACCAGATCAGAAGTCTTGCTACCGGATGTAGTTCGTGATCATAGCCGGGATATGCGCCGAGGTTCAACCTCCGTATCATGTGACAATCCAACGCATTACACTAGCGAATCTTCTAGCGATGTCAACTGGTTAACCATTACCAAACACCGGGTGGACTTTCGTTCATTTCACTACGCTAACAAAAAACTGTGCTTACATATGTATTTCCATTTAAAGCTTGAGTGGGCGGTATTATGAATGTTCCACTGAAATCTCTTTTCTACAAATATTTCTTTGGCAAAACCATCTTTTTCACAAACCAACTTTCGCGTTAGATATAACCCGAAACATATCATTTCAATGTACGGAAATCATTCACCCTTTATTCGTTTATTTTTAATTATATATTCCAAAACATTGTCAGGTAAATCTATTACCAACAGATCTGTAAATGGTTCGAGTCAATGTACTGTTGTACTCACGATACACAACGTTTTAGGTATTTGTATAAGCTACTTAATACAATGAAGTTATAACTTAGCCTGTTAAGTCGTTCGGCGATGGTAAATCCAATGGATAAACTTTCGATAGTCTTTAGACACATCTCTATCCTGAGCTTGCTCGTGAAACTCAATGATGAAATAATTGGCTGTTAACTTTCAATACTTCAAAAACCAAAAGAGTAAAGTTTCAACATCCGCTGTTTCCCCAGTTCGTAGAATTTTCCGTTGTATTCGACGTATGAGTATCAAATAGCTCAGTTCCTTTTTGAAGGGATGAATACAGAGACCTGGTGCACAAGATCCCCAAACGACCCTCCGCAGGTTTTGAGTTCAGAGTTGTCCTTCTCCTAGACCAGTTGCCATCCATGGCTTTAGAAGAAGAGGATTCATACCTTTTTCCCACGTAAGTGAATATAATGGATTCGACTGGAATCCGAGCCGCTATTTACTACTCCACCGTACCTCCTTAGTTAAAATTAACAATTCCACTCTTAATGAAACTCCCTGCTTGCACCATCTATTGATTCACGTTCACTCCGGATCAGGTAAGTCTCATATATACAATCTATTGCTAAAGTGGCTGGAAAAAGGGGTCGGCTCATTTTATCGCTCCAGGATGAATCTGTTTCTTTCTGTCTTGCCTTAAGATTATATGACAGATTAGATTCCCGTAGTGCTGCAATACCTGGAATAGGGTTGCTCAATTCTCTCTTTCCAACATTGATAAAGTTCAAGATCCTTTACGCAGTCTTGGGTGGAAGACTTAATTTTCAACCAAGCCGTTACTCTATCACTATTTCCATCACCAATATTCAGATGAGCCCTATTCTCTAGTTCCACAAGTTCAGTCCTTTACAGCTATAACACGCCATACCACTTCCAATGTCGCATCACCCACATTTCCTCCGTGTTTCAAAATCTAAAACATTCACATCCGACACCTATTTCCCATGAACTATAACTTTATATAACAAACTGTCGCCTTGGTTCTTCCCCGATCATTGTAATCGTGACCTCTTCAAGTCAAGGGACAATCATTAACTTCTCTCCTTTTTTACATAATCTTTACTTCCTACTCTGCCTTTCATTCATAAAATATAGCTCATTCATAATTATCCTTTTAACTATAGCTCTCTACTGGGTGAAACTTAATTTAAAATATTAAACACTTTTTTTGATAACTTAATCCTCTCATGAACTTGAACCCAGTGGAAACAAAGCGAGCAATAACTGAGCAGTATGAAAAATAAAATTAGATGTAGATTAAATAAAATACTCAGATCAGTATTCCCTGTAGCTTAATCGGAGCGACATACATCTGATGAAGGTCGGAGGGTACAACGGCCGAAACGTTGTGATAACAACCACAAAGATTCGAACAATAATCCGAATATAAATAGTGTAAATAATGTTAAATCTATATTCCTGAAATTCAGACAGAAGTTAAAGCTCTTTTTCCCCACATTCAAATTTTGCAGCATTCTACCATAGGCCTCGAGTAACTACTGAATTTCTGGTGTCTAATTTTAACTAATAAATGATGTATTTTGGGCTAAAATACAACACTACGAACAAGTATAATCTTTTATTTCTAAATTTAGATTGTGTTTTTAGGAGTTTTGTTCAATATGTTGCTTTGAATTAGTTTGAAGTTACTGGATTGAATTAAATACAAAAACAGCTATAATATCATTTAATTTAAGACCAGATATAGGAACTCGTTCAAATTGCATTGTAGCGAATATCCGTGGCTGGAAGGATAATATTGGTAACTATTCTTTTCTGTCTGATTAAAATATATAAATTACCTATTATTTTTCTATTCCTTATTCCTAATGATTCTGAGTGAACAATTCACTAGCATCTATAATGTGTGGCGTTATTATGACTGTAGTATTGATATAATGTAAACATTGGCCTGGTCATATCAAAACGAAAATTATTCGTTCGTGGATCTGTGTCTGTGTGTGCGTCCAGGAATCCATTTCCTCTGCTTCCCAATCGAAGAAACTAATATCGTAACGAATACACGGGGAAAAAGCTTACTTTACACTGTCATTATTCTTCTGCTGGAACGTATCTGAACGGACCTCACCTACTTGATTCTAGACATAAAGTTGTGATGGTGATGCATGCGAGTTAGTTATCATCACATTCATCTATTGCTTTGTATATTTCTGCCATTCAGACTGAAGCGTGGACACACACACACACGAGAATTGATACCCTGTGCTTAGAAGTCGCAGGGCGAAGAATGCGCTTTTTTAAGCGATGTTTGTGTATTTCAAAATTAGTGTTAGCAAAAACGTTGTGACACAGGCAGTACCGAGAGGTTTATTAAGGTTACTATTTACTACATTTTCGACACGTCCTAATAATAATATATATATATATATATATATATATATATATATATATATATATATATATATATATATATATATATATATATATATATATATTTATTTATTATAATTTTATCATATAGACAAAACCATTTTACTCACAACAAAGAGGCAACTTGGTTTCAGTGCATTTTAACTGCACATCTACGGGTGAGGGTCGGAAATGGTTATGAACGATCCTGTTTGTAGGCAAGCCCGGATGTAAAACGTCACTTCCTTTTTCCATTTTTTGAGAAGAAAAATGTACGTAGCAAAATATACCTATTTTTGAATGAATGCTGCGAACGTTAGAATTTGTATATTTTATATATTACTTTCGTTCCCACCGCATCGGATATATATATATATATATATATATATATATATATATATATATATATATGGGTTGAACAAAAAAAAACTTGAGAAATTAAAAACTTAAAATTTTCAGACACACTGGGTAGTATATTGATATTTATTTGTTTTATTATTTCAAGTAGATTCGTCAACTAGTTTCGGCCAGCACGGCCCTCATAAGGAGAAAAAAAACCCTGCTTGTTAGTAGACGTGAACTACAGGAATGAATGACTTTCTGAAGAAAATGAACTTTATCTGTACTTTTCATTTGTTTTTTTATTGTTAATAATGGTCAGTCCTTGTGTTGGTCAAATGGCCTCTTTTTAAAGTTGTTTTGTTACGATAGAAGCTGGATAGATTCATGCTATTCTGAATTCCATTGGTTATTTAGACAGTTTTATTGGTTCCTCGGAAGGGAATATGTCTGTGTTAAGTGTATGTTATCATTAGTTCTTCGAGAGTGTGTCTGATGTGTGTAAGTGTGAGACCTCAACACCTCCGCAAGCATGTCTCTCTTGTGTGGGTGAGATATGTGGGTAGGGCTTGATTTATGGGGTTATATATTAATTCTATGTTGTTAAATTTGTAATTAAGCCCATCTGGATGGAGTGTTTTGAGGCTCAAAATCCATTTGTCTTCAGGGTCTTCTTAAATCTTTTCTAATGTTATCTTTTTTGTCCTTTTCTATTTTTTCAATCCCCATATATATATATATATATATATATATATATATATATATATATATATATATATATATGTGTGTGTGTGTGTGTGTGATTTTAAATTATACAATTCTAACGTTCATATACGATGATGAATTCCGTAGGGGCACTACATGTACTACAGTCGCAGTAGAAATGATGTTTCTTAGGCAAGATAGGCTGACGGGGCCCAACCCTCACCAGGCCGGATTGAATTCAGAGTTTCCCTTCTTCTAGACTGGTTGCCTCCCAAGGACATAGAACACAGTCTGTCCGGCTATTTACTCATAGCTGGGTGGAGAAGGAGATTCATACCTTTCCCAAGTATATTTGCACGTAAGTAATTGTAATGGATTCAAATGGAATTCGACCCCCGATTCCTCAATCCGAGTCGCTATCCATTACTCGACAATGCCTCATATACACAGGTACATAAATAATATAACTCTATATACAAACACACCTACCTTAGATGTTTTTTTTTTCAATTATCTAATTTGAGTACCATGAACTGAGCCTGTCAAGACAGAGGGTTACCAATTGAGATTGTTGTACATAAAAGTGCTAAAAAGTGTAGATTAATTGTATATGTAAGAAAGATAACTGTTAACTCTCTATTTAAAGAAATTAAAATTTTAGAGATTTAGAGAAGCATCATTTCGGGAGTTTTTACCACGAAGCAGCGCTTCTTGGAATTTAGGTTTCTTAGCAGAATTCCTTCTTACTAACAGAATACTAAAAAATGTGGATGATACAATATTCAGGGTACTTGTCATGGTTGGTGAGATAATGCAATGTAGCTCGCAAGAATATTTGACAAATATAGCGATAGAGCAGTAAAGGGCTTGCGATGATTCTTCTGTGGGATAATCCTTATAGAGTAGAAAATAATTAATCACCCCCAAGGCCGCAAAGACGCTTCTGAATCCTATCAAGCCTTGAAAGTGATGATTGGGCCACTCCAGACCAGATATGGTAGCAGAACGCAGACTTTTAGTGTGATCTGGCTCTTGCAAACACAGTCAGGTACTTACTGGAACAGTACAAAGCAGCGATCAATTTTCATTGAACGTATATGAACCACTTAAATGAATCACTTGGGGTGAATTTGATCCTTACGAAGCATTCAAAGCAAAGGGGCAACTTGAGTGAACATCATGACAGGTGAATACCTGGAGATGAATCATTACTAGTTTGGTTTTGGAGGTATTGAATGTAACAAATTAGTCCTTCCACCCATTAAGACGCCAGGCCTAGCTCAGACGAAATATCAGCTGCCAGCTTCTGGTTATCTAAAATGTTTGAAGTGCATCCATATAATGAGTGTACCATCTGCATAGATACTTAATAGATAGGTGAGTATGTTGTTAGGCAAATTGTTAATAAAAAGCCGAAACAGGGTACGACCGTGTAGGTAAACTTGTGGTACGCCTTCATTGATCAGATGAGCTTCAGAAAACCGACTGTTAAGAACGATTTTCTTTTGCATCCTTAAAGAGGTTACAAACAGACAAAGGTTGTACTCGAGTGAAAAGAACAGCAATTTGTGCGTAGATGAAAGAAAGAGAGGTTTATTGTAAAAGAGAATACACTACTGAAAGACAGGGAATCGGTTAGTAGGCTAAGACTTCCCGAAGCCAGTTTCAGGTATGTCCTGTGTATATATTTACTGATATTGTCAGTCCACCATAGGCAACAGGGAGAGTGAAACATTCCATTTCAACCGAGAAATTTTCCCATGAAATTCTGCTCAATATCTCTTCTTTTTGGGGTCAGGACATAACTGTTTGACTTTTTTCCTCTTCCTAGTACTTTTCCGTCTCACCAGCACAAAACTTTCATGTTTTGAATGGCTTGATAACTGAGAAAAACTTTCAGAGATTTTATAGCTGTACAGTTTTTCTAACAACCGTCTATACCACAACTTGTCTAAATCTTTTAATATATATATATATATAATATATATATATATGTATGTATGGTATAATCGCATTCGAGAGGAATTTATTGTTTATTGCCTCACTGATTCTCTGGGTAATGACATAAGCAATGGACCAAGAATACGAAAATCCCTAATCATATCGCTTAGAAGTTTCTTCCTCTTGATGAACAACGTTTTTCGTTAATAGTTTGTTGATATTAATATGGAGGCTGATGGGTCGATATTGCGAAGGTGGTGAAAATAGGGAATACACCTGATACCTATATACTTGGAAAAAACTCTTTACAACAACCGCTGAGATTTTAACCTGATAAGTAAACTCGAGTCGAGGCTTTTTGAGTAGTTTTACTCCCCCAGACCTAATAGAAATATTAAATAGTTTATACTCCGTGAGAGGGGAGAAGTATGGTAGGGGATTGTCATTTTTGTCTAACGTGGAGTTAGATGCAAAATTAATTGCGAAGAGTTTAGCCTTATCTGATAAGGACGTGATATCCTCAAAGTCATTTATTATAGCAGGCACTGACGCTTTGACTCTATAGAGAATTTATTTCAAACGAGACTAGAAGCCGCCCTAGCATTTACTGAGTGAGTCTGGGCCTTCGGCCTTTTATCTTCAGCATCCGATGTACGTAAAACTTATAAGAATCTAATAATAATAATATTATTTTATCTTTATTCTACACCTTAATTCGGCCTAATCTTTCTTCGTATACGCAACCGATCTGAGTAGTTTGTTTACATTTATTTATTTTTTATTTTTTTTAATCGTATCACCCCAAGCAAGGCCGGAGGCCACTATCACGCAAGGGGTTAAAGAAGGGTTGGAGGAAGAGCAGATAGGAGTGGCAAGGGAGGGGATGTGGTGAAAGAGAAAGACAGTGGGTCGATCAAGGCAAGGGGGCTACAGACGATCCGGAGCGAGAGCAGATAGGAATGAAAAATGAAAGGATGTGGAGAAGGGAAGTGGGTAGATCAAGGCAACTGGAGATGTCGATTGACGCTACACTTAAACCGTTAGAGATTGTATTTGTCAGGGAAACAGTAATAGGGAAGGGAGTTCCATAGGCGAGATGTGCGAGACATGAAGCTATTTGAGTAGAAGAGACGTCTACATCTAACAGTTTCAACGGTGTAGGGGTGGGAGCTAAAAGGAACAGGAAGATGTGGAGAGCATGATCGCCTACGTCCTGAAGTCATAGGCGAGATGTGCGTGACATGAAGCTATTGGAGTAGAAGAGACGTCTACATCTAACAGTTTCCACGGTGTAGGGGTGGGAGCGGGATGCCAGCCTCGTGGGGCGTTTAAATTCACGAGGCCTGGGGACAAGCGAACGCAACTCCTCAGAGCAATTACCGTGGAAGTACTTGTAAAAAAGGCAGAGCGAGGCAACATCGCGTCTGTGAGAGAGCGACTGCTGATTTTTCTTTTCTTTTAAAATCACCATTCTTTATGATCCCACCACATAAAGTCACCCTTATAAGACATTAAGGAACCAGATTTATGTAATATTTCGAATATGTCAACTACGCGTGTTAGAAAAAAGAAAAAGAATCATATGAGCATCGTACCATGTTCCGCTTAAGCTTTCATTACGGGTTAATTAAACGACATTAATTGCAACCGCGACGAAAATAGAAATTCGAATTAAACCTTAAATAAAGAGTTGCGGTTTAAATCTTAAACTCTGTTCAATATTTAAATTTAACTTCAAAAGAGCTATATAATTAATTTTTAATCACGTGTAAATAGAGGTTGCTTCAGGCTCTTTATGATACACCGAGATCGAAAAACGGACGGACAGACACACGCATACTGCTCTTTATTATTATAGAAAAAGATTTCCCAGAAATCACGGGAAGCAAGTCTGTTGCTTTCAAACTTGGATTGGGCTGATTACACATAGACGCTCTTTGCATTTCCTAGAAGTCTTGCAACGATTTCCGCTAGTTCTGAATGGAGCAAGGGTCACGCTACACATTTCTTTGTGATAGAAATGTTAATAGTTGATACGGGGTGCTCTTGCTGAGAGAGATTTCACTAGGTAAGATCTGAAACCTTTCCAGTCATAAATGGAGGATCAGTGGGCGCCTTTGTTTTGGCATCAGCTTTAACACTAGTGAATTGTCTGAAGTACCTAATGGACGTAGTATTTAACGGAATGTTTTTCACTGTATGATCCAAAGTTGTTTGCGTGATGTTTGTCCTCTCCTATCAGGAATACGAGTTGATTTATCCACTATTTTTGACAAATTATGAGAAAGAGAAATCTGACAGTACCTGCATTTTTCATTTGTTTTGTTTAAGTGGATAATTTAGAAATCGCTACGAATATGAATGCAAGCAGGGGGAATATCATCGCTCGTTTCAGCTGTTCTGTCGATCGTAACAATTACAACATCCTGTGGGCAATATAGATTGAAAATGTAAGTCTGTGAAGTGAGTGACAGGCGAAAGCACATGACATCGAGATACGGGTCATCATTCTGGTGAGCTTTGCTACATGGGAACCCGATCTTAATATAGGCGCCGACTCCGTGCTCAGAGCTAATTCGGAGCTCTTGTTTTTCTATTCAGGGCGAGTAGGCCCGTATTGCGAGTTCATGCGCAGGGATTGATAAACCGTTACCGGTTTAAAAATGAAGAAAAAAATCAGCTCTGACCTCGTGATTTTTTTTGTTAAAGTGAGGTTCACATGGTAAAAATCCCGGGGACCACTCGAGATAGAGGGTTACAGAGTAAGAGGGATTGTTTATGCGGATATGTGGGTAAGATAAAGTTATGATGGTAATAATCCGGGAAACATCCTCTTGTTACTCGATTCTACAGATCAGTGGTTCGCGGGAAGAAGCATCTCGAGTGAAAATTACTTTTAACCAATGGACTGCAAAGAGAAAGACGGCAATTTGCCGCAATGCGAGTTCTATGACGAGTCCTAGTCGTGAACGTTATAACTAGCAGAACTAAGGAATATAGTTCGTCTGAGCACTTTCCATAGAAGTAGCGATGGATCAGGGGGAGGTTAGCTACATCTCCCCTGTGAGAGAGGGATTGCATAGAATTAAATTTCTGGAAAGCTGGATTGAAGACTCGTTACACTGGTGTAGAAGATGGTAAACCTATTTTATGCATTTCTTTATGAGGAACTTGGCTTGATTCTTCTGTTTCATTATGCTGTGCTCATGGGTTCGAATTTCACCACGGTTGATTTGTCAGGAAGGAGACTTCCTGATGTTATTGGTCTGGAGGGGGACGATCCCATCGCGCGGTTCCTTTGGAATGTGCCTGAAAACCATAACACGGGTTGACCCAAGACTTATGAGTGAAATTGGGTAGACAGAACATTTGGGGGCCGCCAATAGCTGTGCTAGCATGAAGTCACAAGGCACCGTGACCGAGAGTTTGAGCGTGCTTGCCTTGTTCAAATTATTGATCACGCTAGATAACACGCTCTCTCCCAGAAACTGTAACTAAGGTCTGCTCAGCATAGTTGCAGTATAAACCTCAGGTGGGGCCTGTGGGTTTTGAACAAACAGAAATGTGCCTGAGCGAGCGTCTGAAGTAGGGATTTGCTAGCCTGACCTACTAGACGTGTATCCTGGAATACGAGCGGCCAGTTAATATATATATGATAAATTTGACAAATGGAAAACATTTAATTGAAAATAGATTTGATTATGGGTTTCCACATTCTAGGTTACATTAAATCCAAAAACGAAAGAAAAACACAAATGCACATAATCACATTTCTTTCTTCAGTTTTTGAATGTGATGAAGCCTAGAATGGCGAAAGGCGTAGTCAAATCTATTTTCAACGAAACGCTTTCCATTTGTCAAATTTCTTAAAAATTTGTCGGGATACTATATCCTATTTTAAACATTATATATGTATGTATGTATATAAAATCATAATCACACTATAATATGTTCAATCAAAAAACGGAACTGAATTTACGAAAAAATAACGGTTGAAATCGTACATTTCTTCATGTCATAGAGAAACCTCACTAGAAACTGAATGTGACGCGTTAGTATAAACATGGTTTCGAAATTTAAAAAAATCACTTTTTCTGACATTACAGCGAAAATGATATTTAAAGGAGAACTTAAATTTTGCATCTGGTTTTCGTTGAATATTTTGGGACACAGATAGATGTATATATACACGATGTTGAAGTCGGTAAAAAAATGAGCTATATACTTAGACATTGCTTTGTTGTAATCCTTTCATTTTTCAGGTTTTACTTTCTGGATGTCTTTGAAGGTTCTTACATTTCAGTTTTCTAAATACGTTGTATCCTAATAATTAAGTAGTTTAGGGTTAATTAAAAAAGATCTACGGACATTTATACCATTAAGCACATTAATCTTGATCAATTTCATTTATGGATTACTTCTTTGTATTTACTCCAAGTTACCCAGATTGGAATCAGAGTGTTCCATTTAGAATATGAGGAAAGACTGGTTCAACCATGCGGAAGCAACTCTAACATTGCACTAAATAGGTGGGGTATGGTGGATACCAACGACAATGTCTATGTGGTCAGTGGATTGTAAAATTATGTCTATACGTACAAGTCACGTTAAAGAAACCTTGGGTGATATCGTATACTCGTGAAGAATTGCGTAAAAAGAGTAATTCCCTAACTAAATTTGAAATGATAATGGTCGTTGCTAATTTCAGGTCAAAAACATGGTTTCATTTAAATAACCCAACAATTTCATTATAAAAGGCATACTAAATAAAAGCGATTAGCGATAAAGATAAACGATAATTAAAAAAAAGGAAATATTATATTTAAAAATTGATTTTAAAGCGGCAAATTTAGATTAGATATGCTCGAGAAGCAATAACGGAAAAGACCCGTTGAAGATAAAAAGAAATAAATGACCGAACGATAAAGAAACAATTACCAGGAATGATGAGTAATATATGGATCAATGGCTAGGATCATTACCAATGGAGTACAAAAGCAATAGGAAAACCACATGCAGAAGATAGAGAGATGCGATTGAAGTCTTTATATGTAAGACATCAGACAACAGCGAAGTCACGTTAATCTTCATTCTCCGTACGATCACCGAAGATCAGAAGCGTCAAACCTGGTCAGTTCTTAGATCGGTACCATTTTGGAAGACCAAGTGCTGTAAACAAGGAGGTGTGAGTGGAGTTCAATTTTCAGTCAGGTTCGCTATATTCACTTCCGCATGAATACCACTGGGTAGGTATGTTTCCACCTCTTCTCCCCGCTGAGCTATGGGTTAATTAGTAGAACTCGGATTAATAAATCATTATTGCTAGGAAAAAAAAACTTCTTCTTTAGAGAGTGGGTGAAAAGGCAGAGAGTGTTGATCTATTTTGACACACTTAACTCAGCTATGTCATTTGAGGATGGTGGAAGGGCTTAAAGTATATTTAGTTCATTGTGAATCTGGAACAATCCCGTCTGTTTCTGTCAACAGGCCAAATTCTTAATTCTGACATATTTCATCCAACAAATTATTTGTAAATAATATTAAAAGAGAAACATTTTTAAAGATTTCGAAATTAGCGAAAAAGTTTTCATAAGGTTTTTATACAATTACCCAAGAAATTTAAATTAAAATACCTAAGAAATTTGAATTAAATTAAACGTATTTATATCTAGAGTCTCTCTCTCTTTAATATATATATATATATATATACAGTGTAACCCGGATATAAGAGAGTTGTGGGGACCGGAGAAGAAGTCTCTTATATCCTGGTTTCTTTTATATCCGGGTTTTGTCTATTTTGATTTATTAACACAGGCTCTAATATGGGACCAGAGACAATCTCTCTTATATCCGGGTTACACTATATATATATATATATATATATATATATATATATATATATATATATATATGTATATATATATATATATATATATATATATATATATATGTATATGTATATATATATATATATATATATATATGTATATATATATATATATATATATATATATGTATATATATATATATATATATATATATATGTATATATATATATATATATATATATATATGTATATATATATATATATATATATATATGTATATATGTATATATATATATATATATATATATATATATATATATATATATATATATGTATATATATATATATATATATATGAATTAGGATAAATCAAACGACCAGAGATAAGCAACCGTATACTCGCGTGTTGAGGTGCATAGACAGGCACGCAAATAAATAATCATCAAATTTATTCATGCGGTGTAAACATAAGAGTGCTCGATGTGGTTAGGCAGAGCAAAGACAGATATTTAAAAAAATATACATATCCAAATTTAGGTGTGCGACATCAGTTTCGCTGGTTTTGCAGCTCATTGGGCACAAAGAATATCATGTTTCTTTAAAATATACACAGAAAACACATGGGAAAAACGCTGTTTCATAGACGAAAAATAAAATAATATAGAACAAAAGATGCAGGAAATGAATTGTAGGCGTGTGTTCATTTAAAATAAAGAGAAATTTCAAATTTGAAATTAAATCGGAGACGCTGGCCTACTCAAGATACGGTAACGCTCGTCGGGTTAAAGAGAGGTAAGCGGGTGTGTAACCTAAGGGAAATATATAATAAAAAATGATTAAATTAAAAATAAAAGATTAAATTAATAAAAAAAGTTTAAATTAATCCGGCTTCCAGTATTTTATGAGAAACAATTTCCTGTGCCTACAGGCTATCATGAGCTCGTTCCGTTTATTAAGTAGACCTACAATGCTAAGCAGGAGGCACGGTGGAGTAATGTATAAACGGCTCGGTTTGAGGAATCGGAGAGCAGAGTTCAAATTCCAGTGAAATCCATTACATTCACTTACGTGCTAATAAACTTGGGAAAGTTATGAAAGTTATGAATCATCCTTATCTTCCCCCAGCTATGGGTAAATAGCAGAAAAGATCGGGTTCTACAGTCTTGGATGGCAACTGGTCAAGCGCAGAAAGAAATGACAACCTGCTGCGGGGAAAAAAAATCTGCCTCGTCAATGATCCCCTAAGCGTGTATCATGCATAGCACACAACTGACTGCCAATATCTTTGAGTATGGATTTTTTCTAATAGACATAGGGTGCATCGCCCCGACAATCTTGCCGCAAAATGGCTTAGTTTGGGCTACGAATTCCCAATTGACTTACGGTGTGTAGAAATCAGTTTTGATGTTCCAGTAAAACTTAGAGAGTGTTGTGGAGTTTGCATATTTTTTGTCGCTGAGGGACATCTTATGATGATAGAAACGCTTTTTCCAATTAGTACCAGGAGATCCAAAATAAAATATGATCTGGTCATTGTGCTTGACTCTAGCCTTATAGAAAACTCTTTTATACATACATTTACCGTTCATGGGACAGAGGGCACCTTTGCGACAATTACATTTTTGATCATCATGGCTACCATTACTACTAGTGCTGCTTAAGTATTTATTATGGGTTACCCTATTATGTTGGGTTAAATATTGATCAAGGTTTTTAGTGCAGATGTAGCTAACCTTAACGTTGTCCTTGTTGAAGAAATTTCTGAGTAAAGGATTATGACTGAAACGTTTGTGTAATAATCTAAGAAATGTTCTACCGATATTGGTCCTGACATTACTGTTGAAGGGTGGATTTAACCAGATAATGTTGCGCTTTCTATTCTTATGTTTACTATTGGTGTTCGCTCTAGTGTTAGGGATGTGCTTTAGTTCAACATTATGCTTACTTCTATTTAATGCTTCAACGTATTTGGTTTGTATTTATGTTTACTGATGGAGTTAGTGGAGAGCCTATGCTGCACAGATCTGTGGAGGTTATTAAGAATACACGGCGGGTAATTAGATTCGTTACTAATATATGTATGATTATAATGTTCCTTATTATAAGGCATGTACACCCCTCTGGATAGATCGAACTTAGTGTCCAGGAATTTCATCACTTTGACGTTGGTGATGTCAAATCCGTGATCCTTAAAGAATTTGATTAGCTCTTTCCTAAGCCAATCAGATTTTTTGTGGCTTGGAGTTACGTAGAAGGATCACTCCGTTGTCCCTGTATAGTCCGGTGTTCTCACTATCGAAAATATATCTGAGCCTCCATAGTAATAGTATGCCTATTAGCGCACAAGCTTCTGCGGAGTCGACACGTCCATCGCTGTAGAGAAGTTGGCTATTGTCATTTTTTTGTTTCATAGAGAACCATCATGGTATAGCATGGGTTTTTGGGCTTGTATGATTATGCTGATATCCTCGGCTGTGATGGTGCAATAATTCTTAGCTAGGTTTACAGCAGCCATTAGAAGGTCTGCAGTGATCGATGGGTAAAATTTGGATATGTCAAACTGCATAAAAGTACTGTCGTTTTTATTTTTAAAAATTAGTGAACCACATTATAGCGTCTTTTGTATTTCTCCACTGGTTGACCGCCGTTGCGTTCCTGGCGTAATTACAGGCTCATTCAAGTATGGCTTTGCTGATTTTGCTTATGTTATTCTTACAGGGGTTAAGCAATCGGAATTGTGGGTTGTTGAGCAAATTACTCTTATGGTCCTTAGTTGTAATAAAAACTTGTTGCTTGTGGAATTTGTGTACCCTGTCGTTGATCTTAAGTTACGTAGCTGTAGACCGTACCTCGCGATTGATATCTTTCTCCCATTCATCTGGGGCCGCCTTATATACTTTGTAAAATTCCATACACATGGCCTTCTGGTAGTCGGCCACGTTATTGAAATATAGGTTACCAGTTTTTTTCGGATTTGATGATTCTTATGTTGGCAATATTAGTTCATATTCTTATGTAGGCTTTTGTGTTTGGTTATGTATTTAATATCATATCAATTATAGAGAATAAGTCATTTTCGAAATCAAGGAGGAGGTCGTAGTTAGGTAGCGTTTTTAGGGACTTAAATCCAAAGGAGTCGGTAGTTTCTCGTTCGTCTTGGTGTTCTCTTTTGGCGAAAAATAGCTTCCATCACATTCTGCTCAGAACAAACTCAATTTTATGAAATAAGCTGAGCTTATATTGGTTCCTTTTATGTACTATTATGTTTTTAATGGAAAGGTATACAGTTACTATAATCCGAAAAAGAAAGTGCTCGATATATATATATATATATATATATATATATATATATATATATATATATATATATATATTATACATTATATATATCATACATATATATATATATATATATATATTACACACACATATATATATATATATATATATTACACACATATATATATATATATATATATATATATATATATATATTACACACACATATATATATATTACATATATATATATATATATATATATATATTACACACATATATATATATATATATATATATATATATATATTACACACACATATATATATATTACATATATATATATATTATATATATCATATATATATATATTACATATATATATATATATATATATATATATATATATTATATATATCACATATATATATATATTACACACACATATATATATATATATTACACACATATATATATATTACACACATATATATATATTACACACATATATATATATATTACACACATATATATATATATTACACACATATATATATATATTACACACATATATATATATATGATATATATATTATATATATTATACAAAATATATATACATATATATATGATATATATTATATATATTATACAAAATATATATACATATATATATGATATATATTATATATATTATACAAAATATATATACATATATATATGATATATATTATATATATTATACAAAATATATATACATATATATATGATATATATTATATATATTATACAAAATATATATACATATATATATGATATTATATATATGATATATATATATCATATATCATATATATATATTGCACATATATATATATATGATATACAGTGCTGTTCGATAAACCTGACTCACCTTATCCTTTTAATTTAGCTCAACTTTCTTTTTATCGGAAAAGAGAACATTCTTCCAGTCTTCTACGATGAAATTTTTGTAATAGTGAGCCCATTCAAGTCTCTTGGCTTTGTTGACTTTGCTTATTAGCGGCTTAAACCTTCGTGTACAAGGTTTGTAGCCTTGTTCTAACAGCCACCGACGGACTGTTGAAGAGGCTAAACTAACACCTTGCTCTTCACTTAGACTGGCTTCAATATCTATTTTATGATGGAAAATACGATAAGAAAATACGTAATTAAATTCTAATATTTTAATTTTAACAATACCGTAAAAAAATTACTAATAAATATAGTATTTTAGATCTTTATAAATAAAAATATAAAAAATATTACTTAATCATAGTTGAAAGCCCTTTTTAGATAATCCCAATGTATTTTATGAAGTAAAATAAATAAATAAGACAAAAAAATGCCAATGTATTGTAGTGTATCTTATCTACAGCCGCTAAATAAAAAAAGAACAATAATGGATGAAATGTTCCCATATAAGGAAGCCAGTATAAAAAGACAAAATTTACAAACCCACACCAATGATACTTATTTCAAATAGTTTAATGAATATTGTCTAACTAAACATAAAGGAAAATAGAGAAAGATTGTTTTCATGTACTTTTATTTCCAATTTTCGAATTTGTTTGTAAAAGTATTTAACGCCTATACAAATAATCCAGTAAAAAGTGTATTTTAAAACTGTTTTTAATTATTTTGATATGGTTTGTACTTCAACTAATCACAGGTTATCTTCAACATATGTATTAACCAAGCTTGTCACTCAATCGGCAAATAGTGATAGCAAGTCTGATACAGTACAGAGTATTCCGCTATCTATATTTATAAAAATGGTTAAAACAAAAGAATTATCAAATGATATGCGACAGAAGATTATAAAGCTGCACAAAGATGGTAAGGGGGGTACTGAAAAAATAGCTCAAGATTTAAATTTGCTTGTGTGTACACTGGGTGCTGTTGTTCGAAAATGGAAAAATATGATACTACTGAAAATATTCAAAGGAGTGGTCTTCCGTGTAAATTAAACGAGGCTAATGAACGATATTTCGCCCGGAATGTGAAGAAAAATCATTTTTGACTCGAAGAGAATTTCTGAACGATTTAAAAAATGCCGCAATTGAAGTAAGTAAAAATACAATTAAGAGATCACTGAATGGTACAAGTCTGTATTCTAGATCACCAAGAATGATTGCACTATTAAAATGTTTGAAATTTGTAAAAAATTATGAACTTGAATCAGATGAATTTTGAAAGGAACTTATTTGGTCAGATGAAGGGAAAATTGAGATTTTCTGAAGAAACATGGGGGGAAAAAGGAACTGAATAAACCCACTAAACACCATCCCAACAGTCAAATATGGGGGCGGAATGTAATGATTTGGGGTTGTGTTTCGTTTAACGGAGTAGGATGAATGGAAGTCATCGAAGGGAGAATGAATGCTGTAGAAAACAAGTAAATCTTATCAACCCATCTATTAAATAGTGCAACAGGATTGGGGCTTGACCGAGATTTTGAATTCCAGCAGGACAACGATCCAAAGCACATGGCTGAATCAACTCAATACTGGTCCAATGAAAATGGAATTGATGTTCTGGAATGGCCTGGCCAGTCACCGGATCTCAATCCAATAGAAAAATTTATGGAAAAAGTTGAAGTTGCGAGAACACGCAAGAGATCCAATAATATCAAGGAATTGAATAAAGTCTATGAAGAAGAATAGGTGAACTTGCCACAATCTTCATGCAAGTAGCTCGTTGGAAACTACACAAAACGACTAGAGGCAGTAAGGCAGAACAGTTTATAGCTACTAAATATTAACAAATCCTGTTAAATAATTTTTGGCACAGTCAACGTCGAAGATTGTCAATAAAAGTACATAAAAACAATCTTTGTCTATTTTTCTTCATGTTTAGATAGACAATGTTCATTAAAAATATTTGAAGTATCATTTAAATTGAACAATTTTTTATTGTGAAATTTATAAAAAACCAATGTGTTAAATAATTTTTCTACCCACTTTATATATATATATATATATATATATATATATATATATTTAAGTAATTCATCGAGTCTGAAACCTCAACAGAAACATCATACCAACTGTTCCAATGGGCCTCGGTGACGAAGAGGTAGCAAATCAAACTCAATATTGCGCTCTTCCTATGGTTAGACAGAATCTCAGTAGAGTTCCACCAGGGAATATGTGAGCGATATATACACACACAAAATATTTGTAATATATATATATATATATACACACACACACAAATTATATGTAATATATATATATACACACACACACAAATTATATGTAATATATATATATATATATACACACACACACAAATTATATGTAATATATATATATATATACACACACACACACAAATTATATGTAATATATATATATATATATACACACACACACACAAATTATATGTAATATATATATATATATACACACACACACACAAATTATATGTAATATATATATATATATATATACACACACAAATTATATGTAATATATATATATATATATATACACACACAAATTATATGTAATATATATATATATATATATACACACAAATTATATATAATATATATATACACACACACAAATTATATATAATATATATATATATACATACATACATATATATCTACATTATAATATATATATATATATATATATATATATATATATAATGTGGATTACATTGCTTATTGTACGTTTAGTGCTACAGATTGCTGATGAAAGCAAATTATACTGCAAATCCTGACGCGTAAGCATTAGATTTTGTTTAATTTGATGCATTAATTTCCTTGAAAATTTGAGAGAAATCTTCCCTGGGTCTCCTATTCTTTGGTTTTCAAAAGTTTTGCGTTTTTTATAACTTGCAATGAATGAACTTGTAGTAGTATATGGAATATTCGGGTTGTCTGAGATTTTCATATAACATTTACCTTCTTTTAGACTAAAAATAATTACTGATAACATTACTGGAATGTTCTAGAGTATTAAAAGAATTTGAAAGTTTTAAACACTGAAATTTGCAATGTACGAATACTTTTTCCACCCATTAAAATGGATAAATAGGATTTATTTCTTTTAAGCCAAATTTTGTTCTTTTTTCTATGCATATTTATTTATTATGCATCTGTGTACAGATAAATATATGAAAAGTATGTTTATTCCTTAAGATTTGTATGTGTACGATTATTTGTGTCCCACCATTGTGTGTGTGTATATATATATATATATATATATATATATATATATATATATATATATATATATATATGAAGAAATATAGTCTTAAAATGTGCTATATTTATGGGATAAAGGGCTCAATATCAGAGATAGAGCGTTTGTAAATATAAAAGTGAACATAGAAGTCAACACTTAGAGGCGACAGTCTGTTTCCTGCTAGATGCAATCGTCAGGCCTGGGTTCCATCAAGCTGAGGCCCTATGGTTTTAGTTCAAGCAGTAGCAACCAACATTAAACCACCTCTATTCAGGCGCTAAATTATCTCCTTTTGAGGTTGTCTAGTAAACCAGATTTCACCCATTTTATTCAAGGCGACCCAGCGTTTATCAATACGAATTCTCACATCTGTTTCCTTAGAATACATTTCGCTTCCTAGGTATGTAAAACAGATTTTATTGATTCTCTGTGATTGTCTGTATTGAGACTTGCTGAATGAGTCTTATGAATCTCTTGGAGACTACATTCAAGCAAATCACAGCCCTATGCTTCCATCCCTGATATTTCTACAATCTTACGCGAGTGTAGAATTCGCTTTGGAGTGCACTGCTCGCGAGCAAATCAAGGATTTGTAAACGATCTACTGATCTGGACACCTACCATGGCGTAAGACGGACTGGTCGCCCAGCAATCACTTACATTGACCAGGTATATTATGACGGAGAATGCTAACCTAATGCCTTTCTGATCTTGATTCAGGACCGTGATGGTTGACACGACAGACCCCTGCATATCCAAGGAATTTAGATGGAATTATATATATATATATATATATATATATATATATATATATATATATATATATGTTCAAGAAAATCTATTAAGTATTAGGTATTGATTTCAGAATTTGATATCCTGGTTTTATTTGGGCTATTTTACTATTACAAACAAGTTGCTGGTTGCAAGACCATATTAACATGATAGTGGTGAAACATTTTCAGTTAGATTCACAGCCAAAAATCTGACAATATTATCAGTTACTAGAAGATATTTGTTACTCCCCTCTTCGTTGAAACGTGCATTTTTCAACAAGCCCTTGTACCAAAGCAACAGCAAGCTAAATACGTTTTTTCTTATTAGAAAAAAATAGTCGCCTTTATTTCTGAATGAAACAAAATAATTCTTTCCTACCGTCACATGCGAATGCTTCCTTGTGGATAACGCAATTATGAAAAAAAAATCTTTCATTAGATCAGCTATCCAATTTTTACATTTGTATCTTTCCGATCACGCTGAAAACATTTTGTTTTCAACGATATCCCTTGTTGTGCTTTCAGTTTCCTTGATCCTGTCATGCTTAACTCTCGTTGTTTTTGTTGCAAGAAAAACAGAGAGCGCTTTATCTGTAATTTCTTTGATGTTTTTGCCTGAAGGTAATTCGGTATCACTAAGAATTCTTTTTATTTTTTCGATTGATAGTGAGTATCCCATTTTCTCAACACCAAAGTCCATCCTTATATTTCGAGACAACGTGATGACGACGTGTGTGATATTTGATCTAGAATGCTGAGCATAGCTTGTTTTTCGTAATGTTAGCTCGTCTCTCTCTCTCTTTCTCCCGACAAGGGAAAAAGAGCCATTACTTCCAATGTTATTATAGGTCGTCTATTGAAGAACGGGGGTGGCGAATACTGGTGAGAGAAACGAGACACAATGTTTCCTACAGGTGATTAACGAAAGTGTATAATTAAGTAAATGAAAATAATTTTAATTAAACGATAAAAATAAAATCTGGAGAATATAATTTCCAGTTTTAATTTTACAGATTATGGAAATTTTATGAAAAAGTTTCGGGCTTAAAAATTTCATTGGACTAATTTATTTTTTAGGACTACACACGCGAACGACAGAGGGTTGCTGGAAATTGTTTCTAGCTGTATTTATTTAGAGTCTTATTCTTTTTCTTTTCATAACTTTTGTAAGTAGGTATTCTACACTTTGATATTAGAAGATCCGCCAGGAATAGTGAAATGTTCGAAGAGACAGTTACGGTGGGTAACCAACGTATTTGATGTATTATTTTGTAAAAGCCCCTTTTGTTTTCATATAATCTTTTATTTAGATTACGTGAAGTTTCTCCTATATATATTTGTGACAGTTATCACAGGCAACAGAGGAAACTCTTTCAGGTTGTATTTCCACTTTGTCATACAATTTTTGTCAATACTGTTCTTGATATTTAAAAATATATACCGATATCTCACACTACAAATTTGTAAACAACCAGGAGGAGTGAGGCCCTTTCTGGAGCTGTACAAAGAATGGTCTGTTCCTTGTACTACTCCTGAAAGTACCGTTAGTCCTATGGTATGCCTTTA
Organism: Acanthosepion esculentum; assembly: GCA_964036315.1. Taxonomy (NCBI): domain Eukaryota; kingdom Metazoa; phylum Mollusca; class Cephalopoda; order Sepiida; family Sepiidae; genus Acanthosepion; species Acanthosepion esculentum. The sequence goes on from OZ038475.1 coordinate 69,966,687, forward strand.
TTTACAACAGTCAGATCAGACCAAAAATGGAATATTGCTTTTGCATCTGGGCTGCGACTGCCCAACTCTCACTTTCTAAACCTGACAGGGTTCTAAAGCGTTTAGGCGGCCTTGGGGGAAATTTTCCATCTCACAAACCCTTTATCCACAAACGAAACATTGCAAGGCTCTCATTAATCTTTTGTTCTTTTCGTCGCAAATGTTAAAATTTTTACAGCTTCTTCCGCAGTATTATTCATTTGTGAAATAGACTTCCAGAGAATGCTTCCGTGATCAATGCTAGCTTCAAATCTTTAAGTCTAGAATCAGCTTTTACCTATCCGACATATGTTTGTTATATGCTGGTGTTACCTTATATACCGCGTATCATGCGACTTTTGAAAACCTAATTTCGAAGCTAATATAACTTGCATGCATCATACACGTGATATAAATTTAGTGTATGTATTGCTGGCTCTGGCTTCGCCAGTGACCAAACTTTATATCCATTTACTGTAGTTAAATTAGCTTCATAATTAGATATTTAAATGTCGCATGATTCTCGTGTATATATGGTACTTGCTTTCGTTACACATTTGTGATAGCTTCAAACAGTAACCCTCTAGCTTGAGTGACTCTTGTGCGTTTTATTGGGTTAAAAGTAGTGTAACATAAGATTGGATAGATTTCAAACGTTCATCGCTGGCATTGCAATTAACTCATCTAAGGGATGCTCATGAATATGACCAGTTAATTGCCTCAGCGTTGGTAGTTGTTGTATAGCGATCTAATCCGTTAGAGTATTAATTAATTATTAATTAGAGAGTTCCTAGATTGATGACCGCTTAGGAATACCAGATGCCGTAAACATTGATGTTTGGGTGGTTTAACGGATAATAGCTCGCAATTGTTAATCGAAAAGCCGAGTTGCATTTCCAGTTGGGTTCGTTATATTCACTTAGTCGCAAGTACTCATGGGAAAGGTAAGAATCAATCTATTCTCATTCACTTATGGGTTAGTAAATATTGTATGAGTAAAACCTTTATTAACTAAAAACTAAAATTGCCTACAAAATATTTAGATTTCGGCATTAATAAATGTTGATATGCCGCTACACGAAAACAGATAAATCAGTGGTTTCCGCTAGTTCTTGTTTAAGCTAGTCTAATATAGGTACCTATAGGTCGCATTAAAAAGCAGGATATCACGATGAAAAAAGGCCCATAACTCAACGAAAACAAAGTTTTGTCATCAAAATCTTGTTATTAATTGAAAGCTAAATTAATAAATTTATTACTTACATTAAGTAACATATTCTGGTGTATTTCAGATAGAAATTATATAGATTGGAATGTCAAATATATGCTCGATTTTTTAAAATTTTCTAAAAGCGGCCATTTTCTTAAATTTTAAGAAATTTGTAAACAAAAAAAATTTTGATTTTAAACTTCTTCCTAAAATAAATTATATATTTTTGACACGTTATTTGAGTAAAATTAGAAAATTTAAAGTTAAATTATTCTGATTTGAAACAAAGAGTACTTACTTATAGCATAAAAAATTGTATCCAAACTTTTCTTAACGATGTGTCTCAATTTTTTCATGTCTTTATTCACGTAATCGATGTTATCGAGATGTTAAGAGGTGATGACAGCTATTATGGATGATCAAATTTGACATAATTTTACGAAGTAAGCTAACGCGTTTTTTCAAATTTTTAACTAGTAATTTTTAAATATTAACATTTATTCAGCAGTTATGTAATATTTATTTTTATTTAATTTTTTTTTTAGTCTGGATTTCGTTTCTTAGGTTCTTAATCTTTTTATCTTATTTAACAACTTACTAACATAAATAAAAAATTACTTCAATGAAATATGACCCAAACTGAAATAAATACCTAAAATAAAAATAATTAGTAAAAAAGTAATTCACAAAGTTAAAACTAACTTAGAAATTTTGAAAGGGCTTTTTGCAAACACGTTAACGATGTGAAACAGAACTGGATATTGAAGGGAAATAATTGCAGTGCCTCAGACGACAATCAAATCACGTGATCTTTTTAAGAATTATGTCATGTATAGATTCCCCATAGATAGAAATTACGAACTTTTTTTTCACTAAAAATTATTTTTAAAATTAAAAAAAATAATCTTGTACAAACGACTGTTATGAGCTTTTCAAATTTCGATTCGTAAATTTACTTTTCCATTAACGTTATCATTGAATTACGTGTATAAAAGCAATAAAGAATATTAAACGTATAAATGTATAAAAGCAATAAAGAATATTAAACGATTTTTGAAGTATTAATAAGTTAATATTATATTAATAAAAAAAAAAAATATTTTTATAAAAATACATTATTCATCGAAAATTTTTTATTTCTTCACAAAATAATGTCCTTAATATAACGTATTTACAAAAGCAAGTCAAAGATTTCTAATTAATTAATGTCGTAGCTTTTAAAAAATTTTTTATACTTCAGAGAAGATTTTCTATGAAACCGCTAAATGTTTAAAAAAAAAAAAACTGGTGATTTACTTTCTATAAAAAGTCCTGTTTTTAATTACTAAAACAAATCCGATGGTGAAAGATTTAATTTCTCGAAATTTCATGAAAATATGTAAGGGGTGGAAACATGCCAAAAATATCTTTTTAACAAAATTTTCTAAGAAAAAGAAATTTCAAAAGTAATTTCATTCATATCTGAATATTTCCTGAAAATATCATTAAAATCCGACAATTATTTGATTTTTGCAAGAATTTCCAAATCAACGTGTGTTTTCCTCGGGCAAAGCGCAAAATAAAACAAACGTTTTTTCTCTCTTACTGCGCTGTCGTAAAAAAAAAAATTAAACAACATTTTCTACGTGCTAGACAGGAATAAAAAATTAAAAAAAATAATAAAAAATACTTTGGTCTTTCCTCTTAATAACAACATAAGCATTTTGATGACAAAATTTTGTTTTCGTTGAGTTATGGGCCTTTTTTCATTGTGCTATGCTGCTTTTTATACGCGACCTAGTGGAGGTACCTAGTCTAGTATATTTAAGGGGTAATGTTTAAGAACATACTTACTGTTAATGTTTAACTATTATTCTCCCTAGCCATGGGTTAATTAGTAGGACTTGTACTAGTAAATCATAATTATCTCAAAAATTTCTTATAATCTAAAAATACTTTTCAACTTTAAATAACATGCAAAAATTTCAAAGGCCGTAAAAAACGTTGATCAATGAATCAAACATGTTGATCCTGCCATTTTTTCCGAGAAACTTGTGCTATCCATTTGACATTGTTGCTGCTGTTAAAATTCCTCCAGTGGTGTTTTCTTTTGTTATTTGGTAAAGTCTTTTATGGTTGAGGATCACCATTCGAAGAAGGATCGCTCTGTCTAAGACCTACAGTATTCTCTCGCTCGATGTCATTATAACCATTGATCTGAGAAAGCGGTTCTAAACAGCTCACAGTTTATATATTTCTGAACAACCTTGGCGCCAACAAGACATTTAAGAATATGTCTCGTGCAATTTGCTTATTATCTTAGTTTTGCAGATACTTGTGGCTCTGGATAAATCTAACTAGCATCTTCTAAAATGTATTCCAAGAAGTAGGACTTAAACCATTCCGAAACAGAAACTATGATCTGGAATTGGAATAAAAACAGTGATGGCGTCTACCCTGAATTCAGTTATTTCGGTGTATAATTCATTTATCACAAATTTTGGATAGATAAAAAATGCAACATAGTTTACGTTGTGTTAGGGGTAGTTTAGACCACAACCGGAAGTTGCTACAACACCAAAATGTTAACAGAGAAATTCAAGCCATTTTTAAAAAAATATCCTTGTCAAATTGTAACTTTCATGCGGATGCCATTCATGGCACCAGACTAGTTCAGAAATATCTAAACTATCAGATATATAAAACGGCTTTCTCGGATTGATGTTTAAAAATGGCTTCCAGCGAGTAAAGCGCATAAGCGAGGATCACCCTTCATCAAACTTCGTGGACTGCAGTTAGGAATCATAGACAAAGAACTGACAAAGATAACAGAAACTACATCCCTGAGGTCTTTCAACAACTAAAATAAAACTGGATGAGAAAATAATGACAGGGAAAATATAGAGGCTCGACTCAATTTCATCAAGAAGGCAACAAAGGAAACGCCCGTCAATAGTGTAAAAACATTAACAGCGATAGGATTTGAAAAAACTAAGTGTTTTTTTTTTTAATTTTAAATAACATGTCTAAATTTTCGGTCAAAGAAATCTGGATGTTTCCTTAAAACGAAACGGATAATATTACCATATCAATTCTCTGGTATAGTTCCTTATTCTCTTACATTCTTTATCATTGAGCCACACATCGTGTTATTAGAAGTGTTTTGTATCCTGGACTTTAATGCTGTGTTCTGAATATGTGACATCATTGCTTTCATTCAAAGTAAGCAGAATCTTCCGGAATGGATTAACGCCACATATCCACCTTACCAATTTTCACCTTTCCATCTGATCTTGTTTCAAACTAAGCTAGGCTTAGTTGATGTCACAATGATTTTATGTTAGCTGATTCTGAAGTTGTATTAGTATTCTAATCGTATTTGAATACGAGCAAAACAGATAATTATATTAGTAATCATAAATAAGTTTTTTGGGAAAAAAGATAAAAACAAGAAAAAAATCTCTTTTCTAAAACTTGCGAGTTGAATTTTATAAAAAACGTACCCGACAAAGATAAGCTAATCTTAATAAATAATTACGCACCACACAGTAATATTTCTAAGCGGCGTACAACTACAGTACCTGGGAAATCATGGTTATCCCCGATGCCCTACCATTTATATCACTTTGTAAGTATAAGTATCTTTTTTTTTATTCTTCTCAATCTTTGTTGTGCCAGCAATTTAGACAAGTTCGTAAGTAGATTACTCATTGTTGACTCCTGTCGTCCTTGCCTTCAGTATGTCCTGTAAGTGTCAAATTCACCAAGTCCATCTTCCTAATTCGGTGTTCCAAAACGTTCAGCTGTCTCTCTATCATTCTAAGTATTAACGTCCTTTCTGTTTCTATTTCTCTTAAAACTTCTTCGTTGCTCACCTATTTAGTCCATTGTATTCTCAGCATCCTTCCGTAGAACCAAAGTTCTGTGGTTTCAAATCTGTTCTTCATCTTTTTCTTAATATTTTGTTTAACCTTTGGAAGGAATCGTTTACTATTCCAGTGATACTTCGATTTTCAAAAGACCCGTGAGCCAGTTGAGGTAGAGGATTACAAAGAGGCGTAGTTTATGCAGATATGTGTAAAATATAATGGCTAAACCAAGACTAACGAGTTAAGATTGTAGTGACTGGGGAAGCATTCTCTTGGGAGCCAGTCACACAAAGTAGCGGTTCACGAGAAGAAGCCGCTAACGTAGAACATACATTACCATTGAAATATAAAGGGATTGAAGGTGGTTAGCTCCAATGTGCGTAGCATGGCGGGTCTTAGCCGTGAACGGTAGAACTGGTAGAACTAAGGATTGTAGTTCATTTGAAAACTCTCCATGGAAATAGCGATAAAGGAGCGAGAGGCCTGCAATGTTTGGTCTATGATAAAGGAATTGTAGGGGTGGTAAATTTTTGTCACCCACAAAGACGCTGAGATGTTTTTGGGCTCTATCCATCACTTTGGAAAATGAGGACAGCTTCTTCCTATATAGAGTAACAGTACCCCATTTTGGGCCTGATCTAAGTCTTGTAAATTTAGAGGGTAGCAGGAGTCAGGTAATTTTCTGGAGCGTACTGGGAACCGATCATATATCCAGGATCTTTAGTGATGGATCGTATGTACGAGTTCCATTTGAGGCATAGGATGAGTTCAAGTCCAATAGACGCTCAAATCATGGGGCCTTCCCCGAGGGAAAAAAATCGTTAATGTGATTGGTTATAGTTCTGGCTAGGATCTGCGATGATGGAAATGGATCTAGTTTGGTTTTCGAGATATTGAATGTAATCAGCATGTTTTTCCCCTCACTGTGATGTTGGAGAGATCAGCTGTCAATCTCACCATCTAGAATTTTCGATGTACATTCACATACAGTTGTATATTTTTTATATCGTTTCATTCAAAGCAGGCAACAGGGAGTGAAAGTGAATTGTAAATGGGGAGGACCGAGGAAAGAGCAAACAAGGGAAGAGGCATGAAAACGTAGCGTTTAAATTTTTGAAGATTGAAGATATCAGGAAAGCAAGAAATCGGAAGAGAGTGCCAAAGGTGGGAAGTGCAAGAAAACAAACTGTTAGAATAGAAATGACGGTTGAATCGATCTAGTTCCATAGGGAAATGAATAGTTGCCAATCTGGTAGTCCCCGGAATTACAGATCGTCTGGGCTGTTATCATGGAAATAATTGTAAAACCTAAAAGGGAAGTCACGTCACGTCGATGAAAAAGTGACTGGTGACGAGATGCCAGCTCAGGACTGAGTGTATTGCTGACTCTTCTCTGGATTTTGTCAAGAATCTCGAGCAGCACACTAGGAGCACCAGACCAGAAATGCCAACAGTATTCAATGCACGGGGAAAAGGTAGATTTATGAATGTGAACCAACTTTCTTTGCAGCAGACGTAGCAATTATCTTCGATATAGTTGGTCCACTCATAGAATTGTAAAACTTCAAGCCAAGAAGGCGTACTGTCAATCTCCAGGCGTCCAGCATCAGCTATCCTGATCATAGGTAGAAAATGTCCTCTGTAGTGGTTAATTGAAATTTATGACTAACAAACGCCTCAGCCATATATATCAATGAGCTACTAAACATTACCAAGCTTAAGCCAATCACATCAGTTATCAAGTCAAGAGTACTTAAACTGCATGGTCATAGCAAAAATCAATTCATGGTGTGAGGAAGCAAAGTTATCTGATAAGAGAAGCAAAGGTCGACAGACAAACGATGGCTTGATAATATTCAATTATGAACTGGATTTGACATTTAATCTTTGAACTATGCTGTTGGTTATCGAGTATATATATATAAAGTATATATATATATATAGTATATATATATATATAGTATATATATATATATATATATAGTGTATATATATATATATATAGTGTATATACATATATATATAGTATATATACATATATATATATAGTATATATACATATATATATATAGTATATATACATATATATATATAGTATATATACATATATATATATACATATATATATATAGTATATATACATATATAGTATATATACATATATAGTATATATACATATATATATAGTATATATACATATATAGTATATATACATATATATATAGTATATATACATATATAGTATATATAGTATATATAGTATATATATATATAGTATATATAGTATATATATAGTATATATATATACTATATATATTGTATATATATATACTATATATATAGTATATATATATATACTAAATATATAGTATATATATAGTATATATATATATACTAAATATATAGTATATATATATATATACTAAATATATAGTATATATATATAGTATGTATATATATGTATGTATATATATATATATATATAGTATGTATATATATAGTATGTATATATATATAGTATGTATATATATATAGTATGTATATATATAGTATGTATATATATATATAGTATATATATATAAATAGTATGTATGTAAATATTTATATATATATATATAGTATGTATATATATATATATATAGTAAATATTTATAGTATATATGGTATTTATATATGGAGTATATATAGTATATACAGCATATATATATTTATATATAGTATATATATATAGTATATATAGCATATCTATATATTTATATATAGCATATATATATATTATATATGGCATATATATATATATTATATATAGCATATATATATAGCATATATGTATTATATATAGCATATATATATATAGCATATATATATATAGCATATATATATATATATATATATATAAAGAGAGAGAGAGCATATATATAGCATATATATATGTATGTACATATATATATAGCATATATATATATAGCATATATATATATATATATGTATGTATATATATATATAGCATATATATATATATAGCTTATATATATATATATATGTATGTATATATATATATAGCATATATATATATATATAGCATATATATATATATATATATATATGTATGTACATATATATATAGCATATATATAGCATATATATATATAGCATATATATATATGTACATATATATATAGCATATATATATATATATAGCATATATATATATAGCATATATATATATAGCATATATATATATATAGCATATATATATATAGCATATATATATATATAGCATATATATATATATATAGCATATATATATATATATATAGCATATATATATATATATATATAGCATATATATATATAGCATATATATATATATAGCATATATATATATAGCATATATATATATATATAGCATATATATATATATATAGCATATATATATATATAGCATATATATATATATATAGCATATATATATATATAGCATATATATATATAGCATATATATATATAGCATATATATATATATATATATATATATAGCATATATATATATATATATATATAGCATATATATATATAGCATATATATATATATATATATATATATAGCATATATATATATAGCATATATATATATATATATATATATATATAGCATATATATATATATATAGCATATATATATATATATATATATATATATATATATAGCATATATATATATATATAGCATATATATATATAGCATATATATATATATATATAGCATATATATATATAGCATATATATATATATATAGCATATATATATATATATATATAGCATATATATATATATATATAGCATATATATATATATATATAGCATATATATATATATATAGCATATATATATATATATATATAGCATATATATATATAGCATATATATATATAGCATATATATATATAGCATATATATATATATATATAGCATATATATATATAGCATATATATATATATATATAGCATATATATATATAGCATATATATATATATATATAGCATATATATATATAGCATATATATATATATATATAGCATATATATATATAGCATATATATATATAGCATATATATATATATATAGCATATATATATATAGCATATATATATATAGCATATATATATATATATATAGCATATATATATATAGCATATATATATAGCATATATATATATATATATAGCATATATATATATATAGCATATATATATATATATAGCATATATATATATATAGCATATATATATATATAGCATATATATATATATATATATATATATATATATATATATATATATATATATAGCATATATATATAGCATATATATATATCGCATATATATATATATAGCATATATATATATAGCATATATATATATATCGCATATATATATATATATAGCATATATATATATCATATATATATATATATAGCATATATATATATCGCATATATATATATATATATAGCATATATATATATCGCATATATATATATATATAGCATATATATATATATAGCATATATATATATCGCATATATATATATATATATATATATCGCATATCTATATATATAGCATATATATATATATATATATATATATATCGCATATATATATATATAGCATATATATATATATAGCATATATATATAGCATATATATATAGCATATATATATATATAGCATATATATATAGCATATATATATATATAGGATATATATATATAGCATATATATATAGCATATATAGCATATATATATATAGCATATATATATAGCATATATATATAGCATATATAGCATATATATATATAGCATATATATATAGCATATATATATATAGCATATATATATAGCATATATATATATAGCATATATATATAGCATATATATATAGCATATATATATAGCATATATATATAGCATATATATATATATAGCATATATATATATATAGCATATATATATATAGCATATATATATATATAGCATATATATATATATAGCATATATATATAGCATATATATATATATAGCATATATATATAGCATATATATATATATAGCATATATATATATATAGCATATATATATATATAGCATATATATATATATAGCATATATATATATATCGCATATATATATATATATCGCATATATATATATATATAGCATATATATATATATCGCATATATATATATATATATAGCATATATATATATATCGCATATATATATATATATATAGCATATATATATATATATCGCATATATATATATATATATAGCATATATATATATATATCGCATATATATATATATAGCATATATATATATATCGCATATATATATATATATATATAGCATATATATATATATCGCATATATATATATATAGCATATATATATATATATCGCATATATATATATATATATAGCATATATATACATATATATATAGCATATATATACATATAGCATATATATATGCTATATATATATGCTATATATATATAGCATATATATATATAGCATATATATATATATATATCGCATATATATATATATATATCGCATATATATATATATATCGCATATATATATATATATATATATATAGCATATATATATATATATATATCGCATATATATATATCGCATATATATATATATATAGCATATATATATATATAGCATATATATATATATAGCATATATATATATCTATAGCATATATATAGCATATATATAAATATATATAAATATAAATATATATATAGCATATATATATATATATCTATAGTATATATATAGCATATATATATAAATATATATATAGCATATATATATAGCATATATATATATATATAGCATATATATATATATATATATATATAGCAAATATTTATAGCATATATATATATGTATGTATATATATATAGCATATATATATGTATGCATATATATATAGCATATATATATGTATGCATATATATATATAGCATATATATATGTATGCATATATATATATAGCATATATATATGTATGCATATATATATATAGCATATATATATGTATGCATATATATATATAGCATATATATATATGTATGCATATATATATATAGCATATATATATGTATGCATATATATATATATAGCATATATATATGTATGCATATATATATATGTATGCATATATATATATAGCATATATATATGTATGCATATATATATATATTTAGCATATATATATGTATATATATATATATAGCATATATATATGTATGTATATATATATATATATAGCATATATATATGTATGTATATATATATATATATAGCATACATATATGTATGCATATATATATATAGTATATATATATGTATGTATATATATATAGCATATATATGTATGTATATATATATATAGCATATATATGTATGTATATATATATATAGCATATATATGTATGTATATATATATATAGCATATATATATGTATGTATATATATATATAGCATATATATATATATGTATATATATATATAGCATATATATATATATGTATATGTATATATATAGCGTATATATATGTATGTATATATATATATAGCATATATATATGTATGTATATATATATATAGCATATATATATATATATATATATAGCATATATATATGTATGTATATATATAGCGTATATATATGTATGTATATATATATATAGCATATATATATGTATGTATATATATATATATATAGCATATATATATGTATGTATACATATATATATGTATGTATATATATATATAGCATATATATATGTATGTATATATATATATAGCATATATATATGTATGTATATATATATATAGCATATATATATGTATGTATATATATATATAGCATATATATATGTATGTATATATATATATAGCATATATATATGTATGTATATATATATATAGCATATATATATGTATGTATATATATATATAGCATATATATATGTATGTATATATATATATATATAGCATATATATATGTATGTATATATATATATATAGCATATATATATGTATGTATATATATATATATAGCATATATATATGTATGTATATATATATATATATATAGCATATATATATGTATGTATATATATATATATAGCATATATATATGTATGTATATATATATATAGCATATATATATGTATGTATATATATATAGCGTATATATATGTATGTATATATATATAGCGTATATACATGTATGTATATATATATATATATAGCGTATATATATGTATGTATATATATATATATAGCGTATATATATGTATGTATATATATATATAGCGTATATATATGTATGTATATATATATATAGCGTATATATATGTATGTATATATATATATAGCGTATATATATGTATGTATATATATATATAGCGTATATATATGTATGTATATATATATAGCATATATATATATGTATGTATATATATATATAGCATATATATATGTATGTATATATATATATAGCATATATATATGTATGTATATATATATAGCATATATATATGTATGTATATATATAAAAAGCATATATATATGTATGTATATATATATAGCATATATATATGTATGTATATATATATATAGCATATATATATGTATGTATATATATATATAGCATATATATATGTATGTATATATATATATAGCATATATATATGTATGTATATATATATATAGCATATATATATGTATGTATATATATATATATAGCATATATATATGTATGTATATATATATATATAGCATATATATATGTATGTGTATATATATATAGCATATATATATGTATATATATATATATATATAGCATATATATATGTATGTATATATATATATAGCATATATATATGTATGTATATATATATATAGCATATATATATATGTATGTGTATATATATATATAGCATATATATATGTATGTATATATATATATAGCATATATATATGTATGTATATATATATATATATAGCATATATATATGTATGTATATATATATATATAGCATATATATATGTATGTATATATATATATAGCATATATATATGTATGTATATATATATATATATAGCATATATATATATAACATATATATATATATAACATATATATATATATAGCATATATATATATATAACATATATAAATATATAGCATATATATATATAACATATATAAATATATAGCATATATATATATAGCATATATAAATATATAGCATATATAAATATATAGCATATATATATATAGCATATATAAATATATAGCATATATAAATATATAGCATATATAAATATATAGCATATATAAATATATAGCATATATAAATATATAGCATATATAAATATATAGCATATATAAATATATATATATATATATATATATATATAGTATCTTACAAATACACGTATCCATGAAGCCATGTCTACCCCCATGGTTACTCCACCTCAAAAAAGGCATCGTGCCATATCCCAGCAACGTGATGTGACGATAAAAATCTGTTAGCCGTCCGGTTTATTTTCTTTCTCGGCCTTCAAACCAGATTCAAATTGCAGTATCTGCCCTTTAGCTCTATAGCTTGCCTTCGGATAGTTCAGGGAATAGCTTTAAATGAAGTTTGATTCTGGCTATTCAAACCATGCTGCAGGACGTTCCACATTGCACTAAAGCGGTAGGGTTGATGAAATATTGACGCCAGCGTGACAGTGGTGGTGAGTACTCGACAAATTTTGTTCTGGGTCCAAACATCCACGTATGGGCATCCCGTATTAAAAAGACCATGTTTCAAATCCCATCCTGTGTGTGTGTGTGTGTGGTGGGTTATAGTAACGGTAGCGGCTGATCTGTTTTGTTGTTGTCATGTAAATCGTAGACATAGAGAATGTAACCTGATGCGAATTTTAAAAGGACTATTTGTGAATATATATACATTTGCCCGGCAATGTTAGTGGAGTACTATCTCCTTAAGATTTCAATTTCGGAATTCAGAGTTTTAATTCTCTTGGAATAGCTGCCAGGCTAGCGTAAAGCGCAGACTCTATCCTTCATATTTAACCCATAGCAAGGGGATAAATGAGGGTATCATGTATTTCCCATGTGTGAAAGTTAAAGCAACAGACTGAGCCCAAATTTGAACTTTGCTTGCTGATTCTATTTTCCGCAAAAAATGTCTATTACGCTACTCGAAGCTATGCTGTATAAATAATTCCCCGCCTATCGAGTCGAGATCTTCAATAAATACGTTTCGAGCATGAATTTCATAATATATTTAGGTTAATTCTCAGCGTCCCAATCCTTACACGCTGTGTCTTATCAAGTTAAGCTTAGTGAATAATAAAAGAGTCATTATTATATGCTTTACTTGTCGGGCCAGCGTGTTAAACTAGGATTTTATACAATGTTTTGAAAGTTCTCCCCCCTGGCCGTCTTCAGCTTTTATTAGGAAAACATTTGGGTAATTTTGAACGGAAAAATGTATTCAACTGTTCTCGTTCCGATCTTCATGCTTGGAAACACCCTCTTGGGTACCTAAAGCACGCCGGAAGATACATCGGTCATAACGTTGTGAACATAAGAACTAAGGTGTGCATACTGGTTTGAATAACAAGGTATATAATAATTCCTCATTTAAAAAAATCCAAAATGAATAATGAAAGAAGGCTGAACGATTCAACAGTCGAAAGATTGTGAATATAACACACAAAATAAGCTTTCCGGTCGGAATATGAATGTATATATGAATGCTAATTCCTCATAAGTTGTCACAATAAAAAAAAAAATGGTTAGCATGTTGATCTGAATAGCAAGGTATATAAAAATTTCTCAACTAGAATATTCCAACATAAATGAAATTTGAGTTATTGGTCTTTGTTGCTGGTCTTTGTTGCTGGCACTTTTGATTGCTACTTTTAGTCCAACAATCGTAGAAGAGTTGATCGATCACGTATTAGCATATTCATTCTTGAATGATGAGAGGGATATTTTGTCATGTAGGTGTTTTTCCTTCGTACACCGTTAGCTTATGCAAGAACGTATATACAATTGAAAAAATATTAAAACACTATCCGCTTTCTTTTGCAATGTTAAATTGTCGTCAGATTTCTCTGCCCGCCAAGAATGTAAAATCATATTAAAATTATATAAAAATTATAAAATAATTAAAAATCTAAATCTAAAATATATATAATATATATATACAAATCTAAATCTAAAATCGTATTAAAAATCATATAAATGCTATATTAAAATCATATTAATAATACTTTCTACTCAATGTGACTGGCAGATTTGAATCTTTAACACCCAAGCACTGTTTTTGGAATGGGATGAGATATTTCGTTTACCGACAAGTGCATGAATTCTAGCTGATGAAAGCAATCTGACATATATTATGATAACGATGTTTGATTTTATGTATCAGACAGGTCGAGCTCGTTCGGACATTCATGAGTCTATCACGCCAACTGTCACAGTCCAGCGTCAATGCTGGAAGGGTGGCATTCTGTGTCAGTGCTTGGCGATCAACCCGTCTACCTCCATGGGTAGGTGTCCAGAGCAGTAGAGCACACACAAGGTCTTGTTTTGCATGTTAGCAGTGCCCTGCTAAGCGTATTCTACGTTCGCGTAAGATTGTATAATATCAGGGATGGGTCTATAGAGCTGTGATTTAGTTGGATGTTTCCTCTAAGTGATTTTAAGTAGAACTCCCCGCATCGGAGCGTAGGTTCCATCAAGAGTTTTAGTTAATATCCAAGCAGTAACAGCATACATTAAAATCGCCTCTACAGTGGCTTTAATGAATATCCGTTTAGGGTTGTCTGGTAGATCAGATTTACAGATTGCATCTATTTTTTTCAAGGCGGCCCAGACTTTAGCTATGCGAATTATCACATCCTATGTAGATAGGAACTTTAAAAAAATATGAATTATTAATTAGGTACAAAGACAGGTTAGGATGACTCATTTCACGATATGTTAAACCTTGTTTTACAATAAAGTATTAGCAGTGATGAGAAATAATACAGTCGAACATTTATAAGCATCAGTCAGTTATGTGCCATGCGTGATGCACGCTTAGCTGAGCATGTATCTTTCGATACATGACTGACGAGGCAGATTGTTTTGCCCGCCGTAGGTTGTCATTTCTTTCTACGGTAGACCAGTTGCCATCCAAGGTTATAGAACCCGGTCCTGCTATTTACCCATAGCTGGGTGGAGAAGAAGAGGATTCGTACCGTTCCCAAGTGAATGTAAGGGATTCGACTGTAATTCGAACTCGACCCTCCGATTCCTCAGTCCGAGCAGCTACTCCACCGTAAACATAAACTATCACTGTAAGAAGTATGGTTGTCAGCAAGAGGAACAATCCAACAAACTGCCTAAGAATTGGAGACATTAATATCAAACAAGTACAACCATTTAAATATATCTGAGGTGTTTTAACAGAGGCTGGAAAATGTGATATTGACAAACTAAAGGTGTATTAGAATAGCAAAATGTGCTTTTGAAAAGATAAGAAATGTATTAACAAATAGGAAAAACTAATTAGGAACAAAGAAAAGAAAAGTTATGAACTGAGAAAAGAGTGTTAAAATATGTAATATCAGTCCTTCGATATAGCAGGAAATGCGGTGCAATCTCCTCACAAAAGAAAGAGACTTGAAGCAACAGGAATTTGGTTCTGCTGAAGGATGATGAGAATACCGTGGATTGAGTGTGTGAGCGACAAGGAAGTTTTAAAAGAAATAGGAACAAAAAAAAAAAAGAAAGAGTTGAAATTTCTCGGATGCCCAATGAGGAAAGCGGGCTTGGAAGTCGAAGGCAAGAGAGACAGAAACAATCAAAACAACGAGCGACATGCCTAACGCGCTTGTATAAATGGATGACAGAACCAAGGAATGGGGATGATGGTAAAATGGCAAACATTGCTAAGAGCTTCTAAGGATAGGAAGTTGTGGAGGGCAATTTTTACTCAATTTTTTGAACGGACACGGCACAGAGCAAGAGTAAGTTTTCTGATATACCTTGTAGAAATAGGTGTGTGTGTGTGCGGAAATCACGTCAACGGTCGGCGTAATGTTTCTTCTTTTATGCGTCCTGTCCCTTCAGGACGTAGGCGATCATGCTCTCCACATCTTCCTGTTCCTTTTAGCTCCCATCCCTACACCGTTGAAACTGTTAGATGTAGACGTCTCTTCTACTCAAATAGCTTCATGTCTCGCACATCTCGCCTATGGAACTCCCTTCCCTATTACTGTTTCCCTGACAAATACAATCTCCAACGGTTTAAGTGTAGCGTCAATCGACATCTCCAGTTGCCTTGATCTATCCACTTCCCTTCTCCACATCCTTTCATTTTTCATTCCTATCTGCTCTCGCTCCAAATCTTCTGTAACCCTCTTGCCTTGATCGACCCACTGTCTTTCTCTTTCTCCACATCCTCTCCTTTACCATTCCTATCTGCTCTTCCTCCAACCCTTCTTTAACCCCTTGCGTGATAGTGGCCTCCAGCCTTGCTTGGGGTGATACGCTTAAAAAAAAAGCTCTTAAGAAGTTTTGCCCTTTTGTTGTATATGCCTAACCCTGTTCTGCCATCCATTTGCTCAAGCTCATCAAATATGCTACGCGCAGATTTCCTCTGTCCCTCAATCTGTCCTGTGAGTATCTGATTTTCCAATCCCTCCTTCCGCAGTGTACAAAAAAGTTCAGCTGCTTCATCATATTGTTATGTATAAGTTTCCTTTTTGCTTCTATTCTAAAACCTCGCTGTTCCTCACATTTTCACATCTATGGCACTTCTAGTTAGACTAAAAGCAGTGGAAACCTCATTTTACTCATGTAAATGATGGCACTACAGCAATGAAGACTATTTCAACAATGCTATATTTAATTTTGTATGTTTTTATATAAGAAAATTGAGAAAAAACACGTATGAATTTAAAAGAAAGAAAACTTCAAAGTTAGGAATTGCGCGTGTGTGATTGTGGGAAAAATTTCAGTTACTAAAAGGAAAGAAATCCCTTATTTAGGAATATGGCCCCCGTGGTGTTACTCCAGAATGCCGGGAGGAAAAGAGAGATAAGAGAATGAAGACATGAAGTGTTCTGTTTTTATGATTGCGCCCTCTACTGATATCTTGACAAATTTGGCAAATGGAGATAACCAACAAACTAAATCGCTTTATAAGTTTCATATTATACAGGGAGCCTCATAAAAAAAAGAAAATTTTAGATTTACTATATAATAAAAAATTGACTAACATATATAAAAATTACCCATATATTTTACTATATAAATATTAATAAAACATTAAGTAACATATACATTTTTTTAACCATTTGTTATTCCAGGATGTAATCAAGTTTTCAAATTGGGAATTGAAAAATTTCATGGAATTTTGCCAGTTCTTTAATTTGAACACCAATTCTAACATTTGTGTTTTTGTTCTGTTTTAAGCTACTAAATTTCTGTCCTTTGCTTTTCAAATAACCGTAACGAAAATTCCAACAATTAAATAAACTGTACCAAATTTCCTGTTTTATTTTGTGGGGAACACTGTATTATAGAATTTATAATATATTGATAGCTCGCCTTATACATCATCTGCTTAGCTACATTCAAACATAAATTGGTGAAACGAATAAAACGGACATTAGGAATTTTTGGAGAGTAATTTATCATTCTTAACAACTTCAGCCGTAAGTCTCCATCTTATAAAGAATATATTTTCATCCAGAGATTGAATTACCTCCCTTTTTCAGCGGGGAAGCCTTTCTAAGCGCGATAGCTGTTCTAGCTTTCAGCTACGTAAGCTAACGGTAGCAGAGTTTCCAATCTAATTATATAGCATTATTTAAAAAGAAATTTCCCGAACGCTCATCTCTCTTACCTTTGATATTTGCCCACATCGTTGTAATTTATTTTATTCGTAAATAAGTTTTAAAAGTCCTTTTAAGGTCGAATTCCCTTTTATTTTTGTAAAAAGCAATATATTAGATGTACTAAGTATCTTACTGGGATGTGGGTAAAACAGAAAGCATAATTACCTTCTAAGTATCCGATGAAAGGGTGTCCACCTGAAAAAAAAAAAAAAAATTCCCCGCAAACAACTTAAATAGAGCTTTTTTGTGATTGGCTATTGATCAACTACCAATCAAATGCGCGATGACGGGGTATATTATAGAAGTTAGTGTCTGTAAGCATTTTTAGAGGGCGTATCAGAGTCCGATCAGCTCTGATGGGGTCGACTTGGTGAGGTCAGTATGATGTTTGAAAGACCCGAAACTGCCCAATGATCCAATTCAGAACATCACTGACGACGCCCTCTAGCGCTAAAGAGCGTATATTCAAAGCAAAGTAATAACATTATTCCGAATTTTATTACTAGAGAAAGCATCACTAATCATCAAATTTTAGTTATAGTAATATAAATTTAATATCTAATTTTACAAAAACTACTCAAAACCTCCGTACTTTATTTCCAGTCTGCTTTATTTACTAACAGCCGTAGAATGACGGTCTGAAAAATTCGAAAAAAAAAATCTTTTATTTGTATCTGGACAGAAAACGATTATTAAACAAGGGAAATTAGCTTCATAATTACGCATTTAAACATATATATCTGATTATTTACATTATTCATATGCTATTTATATCAATATTATTCCGACTGAGGAGGTCGTCATAGCCTAGAATATGCGCTGATTATTCCGGACAACTAATTCCTTGGTGTTATTTTTTTTACCTAATATTTTGTTCTCCCTTCACCAGGGTTTCGTAAGCCCTTTCAAAGGTGCCTCGAAATCGATTCAGAAGTTCTACGATCAGGATAATATTCAGAAGCATCTGAAGCTTAGAGATTTCCCTCGGACCAAATCTAATACATAAAAGAACACGATCAAGAACTGGGTGTATTTCCTCCTTTGTAGTTACAGCAAATAATACAAATGGAAAAACAGCTTACCGTATGAAATAAGGGTGGAAGAATACAACAACACGTAATGTGAGAAAATGAAATAGCTGATCATGTAATATGTGAAGAAGGATAGCATGGGGTAGACATATATTCAGATTCATACTAAACAGGACGATTAGTAATTTAGCAGCAATACAAAAAAGACGAAATATCCATAGGCATTGGCATAATTTGGGGTATCCAGTGAGGATACAACTCACTACTTAACTGTAATTGTTCTAGCGAGACAAGCTTGCTAACGATTGCACTACGTCTTGATGTCTTATATGGGAGGTAACGGTAGCACAATGTGTATATCGGTTTGGTTTGGTTTACAGAATATCAACCTCAATGGGTTATTGAATGCCGACAACATTTTTATTGTTGGTAATATTTTTTTTTCAAAAATCTATTTCTGGTAATATTTTTTTCCATCAAAAAATCTATTTCTGGTAATATTTTCCTTAAAATATGTATTGCTGGTAATATATTTCCGAAAAATATATAGCTGGTAATATTTTTATTTTAAAAAATGTGTAGCTGGTAATATTTAAAAAAAAATGTATTGCTAGTAATAATTTTTTTATAAAGTATTTCTGGTATTAAAACCTATTTCTACGCTTTCATAGAGTTTTGACCAAGGTTTGGGGTTAGCTATTTGCTCATAGCTAGGCCCTAACAGGTGCTACCACCCCGGGTTGGGGTGGACCTGGGAACACCAGCAATTAAGAGGTGGTTCCACGCTCCTCAAAACCTCTTGATCAGAGGCCTTGCTGTTGGACGTAGTTCATCGTCTTACCCAGGACGCGGATGTAGTTTATCGTCATACCCAGGAAGTATTTTTTAATTTTTTATGCAAATAATGTCTTATTTCGTGCAATCTATTCAACTGTCACTCAATCTTCTAAGGTTATGGCCTTGTGTCAGACGAAATTAAGGTCAGTCAATAGGAGTGCAAATATTCGAAACGCGATTGTACAGCGATTTCAAACCTCACGGAGTGGTACGATTTTTAAGTAAGAACGCCTCACGTCTTGTGAGTCTTAGCGTTTGTATTCGATTCTGTTTACTACGGTGCATTTTTCTTAGTAAATACGCTAATCTACCCAGAGATAGGTAAAAATAATGTCTTTAAAGACATCAGCTAGTTTAAGGTGTTTGATTCGAAGTAGATTTCTTATTACTGAAGCAATAATTCCCGATTTTCAGGATCTTGACTAAGGCTTTTGCGCATTTCCACCACTTTCCGCTATTTTAGAGGGTTTAGGAAGTCAAACAGAAGAGACAAAAAGACTTAAGCTTAAAACTGTTTACACCTCCACATTTGTATTGGCATTGTGTCACACTGCTAAACGTATTAAACATGTATTTAGCGAATAATTTGTGAAATGTGCCTTTTTATCTAGATTTTCCCATATTACTAAATAAACAGTCAACTGAACACTTATTTTTCCTATATGATTGACAACAGTACTGGCGACTAGGGCAATAAATTTCGAATGTTTCCTTATAAGGAAATGGCCAATACTACTATTACCTACATTATTCACATTGTTCGGACTGTTGTCCTTATCTTTATTGGCATATTCATGACGTTTCGGCTATTGTACGCTCCGGCCTTCTTCAGGTGATTGGGATTTAGAAGTGAACCTTTTATTTCGTCCTCCTGGGTAGATTGTTGGAACTAGAACAATCTACCTTGGACTGTACAACGGCCGAAACGATGTGAATGTAGCAATAAAGATGGGGACAACAGTCCGAACAATGTAAATAATTACAATACCTCATCTCAGAAATATAGACAGATACTGCCATTACCATTTAATGCTTTACAAATATGATTTAGTATCTGATCGAACAAAATTACACATTGAAATCCTTTGGGAATCCTTTTATAAAAAAAGTAAGTCGTTTCTTTTAGTTGTATCAATGGTAAAGACAAGATGTCAGGAAAATTTCCTTAGAATATGTGTCCAGTAAATAACGTTATTGTGCTACTCCGTGTCTGTTAATACGCTGATGGACGTATGTATATTTTCGTAAGATAGTTTTTCGCTAAGCAAACCTGGATAGTTTTTTCATTTTCTTTGTTGTACGTGAAGCATCAGCCCGTTAGTAAAAACATTAATTACTTCAACAATAATACAACTTTATTCCCAAGCCCAGCTTATCAAAGAAAGACATGTAACGACTGACGTATATATATATATATATATATTATTTTTTTAAGCAGGTAATTTATACAAATAAAACTTCTTTCATCGAGTGTCTAATTTAGCTAGCTAACTATTGAGTCCACATAGAATATTCGGAATATTTTCTCCTTGCTGTCCGGTTAATTTCCTAACTTGATAAGCAAATATTTAACGAAAGTTATAAGACATTTCAGAGCTCTTGGGCTGGTACTATTCAATTTCGACAGAATTCAAATTAGTTTACGCAGCCCAATAGGTGAATAATTATTTTTTACCCGGGAGTCCCTTTTCCATATACACAAATCTATCGCTATTTTATCTCTACTTGCATGGGAGATGCTCTGAAGAAATACATTTGTTTGTTTCACCAGTTCAGATCTTTACAGCTAGGATTCGCCGTATCATGCACGCAGGTGGCGAACCATCCTTATTCTGAGCAGCTGTTTTGTGGAATAGACTCACGATAGGTTGCTTCCCGAACACTACACACCTTAATCTTTTCAGTTTGTTTTGCCTGTTTAACAGCATATCAACACCTTCATGGGTCATTTAAAGCCGAAATCTAATTTTCTTGGGAGCATTAAAGTAATAAAATATATATATTATTCTGCTTTCACATCTGAATACATGGTAGACGATACACAGCTTTGTGAATATACATGTTTGTTTGGACATGATTACTAGAAGCGGTGATGCGTGTTTTATGTTATAGTTTTGTTGAAATTATATTTTCGAATACTGATTTTTAAAAAAAAAGAAATTTTAGTATATTATATAGATTAATGCCATGAATGTGTTCTTTCATGATGACTGTTTGATTTTGTTTAGCAGCATATCAACATCTACATGTTATGTAAAGCGAAATTTAAATATTCTGATCATAATGTTATGGCTTCAACTAAATATATTTTGAACGCAGTTGCATGCCTTCAACTACAGATAAATGTATGGTTGGCCACTTTGCAATAATAAAATGTATTGTTGGTAATTTTATTATAAACTGTATTATTGGTAATTGTTATGGGATCTTACCTGTAACGACATAATGAACTCGTCCTGATACTATAAAGACTGCGCCTCTCAAGAGAGACGGAGAGAATGAAGTGGAATGGGCACCTCGAGGTGGTGTAATGGTTAGCAAGCTTGTCTCGCTAGAACAATTACGTCTGAGTAGTGAGTTCGATCCTCACTGGGTGCCCCTTACTTTCGGCCTTGTGCCACATCCAAGCGTAGCTTGGAAAATCGGGAGAGGGAAGCCGAAATCGGCCCCAAGGCTAAGATCAAAGTGTAGTATCTGTTCGCAGATTGCTCACTGAATGATCGCCTATGGGGCCGGGATTCCTTCTCCGATACGGGCCGGCGGCAGGGATTCGTCCCTGCGCTGGTAGTATCGCAGCTAAGACTAGCTATGACCAGCTAAAGACCAGCTTGGACAAGCTAAGACCAGCTAAAGCCAAAGCACTGCGGCCCGGGTGAAAACTCGGGTCCATTCCCCCTCCCTCCCCACATTAAACCCTGACCTTGTGTCACAACCTGACCCTGTGGGAGGTCAAGTAAATCCTGAGAATGAAGTGGAATGGGCACCTCGAGGTGGTGTAATGGTTAGCAAGCTTGTCTCGCTAGAACAATTACGTCTGAGTAGTGAGTTCGATCCTCACTGGGTGCCCCTTACTTTCGGCCTTGTGCCACATCCAAGCGTAGCTTGGAAAATCGGGAGAGGGAAGCCGAAATCGGCCCCAAGGCTAAGATCAAAGTGTAGTATCTGTTCGCAGATTGCTCACTGAATGATCGCCTATGGGGCCGGGATTCCTTCTCCGATACGGGCCGGCGGCAGGGATTCGTCCCTGCGCTGGTAGTATCGCAGCTAAGACTAGCTATGACCAGCTAAAGACCAGCTTGGACAAGCTAAGACCAGCTAAAGCCAAAGCACTGCGGCCCGGGTGAAAACTCGGGTCCATTCCCCCTCTCTCCCCACATTAAACCCTGACCTTGTGTCACAACCTGACCCTGTGGGAGGTCAAGTAAATCCTGAGAATGAAGTGGAATGGGCACCTCGAGGTGGTGTAATGGTTAGCAAGCTTGTCTCGCTAGAACAATTACGTCTGAGTAGTGAGTTCGATCCTCACTGGGTGCCCCTTACTTTCGGCCTTGTGCCACATCCAAGCGTAGCTTGGAAAATCGGGAGAGGGAAGCCGAAATCGGCCCCAAGGCTAAGATCAAAGTGTAGTATCTGTTCGCAGATTGCTCACTGAATGATCGCCTATGGGGCCGGGATTCCTTCTCCCGATACAGGCCGGCGGCAGGGATTGGTCCCTGCGCTGGTAGTATCGTGGCTACGTCTGACTAGCTATGACCAGCTCTGACCAGCTTGGACAAGCTATGACCAGCTAAGACCAGCCAAGACCAGCTATGACTAGCTAAAGCCAAAGCACTGCGACCCGGGTGAAAACTCGGGTCCATTCCCCCTCCCTTCCCACGTTAAACTCCGACCTTGTGTCACAACCTGGCCCTGTGGGAGGTCAAGTAAATCCTGAGAATGAAGTGGAATGGGCACCTCGAGGTGGTGTAATGGTTAGCAAGCTTGTCTCGCTAGAACAATTACGTCTGCGTAGTGAGTTCGATCCTCACTGGGTGCCCCATACTTTCGGCCTTGTGCCACATCCAAGCGTAGCTTGGAAAATCACTTTCCCTAGCCTTACCATCAATCCCCCAATCTCGAAGGCTGAGTGCCATTGTAAGTCTCGAGATGAATCGCTTTTCCTCAGCGAGTGTCGGTCTACTAACATAAATTATGTTTAGTTTAAGAATTTGTTGAATTTTTAGTTTGTTATGGGGTTCATCTCCCTCCCCTTTCATCTGTTCATGATTATATTTTTATGTATTTTTATTATCATTAAATTTTTATGTTATGGGGCGCGTTTTTGTAGGTTCCCCCTGGTGAGGATGTGGTATTATGGTGTACGGAGGATTGAAAGGTGATGGACGAATTCTTGTGGTGATTGCGTCAATTGTAATGTATGAATGGGTCACGAATCTGATTAGCTAGGTATAGGATAGTTAGTTAAGACCAGCCTCACCCCTCCCCTTTTTAGGCCTTGTGCCACAATTTGTATTTTATACGAATAAATCTTGAGAATGAAGTGGAATGAGTCGAGACAATAGTAGTTCACTCTAAACCAGACTGACAGTCATACTAACTCCTTTCAACTTCTTGTATTATTATTCTGTTTAATATATCTTTGTTATTCCTACTCTTGTGTTCGTGTTGTTCTTCCTTGGTCCTAACCTTGGACCATAACCGTGGTGCGAGGATATTGGACCATAACAGTAATTTTACTATAAAAAATGTATTTTTATATTTTCATAGTATTTTTATGGCGGTTCACTATTTGCTCATAGCTGTGACCGTAACAGGTGCTATCATCCCAGGTCAGCATGGACCTGGGAACAATAGCAATTAAGAGGTGGTCCTACTCTCCTCGAAACCTCCAAATCTGGCGCATTGAAGGCAGTTAAATTTAAATAAAACGTCATTCATTGTGTGTCTAATTCAGCGAAATCAACATTGAATCGTAATAGTATATTCAGGACATTTTCTCCTCTCTTGCATTAATATTCTGTCCGATAAATAAATAATTAATGCAATATATAAGGACTTTTAAGACTCTATACATGAACTAATATATTCATAAATCGTATCTTATTCTTATGAATGTAGCTATTTATTATCTTAGCGGAATTTGGTACAACGTGACAAAGGCTAAACATGAGGCCAGGATTTAAAATTTAAAAATGTTTACTATTTTTTTTGTTGTCATCAGAAAGAAGAATATGCAAATGAAACATTACTAAACAACTGCAGAGTCTGTGAGCTAAAATTGTTGCTAGATAGCGTGTATGATTGCGTAAAGTTTTCCTCACAATTATACTGCAGAAATCAACATATTGGAGACTAAACATTTTCGGGTACCTGGAAAATTTATCACACAAACGATATTGGCGAACTCAATGTGAATTCAAGTAAAAATGAGTACTACAAAACAGTATAAAACAAACGACAACTAATTACATATATTAACAAAAGAATTACATGTGACAAACAAGATAACAAATTAAAATAGCTATAAGTATGTGGTTGTGTGTGTAACAAACGTGTGTGAGTGAATACAAAAAGCTAAGACAAAAAAGAAAACATGAAAATGAACGTGCCCCAGTGAGGGACACTTCCCCACACGCGACTCCATATTATAGCCAGAAGCTGTAAAAAAAAGATATGGAAATATATGGCTGCTACTAGTCTAGGATATCTACTGAGGCATTTGCGACCTACCGTAAATGACTATGCACTCATTAATTCCGAAAAATGCTCAGAACAACGATGATATATTTACTGTTTTTTTTAAATGACATCAAATAAGTTCACAAACATTAAAATCACTATTTGGTGATTTTGTTTATTTTGTTGTATAAAATATTGCTAATGATTTTAATGCATAACCAGTTCACTGTTCACTACCTTTAACCCTAACCTTAACATATTTCATACTTCCAAAAGCTGATAAATATAGTATCATAGTAGAAAATGGACAGTAGATATACTATAGTAGCACCGATATATGAACGCTTTTATATAGACTTAGAGAGCGCCCGCTAGAGACAGTACATTAGCAAAATCAAGTGTGATAACCCACAAAACCTTCATTTTACCATTTATTAATATCATATCTTTTCAGAAGAGATTTTGTTTATTTAATATTAGTGAGGAATAGCGAGACAAAATCTAAAATTATGACCTTGGTGAAGCAATGTTTTTTATAGTCGTTCACCAGGGATTAATTGAATTAGTAAAATAAACCCCTAAACCTGTCTCGTAATAGAGTCGTGAGTCTCAGAAATACGATGCAAAATAAATGCCAAATTTATGAATATATTAATCACCAAATATTTTCTTATTTTTCCGTCTAATCATCACATAACTCAAGGATGACTAGAATCCTGAACCCCTAAACTTTCTTTGCTTACGAGTTGGGCCCAGAAAATCTTTGAACATATTAGTCTTGAAAATTACACACACTTAAAAAAGGAGTTCATTTTGCAATGTAAATATAATTCTAGTTTGAAAGCTTTTTGCCTAAACTAGACATCCAGTCGAAACATTGAAATAATAACCCTTTTTCCTCATAATTTTCCCATTATTTTGTCACCGGTATTTCGTGGAAAAATAATTCTGAAAAAATGGTCATCTGTCTATAATTTTTATTGAGCAATGGACACCAGGGAACAGTAAACGTTAATGTCAGGAAGATTTTATTATCATTCCGCCCCAAAATATAGTTCGCACTTCCGCAATATTTTTATTGCTACTATAAAATTACAGTAACGATATAAATCTCCCCCCACAAAAAATATTCTTTAACTATTTAAAATCATTCCAGATATTTAAATTAAATGTGAATCAAGAGTTCATAGGGGTTATGCTTTTCAAATAAATTTGTTTTCTTCTGTGTGCCTTTTCCCTTCAGGACATTGGCGATCTTAGCTCTCCAGAATTTACTGTCCTTTGTAGCTTTTAGTAAATTTTGTCATTTTATTAGCTCTCCTAAGCCCTGTTCAGCTAATCATCAACCGTAAGCTCTCTAGTTAGGTCATGCATTGTTTTTCTATGTCCCTCTTTCCTTCATTGTGTCCCGTGAGTATCAAATTTTCTAAACCGTGTTAATTCACTATCTCCCCTATACATAACAACTATCTCTTTCTGATGTTAAATATGTCTTTTTTGTTTTCATATTCTCTAAAACTTCGTCATTCTTCACATGTTCAGTCCATGGTATTCTCAGCGTCTTTATGTAGAACCAAATTTCTGTTGCTTCAAGTCTCTTTAAAGAATGATTTAATCAATACATAGTTAAAATCGATGCTCTTTCATTGAAGATTAAGTTGTTTTTTTTTTTAATTTCCATGTAAACTATCTTAAAAGCCTGCCACGAGTTTTCATTTAATATAAAAATTTCTGTTAAGTTTTTTGAACGATATATATATATATTTATATATATATGTATGTATTCCTCCCACGCCTAAAAACTGTAGAATTTTGCATTTCTTTCACGTGCTGTTAGCAATAAATGCCTTGTTCCTCAGTTTTTAATTGTTGTGGTGGGATCCACCTAATCTGCATAGGTGACTACCAACTATATAAATAATGGTTGATACCGGAAGACGAGGGAAAAGGAATCACGAGATCCAACTAGAGACTCTGATCGACTGCGACTAGTCAACACATTCTCCAGGAACGTCTTCCCAGAAATATACAGAAATACTATATGTACTTATTGTGTACACTTTCTTGTTATAATACATTCTTGTTCTAAGTACATTTTGTGTTGCATTATTATTCCATGCAATAGGCGAGATTCAACATTGAGTCAAGACTCAACATTAATGTATACATAAATTTTACCAGATTGATACTGTAGACAGTTTTAAATACGTCGAAAGGACCGTTTCCATCATGTTTTGTCCATCGTTAATGTAAGAAGTCCAACATTTTGACGAAATGGTCCGAGTGTCAGTATTTATCTATGTTTGAGCAAATGACTTCGTCTCTGTATAGCAACGATGTTTTCAACTTGACAACTGCAACATGTAAAATTCATGAACGAAGAAAAACTCATAGTCTGGTGACTAAATATTTGTTTGCGTCTGAGTAATTCCCAAACATACTAATATAGATACGCGTTACTTATTGAATATGAGATGCACATCAATGACAAAATAAACCATTTATTTTAGCAAATATTCATCTGAAAAATACAAGTATCCTGTATTTTTTTATTTCTGGGATCGATTGGTTTCTTTTTTTTTTACGGTTTGTCAACCATTTGTAGGTTATAAAAGACAAAAACATTTTTGGTTTTTAGGAATAATTCTTTGTTTCTACGAGTTAATATTGCGTTAACAATTTTGTGAGATAATGATTCTTTCCAGATAAGAAATGGATTCCTGTATTTCCTAAGGGCATTTGCGAATAAATGAATGCAACGATGTCTTGAATTTCCATAGAAATTAAAACCAATTATTGATGTTCAATTTTAGAACCGTTTATAAAATACCATCCCCACGAAGGGACCTGAAGAGGAGTAAATCATGATTCCGCCGAAACGTTTTCATATAAACAAAAATATGAATATGTTTTCCGACAGATAACGTAGAATTATACACATATACAGTGTAACCTGGATATAAGAGAGATTTTCTCTGGTCCCAAATTAGAGCCTGTGTTAATGTATATATAATAGACCAAACACGGATATAAAATAAACCCAGATATAAGAGACTTATTCTCCGGTCCCAACAACTCTCTTATATCCGGGTTACACTATATATATATATATATATATATATATATATATATATATATATATATAAAACATATCAAGAGACTAAATAGTCTGACTCTTCGTTTGAATTTGATCTTATGCTGGTTGTTTTACGACAACGTTTCAGCTGTTGTTCAACGGTATCGTATATCCAGTAATATTCCAAATATAACTAGAAAAAAAACCTGGTGATGTCTACCTCGTTAGTTCCAATTGAGAAAAATTCCTCGTGTAAAATGACAAATATATTCAGTATTATACAGAGGATAAGAGTAGCTTCTGATACCATAAGCACCCATAATCGGGACAAAATGATCTTGACCAAAGATTCAGCATCCCGTACAAAATATTCCAAGAAGTGGGACTCGAGAAAAGTCTTTCGAGAATATGACTAATTTTTGGTTTATTATTTTAGTTCTGTAGTAATTTGCGGTGTTGGACAAATCGACACTTAGACCAAACAATGATATGGAATTGGAATGAAAAAGAGAAATGACACGTACCTTTATTTTTTCATAAAAAATGCAGGACGTGGAGTTATTAAATAGTAAGTAATTCAAATACCTCGGTGTATGGATCAGTTAGAACAGATTTAGTATAGAAGATAAATAAATTTAACATAGAATAGTCTGTGAAAGGAGTCGTTTCACCTAACACCACAAGCTCCAAACACAAAGCATTAACCTAAAACCTGGAATTATCAGCTTAGATAAGTCTCGTCAGATCAATACTTTGATATGAAGGTCATGCATGACGTCAAACTCTCTCAGAAATATCTAAATTGTCGGTTGTACAAAGTATGTCTGAAAAGTAACGGGACTGGTGTCAGAACCAATTTATTTCAATTCCAAACAACAAACTACATGTTTTTTTTCCCTTGAAATTAATTCCCTTCAAGTCTAATGCACTTTTCCATCTTTCTACGCTTCTTTGCACTATGGGAAGCATTTTTCTTAGTTGCCCCGTAGCTCCGTCATTACGGCCATCTTGATGGCCATATCACACCTTTAAAACGGGTACTCTTGATGATTTCCTTGAGCTTGGGGAAAAGAAATAAGTCACAAGTAGACAGATCCGGTGAATAGGGAGGTTGTTCCGGTACGGTGATGTTCAAGATTTATTGATAAAATTGCATCAAATGTGGCTAAAATGATTTTCTAAGGGTAGCTTGGATGTGACACAGGGTATGGGTCACTAAGTAATGATCGAACTCACTATTCAGTCCTAAATGACCGAGACAAGCCTGCTAAAAATTACGTCACGTCTAAGTGGCCAAAGGTGATTTTCTAAGCGTAGCTTAGATGTGGCACAAGGCCGAAAGTATGGGGCACTTAGTAAGGATTTAATTCACTACTCAGTGAGTTAAAGAGCGAGGCAACTTGCTAAACATTGCACCACATCGCGATGCCAAAAATGATATTCTAAGCGTAGCTTAGATGTAGCACAAGGCCGAAGTGAGGAACGAACTCACTATCCAGTCGTAATTAATCTAGCGAGACAAGCTTGCTAACTGTTACAGGACGTCGTGCTGTCCCAGTACTGCGATGTCCGTCTCGGCCAGGAACAGCTGAATGCTCTGGGCGTTGCGAAAGGTTGCATTATCCTGTCACAACGGGCGGGAATTGAGCGAAGAAAACGCTGCAGGATCTCTTTGTAGACTTGAACGATCATGCTTTTGAGGATCATTTCTTAAGAGTACCGATCGTTCGTTTCTCGGCTCCAAGGCTAAGACCACGGTGGAGTATCTGTTCTCAGATTACTCTCTGGACGATCGCCTATGGAGTGAGATTCGATCTCTGATACAGGCCGGTCGCAGGGATTCGTCCCTGCGCTGGTAGTATCGCAGCTAAGACTAGCTATGACCAGCTAAAGACCAGCTTGGACAAGCTAAGACCAGCTAAAGCCAAAGCACTGCGGCCCGGGTGAAAACTCGGGTCCATTCCCCCTCCCTTCCCACATTAAACCCTGACCTTGTGTCACAACCTGACCCTGTGGGAGGTCAAGTAAATCCCGATCACGGTGGAGTATCTGTTCCCAGATTACTCACTGGACGATCGCTTATGGGGCCGAGATTCAATCTGATACAGGCCGGCCGCAGGGATTCGTCCCTGCGCTGGTTGTATCGCAGCTACGTCTAGCTAAGACCAGTTAAAGACCAGCTATGACCAGCTAAAGACCGGCTTGGACAAGCTAAGACCAGCCAAAGCACTGCGGCCCGGGTGAAAACTCGGGTCCACTCCCCCTCCCTCCCCACGTTAAAAACCGACCTTGTGTCACAACCTGGCCCTGTGGGAGGTCAAGTAGATCTAAGGATCTCTTTGTAGACTTGCCAATTGATCGCCCGGTCCTGTGGAAAGAACTCACTGTAAACTATGCCTCTAAGAAGAACGGATATGTTCTGTTACCTTTCAAACTGACTTTGCATATAAACGTTTTCTAAGATAGGTGATTAAAAATGGTCATCTCTCCTCGCACCTCGTGTACTGGCGCTACAGCATCACAAAAACTGTACCAGATAAAACAAACGACATCACTTGAGATCTTTCATCCCCAGCAACAGCGAAAATATCTAACATATCTAGCTCGAAAAGAGAAACAATCCCAAAATTAGCTTAATATCTATCTGATTGACCGTCTTGGGTATGACGATAAACTACATCCGCGTCCTGGTAAACTGCTTCCAACGGCGGGGCCTCTGATCGGGTGGTTTTGAGGAGCCTGGAACCACCTCTTAGTTGCTGGTGTTCCCAGGTCCAACCCTGACCCGGGGTATTAGCACCTGTTAGGGTACCATCTATGGGTAAATAGTTAACCCCCAAACTGGAGTCAAAACACTATGAAAGTGTAAAAATAGGTTTTAATACCAAAGATACTTTGTAAAAATATTATTACCAGCAATAAATTTTTAAAGAAAAATTCTTACCCGCTATACATTTTTGAAAAAAAAATATCTTGTCGGCAGTAAATAACCCATTGAGGTTGATATGCCGTAAAACAAAATAAACCAAATCAAATTATCTGATTGATGCCAAGAAAATGAATTTATTTCCGGTGTTTTGTGGGAGTTTAAAAACCTGAATAACTATCAAGATTTCACATTGATTTTTTATTCAAATCATACCAACCATAGGAAATATTTTTACAACATAGTATCCAAAATTTCCCTGTCGACATTATTACACATTATTCCATGATGCGTCTGTCTATATCTGTCAGCCTGTCTAACCCTGCCATATAATTACCTGGTATAGAAATTTGCAACTTCCGGGGAAATTGAAAATAAATATTAGCTCAAGCTCCAGGCCCTGGGGTTAAATACCTTCGCAAGCAGTACCTCTTCTTTAGAAAAAAGGGTCTGGCGTCATTATCCGGCGCCAGTTTTTTCACTGTATTGGAAACATCGGTCGTGTGTCACATACAGTAGCGACGTGGGCGCACAGAAAAACCTACCAGTCTAATTCTGCCTCTGTTTTTCTATCTATCAGCACAATAGTTGTTTTCTTTATCTATCACTTGACTAGTCTGTGAAAAACTATACGTCTCTCTTGCTCTCCATCACCCTCTGATCGCTGAAATTTCTCTGACAGGAATCTCTACTGTTTACATGTAACAAAACTGTTTGTTTCCACAGAGAGGTTAAGTTGTTTTTCTACGACGAATAACCATTTAAGTCGGTCAGCAAGGCCGAAATTTCAGATAAGAGGTGTATTGCGAATTTTATGAGTGACGTATTAAAGTGGATGGGGTAAATGGTCCTTTCGCTAAAATATAATTGAATAACAAGAGAGAAGACAGAATTTTAGTCATGCTTAGTGGAAGACTTGTATTATGGAAGTAATCGCTAAAGTTACTAACCTTTTTGTTTATTTTCATGACTAATTTAGTATACTTTAACTAATAGGAAAAACTTTATTTGGGAAAGATAATAGAATAAACGAGAACGTGCCTACTGAAAGAAATCTAAATGAGCAAATACACGAAAAAGGAATTTTTATTATACTAATGTTCACTCAATACAAGGCCCAAGAGCCACTCAGGTAGAGGGTTACTGCGCAGTGTTGCACTAGCGTAAGAAAAGGGAAGTAGTAATGTTCTTAGGGCTATGCTGGAAAGACAACGGCCAACTCTAGAACTGAAGTTGTCAAGATTTAATTAGTGAATAACATTTCAGAGTTCAGTTGGAAACATAAGTATAGTGCGGAAGTAGAATTTAGTAGGAACCAGAAGTCCAATCCTGAACAGGAAACACGAGATAAACCTCTTCTGTTAAAAAAAAACTGGGGAGGAGTGTGACCCAGGCGAACTGATTCAGTCTGTCTTATCAAATCGTGAAATAAAAGTTATCCTGATCAGACACCCATCTAGATCAATCTATACTAATGCAAGCGTCTCCCAGGTCCCTATCCTTGGTTCTACGTTTTAATTTTCACTTACGAGCTTTCAGATCGCATCGGTTTTCAACCTGATGCCCATGCTGATGACAAAATCAGTTAATCCTGTCTTGATACTAAGGCTGCTCAGCTCAATACGGTAAAAATTAGTGACTGATCTCAAAAACGAACTACATCCTCTTTTTAAGGGTGGTTAAAAATGTCTTTTTAATTTTAACGCCTCTAAAAAAGATTTGCTCTCTGTTAATCATCTGTGAGACCCATTTCTGTCTTCCATTAGATACTGATACTAACCTCCAAAAATGATTCGTTGCACCTTCTCGAGTTAACACTCTCGGCTGACATGAAGTGGAAAGACTACATTGATTCGATTGCTATGTCAACTGCTAAGAAATTTGGTTCATTGTATCGTTCTAGACATTTTTTTCTCTCCAGTATTTTTCTTACATATCTATAGGACTATAGACTTCACCCATGATTTGAATATTGCTACCATATATGGTCCTGTACTCCTGTTATATTTAGAAATTTTGATAAAATACAAAGAAGAATCAGTAATATTATTGGACCTGACCTAGTGTCTCGGCTTCAGTGACTTTCCCACCTCCTTAAAGTTATTTCCGTGTGACTTTTCTATAAATACTTTCATGGTAATTGTACGGATGAGCTCTTCGCTATGGTACCTAGACTTTATGGATTTAGGTGCAGCACTATAGTGGTAACAAGATCTCAATTTATAGTTTAATTAGCTAGATGTAAACTTGTGTTCTGTGCTAAAAGTTTCTTTTCTCGCCTCGCACTTCTCCGTTGTGGAATGCATCTGGATCCATGCTTTCTAGCCAAATTTGATCTTCAGAAACGAATCGTTATGTACTGTTTTCTTGATCATTCTTCTATTGCACGCCATCCTTCATAATGTTTCTGTTTTCTAATTCCTTCACACCCAGTAACTCCCCTGTTCTTTTACTGCCTTGTTTGCGATAAATTAGATTAAATAAAAAAGCAGCGTACGTCAGAAAACTTTTTTTCAAGTCGGATTTATTCAACCTTTATAGCGAGGCGATCCTTTATGAACGTGAAGTAGTTAGGTCTTTAGCAAGAGAACCGGATCCAAATGAGAGCTAAGAATTGCAGATAATCGAAATCAAGCTCGTAGAGAAAATTAACTATGCAAGAAAAACATCACAAACTACGTGT
This sequence comes from Acanthosepion esculentum, assembly GCA_964036315.1. Lineage (NCBI taxonomy): Eukaryota > Metazoa > Mollusca > Cephalopoda > Sepiida > Sepiidae > Acanthosepion > Acanthosepion esculentum. The sequence goes on from OZ038475.1 coordinate 70,002,009, forward strand.
TACCGAAATGTGAAAGCGCATTGCAATAGCGAAAGATGTCTTCTGAAAATACAAAGAATTAAAAAAGAGAGAAGATTTTTAGCAACATAGACTACTGAACTGTCATGTAATATCAATCCTCCTATACGGTTGTAAATGCTGCTCAGTTTCCTCACAGATGAAGAGGCAACAGAGGGGTTATAGTTATGTATCTGAAATTTTCACTGTATAATGTTTGTCTAGGCAATTGATATCCATCAACTTGCATGGGAACAGAAATAGGTTATATTGAAAAATAATTGCTTGCGAATATATTTATATATGTATTTCCATTTTTTTTATCTTCAGATTACAAAAAATTATGCATGAATATCAGCCAGAAAATACAAGATCTATAGTATTATACACAGGTTAAACTTTATTTTTAGCAAAATACCAGATTTATGGCGTTAGAGGATTGCCAGAGGATAGAGTTAACTATTCCAGTAACGTTTCGCAAGACTACTGAAACATAGTATTTATATGTATTTTCTATGTCTTTATAAGTTTTATATACTATTGAAACATAATAAGGCACCCAAACAGAAGATACTTTTTAACTCAATATTGAAAATTCATATTCCAGCACAATATTACTGGTATATAACACATCAATATGTGATAGATTGCTCAAGTAGTATAAGTACATGTTTTATAATTCTTTTGCTATTTTCACACATTCTAAGGCATGATAACCACTCAGGGTAGAGGGTAACAGAATGAAACATGCGTACAGGGTGTTATCAAGGAATGCATTTGAATATTTAAGATCGATAACGGTTAACCCTAGACATGGAGAGACCAAACAGGGAAGTGTCTTCTAGGGAGTCCGTTTAATATAACAGTTCTGTGTGCGGGATAGAAGATGAATGAGTTGAACTTCCTCTTCACTAGTGGAATATGATCGGAATGAGACTGGGTCAACTCAGTGTTCTTGGCACGGCACGAATAAATGAGACTGTTCGAAGTGCTTTTATTTATTTTTTTTCATTATAGACATTGCGTCATAGGAGTTTTGCACATTTGGTGTGAAATCCGAAACCTCAATAACTTTGCTAGCTAATCTTGAGAGAAACTGATATATCTTAGATGCCGATCATTTTTTTTTTTTTTTTTTTTTTGGTTTATTTCAAAATTTATTTTTATTTCTCTGAAAAGGATAAAATCAGTTTTCTATTTTATTTTACAAAGAAGTAATTATTCTCAAACTTCTTGAGGAGAAACCAACTCAAAAGGGTCTGGATGGAACCGCCGGCTATATTTTGAGAAAGGATCAAGATGGCCTTAAGGTTCAGATCATACTAAATAGGAATCAAATTATAAACCTTACTTTGGCGAGTGCATAAGAAAACCTGACACTTAAGACAAAAGAGAAAAATAAAATTCTGCTTTTTGATCCTTCTTTTTTACAAAAGACGTCAAAGCAAATCTGCGTTCAAGTGTGAAGCACGTGTCTAAAGTTGATAAAAAAAGAAATATCTGCAAACTTTAAAGTTACACGTCTAAATTAAATAAACGACATCGAAGAAAAGGTCATGATGAACTAACGACATTTTGATCAGCACAAATGACACTAGATTTCTTAATTATGTTAAAGAGGGCAAAGACCCCAACTTACGATCCTATCAAGTCATAACACCGGCTCCTATACAGCCACCGAGCCTTGTCAGTATCTAGATGGGGGACCAGGTGCTGTAAGCTTGAATGTTCCTGTTTTGTAATGGATAATAACTCGGAATTATTAATCGCCGAGCCGAGTTCCAATTCCCGTTGGGTTCGTTATATGTAAATATTCTTGGAAAAGGTATAAATCCACCTTTTCTCTCTCCGTAGTTATAGCTTAATGAGTAAGACTTGTATCACTAAACCATTATTATCCAAAAACAAAAGAACATCTGGGAGCCGAGTTGCAGTTCCGGCTGTATTCGTTATATACACTTACGAGCAAATACCGTTAGGAAACGCGTATGAATTCATTTATCCTCCTGAATCTATGGGTTATTTTGTACGTATTTAAAACAATCTTACATAATACAATTAATTAATTGTATTAAGTAACTTACAAAAGATCGATAATCCGTAGAAAAACGAATCAATCAATCAAAAACATCAACGAGCATAATATCAAGAAATTCGATCTCTTCGTAATATATATTAGTTGTATCTTCAGGGCTTAGAAATATTAGTAATAGCTGTCAATTCATAATTATCTATACGACTTATAATATCTTGTAAGTGACATGTCACTTCAGAACGTTGACAATCATGGCTCTCCACAATTTCCTGCCTTTTGTAAATCTTAATAAATGTTGTCTTTTTTTGTTGTTTCTCCTAAAACTTTTTCCGACATCCATTTCCTCAAACTCCCTAGGTAGATAAAGTGCTATTTTTTTCATCTGTCCCTTCCCCCTTCAAACTGTCCTGGGATTATCACATTTTCCAAGCTCTCTTTCCTCATTATGTGCCCTAGACATTTCAACTGTCTCATTCTAATGTTGAGTATGTGTCCTTTTTGTTTCCATTTTAACAAAAACTTCATTTATGCTTTCATATTCAGTGCATGGTATTCTCAGCATGCTTCTGTAGAACGACACCTCTGCTGCTTCAAGTCTCTTCGCCATTATTGAGGAGATTGTATTGCATTCACTGCCATATAGGAAAACTGATATTATCTAACATTTCAGTACTCATTTCTTTGTTTCTAGCGAAATTTATCTGTCATTTTGTTTTGCCTGCGTGAAAACTGATCTTCATCATAAGTCGCTTTTCACCCTCTTCTTTCGTATATCATACTTGCTACGTATCGATCTAATGAATTATGTTTGAATATCTGAGGCATCATGATAACGATGTATATTGATTCCTTCAGGCTAATTATCGAACATGAGAGACTGCTGTGGAAAGCCACAGAGTACAGCGGCCGATTCGGTGTTATAGACTATATGAAGAAAACAAAATCAATTATATCTGAAAAAGAAATGATAACAACGGAAAAATATAGATGAAATCCAAAAATATTACCATTTCTGTAATGATTAAAATATTTTAACAATTTTTGGAATGTATTGTTGTCAAAAACTTTTATTTAATATCTACCAAATATATACATGAGAGGTAGCGGTTCGGATTGAGGAGTGGGAGAGCTGAGAGCGGAGTTTAAATTCCAGTCGAGATCATTACATTCACTTACGTGCTAATACAGTTGGGCAAGGTCTGGATCCATGTCTTCTAACTCTGAATTCAAAATCTGGCTCCACAAAGCGGTCTTGACCAAAAAACACCAGGGGTAAATAATAATAATATCTGCGATAAAATCTGTATTCCGTTGTAATGGGGATTTTAAAAAATCTGTTATAGTTAATTAAAAGTTTATAATTTATCTGTTGTTGTTATTGGAATTTATCGCAGTTACAATAAGTTTGTCTTTGTAATTTACCCCTGAAGATGAACTTGGAAACGATCAAAAGTACTTGAGTTAAAAAACAAAAACAAAAAAAGAAAAACAAACTATGTCGCCTTCCTTGATGAATTTCATCTTAACATCCAGAAACTGATTAAACACCTGAAAAGGATCAGTAAACACAATCTCTCCCTCTCTTATATATATATATATATGAATGTGGCAAATTTCTAACATTTCTAGAGTAGAGATTTTTCCGTGATCAAGGTACCTAGTAGCCTAATCTTTTGCAATAATAATACAAGTAACCAGTCATTAATGTAAATGAAATTTTATGAGTAGTATTATCATTATATTATAATTCAGATTGTTGATTCGTTAACACTTACATTACGCCTGTAGTAACTCAGAATTAATGGACAATTCCGTTCTGATCGGAATGAACGATGGAAAAGACATACCCAAACGCTGTTTGGTTTCCGTGAAAAAATGAAAGAGAAAAAAAAAACGGTATATAGAGGAGGCGATACGCCACTCATGCTTCAAGTCTGATCCAGTGAAATTTTAAAACAATGTCAATTTCATATCTTTTCATTTGAACCCTTTTTGAAATATTAACCCATATTTAAGATTATTAATGCAATATTTTGTTCAAGTTGTAAATAATTAATGCCGCAATAAGAGCATTTCCACAGTTATTTAATAGTGGTGGAACTCGCTAGGAGATTATTTAATCGTTAACTTATGAAGTAAGATTCTTAAAAAAAAATTAATATAAGAAAACCGTGAAATATTCACGGTTATTTATAGTCAGTATTAATATGTACCGATTCCATAAATTACTAGCAAGAGTCAGCAGTTTGTTATAACCAAAGCAAACCGTTCTGATCTTTTTACTGATTTCACGCTGCGGATAAACCAGAAAGAACATGTTCAGATTCTGACGATGTTAAATTATATATATATATATATATATATTATATATATATTCAACAGAATCTAACGTCATAAAATAGAATTTTAGAAACCGCAGAAACCAGAGAAGCTAGAGCAAGTTTCACTAAACTAAAACTTTATGTCTATAACCCTTACGTAAATCCTAAAAAGGTCAACAAGATTTTACCTTCTATTCTCGTCACGTAATGGCTACTCGTGTACCCAAAGAAACCCACACTTGAGTTATCTTGCGGACAAATCCACGTATTCCCTGCCATATATTAAGGAGTAGCTGAAGCATTAGCGGAATTTAGGCATACAAATATAAATTAAACATTATTTTCTCACTATTTTGTTGGATTACCGCCAACTAAACTAGCTTCCCCAACCACACTTCAAATGATGTCACGTTGGTTGTTAGCAAACCCGTAGAAGGAAAATGGCCTATCAAAGTGTGGGTGCTAGTGAGTCTATCGCCTAAAGCTTCATCGATGGGTATGTGATCATATTCATTCAAAGAAAAATGCCTATCCCTAAAATATCGATTTCAAGTCGTTATCAAGTACAAGCGCTGACATGGCAATGGCAATATTAGCCGTTTCTTTATATGAAAACATTCAGTAATCGTTGACAGAGAAGCCAGAACAGCTATCGGTTTAAACTGATACAATTTTTCTCTTAAAACTATATTTAAGGAAAATAGGTTTCCTACATCTATTGGCTTTTATTGCTCTTTCCTGTGTCGATTTGAACCTTCTTCCTAACATTTTGCTTGAAATAGTGTGGAATGTTATAATCTTGATTTTGTTTTCTCTTCAAGCTAGAGATGCCATCCATTTCAGTTGTTAATGCTGCTGAAAATCACGTTATATTTATAAATTTACAGTTATAGCTATTAGAAAGTAAAGAGACTTAATTCTAAAAAAAATAACAACTTAATTGTTCCAAATGGTAAAAAAAATCTGAAGCACGGAAATAATTATAGTTTGAGAAGTAACTTTGCTAACTTCTGTGCTTCTACGAGAGATGTAATAAATTATGTTATTGGACTACGTACAGAGAGACCGATAAACATTTCAAATAACAAGAAATATATGTCCTTGCTGACGGAGTCGATCCAATGATATATTGATTAGGGAAATACTTATATTTTAAAATAATTTTACATGTTAAATTTGAATATTTATGATTAAAAAATTTACAATATACGGTAATGGGGAAAACCTTTTACTTATGAGAAAATATTCAACATATATTGACCAAGCAGCCATATTATGTCTCCTTAAAGCATTCATGCCGACATTAAAGCCTCGTATTAATTATAAAAAATTGATATAGAAATCAAGTATTAATTATAAATTCCTACGTATAACCCAATACCCACCGTCCAAAAAAGTTGGGGATTGATTAGGTGTGTAATACGTAACCTCTTCTCTGGGCGAAATATCCCAAATTAACGTAATTTTATTCTCAGAAAGCCATTCAATATGGTTATTAATAGTTATGAGAAAGTAGAGACTGGTAAATATTTCAAATAATAAAATAATACATATTCTTGTTGATTATGTCGAAACATTGACTGAGGAAATAGGTTTTCAAATACTGTCACATTTTAAATATCAAATACATTTTCGTGCTACCATAGCGTAAGGTCTACCTCAATATGTCACGCCCCTCCCCTCACGTGACCATCAGATCAGGTGAGGTCTAACATGAATATTTATATGTCTCGCATTTTCTAAACACGTAAAACGGGAGGTAGACCTCACACTATAGTAGCACCTAAAATTTAGTCTTTCTATGATTACAAGTATAGGACATGCAGTAATGGTGATAATAATGGTAATATTAGGCGTTTCCTTAGGAGGAAATATTTGTGCTGCTGTCGGTCGAAAATTATAAAATTTTCCTATTAAATAATTTGCAGGAAAGCAGGTTTTTCATGTTCATTAGCTGTTACCGCTTTTTCAAATATTGCTGGGGAGATTCTTCATAACATTTTGTTTCAAGTAGGGTGTAATATCATCATCTTGATTACGTCGTTGTTTTTGTTTCCAACTTAATTTTAGTTGCTGTAAAAAGTCCTCAAGTGATGTGGTTTCTGTTATCTGGTACAGTTCTTTGTTTGTGATTCTATAGCGCCATCCAAAGATTCGAAGAAGAAGGGTCTTCATCAAGATTCACAGAAGTTACTCGCACAAAGTTTGAAAAACCATTTTACTGCAAATACTACTATAGCTTGTGCAATATTCATTTGAGAATCACTGTATCGTATAATTTATGTTGATGTCACCGACGACAAAATTACTGAAGACCAGATGTCCCTCATCATAGATACATAGTAATGACATCTTTCAAAAGAATGCACATTGTATATGTTGGGTGTAAATGAATTCAGGAACAAGAAGAAGCGTCATTGTATGAGTTTAACCATTAAACGTTCCCGACATCGATATCATTGAACCTGTATTAAAAGTGCTGCTTAGTATATCTACCACTCTATCTGCAGAAGTTCACAGGCATTCTCTCGATAGATTGGGACCATATTCTAGAAGAATATTTGGATGCACTTTCAGATTCCATGACTTCTTAGATAGTTTAAAAAACGTTTTGTTCATAATCATTATAACCATATAATAATTATTAGTGTGTACTAATTTATATATTCCCTGTCTTGTAGTGAGAAGGGAGGTAAATCAACTTAAGGTAGTAAAGTTTTAAGTGATTACTTTTTAGCCGTTTTAGTAACCTATACAAAATAAAATATTTATCTGCATTTAGACAAAATTAGTTCCAGAGCAAAATGAACCAGTTAATTCATCAGTTCCTTCACTCCGACATCATCTGAGGTACCCAGAAACCGTTGTCCATTAAGTGATCGTCTTACTTCAACTAGGATTTGAAGTTGCCATATTTGTTTTTCTGTTGCTTATCTTTTTCTGCTGATAGATATTTCCATTTCGCTCTTATATTAAACGCATCAAATGTTTAACATGAAAAGATAGTAAGCAAAAAGTGGTTGAGTAATCAATGAATCACAGATACTATACAAAATTATAAAAATATATAAAGTGAACGGATTAATTAAACGGAAAATTGGCCACTATTTAAGTTGTTATTTTTTTTTATCTCCGCTTTATTGAAATTCAATACATTGTTTCAAGGCTTTGCTTTATTGCATCTCACTATTAAAACTTCTAACGGCACGGTGCTGATGGTAATAAAACAGTGAACGATTTATAATGGAGCTAAAATTGATGCTAATAATAAATATAGATTTTTTTCTTCACTTGATCAAAATTATAAAACCAAGGGGTATAAATTGTTAGATCTAGGGTAATTCCAATGTTTTTAGTTCAGTTAGAGATTAGCAATCACTGCGTAAATGTGTCACCATGCCTAAAGCAAGCAAACTTACCGAAGTTGAGCGTGCTCGAATTCTAGATTTCCATAATCAAAGTTTGTCACAGCGGGCGATCGCAACTAAGGTAAATCACAATAAAACTGTGATTTGCAACTTTCTAAAGGACAGTGTGAATTATGGAAACGCAAAGTCTACTGGTAGGCCCCCAAAAATTTCTCCGGCATTGAGTAGGATAATAAGACGGGTTGTTGTGAAAGCCAGTGGACTTTCTTCTAGTCAAATTAAGGCAGTTACAGATGCTGATTGCAGTCCAGTAACCATCAGATGACACTTACGACAAAACGGCATGGTAAATAAAATGCGCAAACAAATTACTCGGCTGCTTCCATGTCACAAAGTGAAGCGTTTAAGGTTTGGTCGTGAATACCAAACATGGGACATTGAGAAGTGGAAGAAAGTCCTGTTTTCTGATAAGAAAAAATTCAATGTAGATCGTCCTGATGGCTTCCAACGATATTGGCATAACAAAAACATGCCTCCTGAAATTTTCTCTACACAACATAGTGGTGGAGGGTCGCTAATGATATGGGGTGCCTTTTCTTACAGAGGGACAATGGTGGTGCAGGGTCGTCAGACAGAGGCTGGTTATGTTAGCATGCTATAAAATGCATCGTTGGTGACGGAGGGCCATCGTTTGTGTGGGGATGGATGGTTATTCCAACAGGATAATGCTGCAATCCACGCTGCATGCCGGACCTTGACCTTTCTACAAAAAATGTGGTCCATCTCTTGAGACATCCTGCCTGTTCACCGGATTCGAGCCCAATTGAAAATGTTTGGGGATGGATATCAAGAGATGTTTATCGAAATGGCAAACAATATTCAACAAAAAATGAACTTCGTGAAGTTATCTTCAGAAGCTGGAGCAATATTTTCGCAGCTTAATGGAAACACTAATTTCTAGGATGCACCAAAGAATTTTTGAAGTCATCAAAACCAGTGGAGGTAGATCTCATTATTAAATTTGGTTGTTGAATATTTTCGTACACCTTTCGTAGAATTTTTGTCGCTGGTCTTATAATTTTGATCAAGTGTAAAACGTCTCATTTTATAAAAATGTCAATGTCTCAATAAAATGTTCAGATTAAAATATTTTGTCTATATAACATTTTAGATTATAAAAATAGTAACCTTAAGTAAGAAATGTTTAAAATTTTTCCATGAAAAACAGTCATTTAGAAAAGTTTTTCAAGTGGTCTTAAATTTTTGACAGGAGTATATATATATATATATATATATATATATATAATGCGTGCCCAGAAAAGAAAACACTTCTCCAAACACAAGAAAAATTAAATAAAAAGTTTTATCTTTAATGAAACCCGCATATATATATATATATATATATATCTTGCACATATAGTACTAGTGTTAATAAAAATGTGTTCAATGTAATACAACAGAGCGATTATATATATATATATATATATATATATATATATATATATATATATATATATATATATATATGTATGTATGTATGTATGTATGTATGTATGTATGTGTGTGTGTGTGTGTGTGGTTACATCCAATATTTAAATAAACGCGTACGTACACACACAATTATACACTTATGAGCATTATCCTTTGGCCTGATTTACCCATTCACTAATATATTAGAATCCCGTACATGTTCACTTCTTAATTAACTGGTTTGACATTTTACATTATGTCAAATTATCAATGGAAAATAGACGATATTAACTTTACGACGTTCTTTTAATGTTTTCGTCTTCTCGTTTTACTATTGTGTATTCCTGTGTTGATTTCAGGTACATATATCCGCCATGCATACATCTTCTTATCTAGGTCTGTCTGGACTTTTGTCTGTTTGCAACCTGAAACCTTTAAAGAAGATACTTCGATGGCAATCTACCGGTCTCTCACCAGAGATAAATATCAAAAGCATCTCCTATCCTATGCATATATTCAGGTCGGAATGTACCTCCCGCTCGGAATAACACTCACACACGCAGAGACAAGTGCACATATATGAAGGCATTCATTATCCCTGTATTCTTTCTCAGAACACTCAATTATTTCGTTACGAGCTATCTCAAATAACACACTATTTCTCACGGTCTATCTTGATATATTACATGGCCCAGTCTCAACAATCCAAAGTATATATATTGCTGTGTTTATATATGTCCTTTCAGCTTAAAACAGCACAAGTGTAATTTGGCTTTAATAAGTATTGGAAAATAGTTTTGCGCCAATTCTTCAAGCCTTTGCCTCGATTGAAAAACAAGACTTACAAATTTGACTTTACATTTTCTCGTAGAGTTAATATTTCTTTAGGTTCGAGAGTCAATCAATGTGGAGAATTAATGTTAAAATATTCATGAAGAGGGTGTATGATTGACTTAAAGATGTTTAGCTATAGGGAAGCATCCACGCAGGAATCACTGAGCCACTTCCACAATGTAGTTGATTCTTGGAGGAAATTTTTCCCAGTTGAACTTTTCCCCCACTCATTTGTAATACGGAAGGAATGGCAAATATTCAAGTCCGTATTTTGCAATGGAGACAGGGAGAAAGATAGATTAGCAATAGGCGTTCACTTCTGCGACAGTCGGCTAAAAGGTGACAGAGTGGAAAAACTCGTCTTCCACCAAGAGACCGTGTACATTCGAAACGTTACTGAGGCTGTTAAGTGATGGCTGAGCAACTCCGGTCCTGATATAACAACAATATTCTATTTTTGGTCTAATATGGCTCTTGTATAGACAAAGCATAGCAGAAGAATCCGATACTTTATGGCGCGGTAGAAATGTCAATCATTTTCCCAGCATCTTTAGAAATGGATCATATATAAGAGTTCAACTTCAAGTTTGGATTGAAATTAAACACCCAATAGATGTTCAAAGTATGAAACCTTATTGAGGGCGTAACTGTTTATGACTAGAGGAGACTCAGAGTCTCACGCCGAAAGGTTATTAAAACGATTTAATCCACGAAAGAAGCAACAATCGACAAGCGGTAAGATTGTATTGCTCCAATCTTCTAAAATAGGTTGGATATGCTTTCAGCATTGAATCTGTCTTTTTTTAACCCGGGATCTGATATTAAGTGTAGCTACATGAAAAGATATGTATCTAAAACACGTGATGAGCTTAAATAGATTGGATATAAAACGAGGTTGTCAATCTTCCAAGTGAGTAGGACAGAAGACAAGAAAATCAATTTTCGTAATTTAGGATTTTACCTGGGCTCTGATAGTGATTACCTTTGTCAAGTATCTTTAGTTAACTTCTCCACCTGTGCCTTTTCTGTAAATATTTTTATGATAATTGTTCCTCTTTGGTATGTTTTTATCCAAACCTCTCACCAATGACCAATTGTACATATGGGGAATATTTAAAAATTCTTAAGGAAATTGCCGGATTATGGTGAGTGTAGTAAGAATGGTAAGTAAGAATGTATAGTTTTGGTGTAAGGAACATTATAGAACATTTGAGTCAGTGATTGCGACCAGCTAAGTTAAATGCAAATCAGTTGAAGAACAACCTTCCTCGTCCTCTTTTGTGCCACGTTTGTCTCACAGAAAAATATCGCTTTCCTCTTTGCTACCTCAAATTTACGAATTTAATCGGAGCTAGGTCTCATTTTAGACTTTAAATGTAACCGTATTAGTATTGCCGAGTTTCCGTGTTCAAACAAGAACCCGCGTTTCAACGTAATCTGGCAATATAATATATATATATATGTGTGTGTGTGTGTGTGTTTGTGATAGAAATTATTACGAGGAATCGAGATAATTATAATTAAGTAATTCATCAATTAGAATTAGAGTCGATATAGCGCCGCTCGATCATACTCCGTGGTGGAACTCATCCGAGTTTCTCCTTACATATAGGACTGTGTCTCCACAAGCCACAACACTGGATGGAGAGGCTTGGTGATAGTAGTCGTGGCTCGTGGGGACAAAGTCCTATATGGAGGGAGAAACTCGGATGAGTTCCACCACGGAGTATGTGATCGAGCGGCGCTATATCGAGTCTAATTCGCTACCTCTTCGTCACCGAGACTCGTTTGTACAGTTGGTATGATGTTTGCCTGATAACATAACTCTTGTACCTGTCCGGGTTTCCATTCTCGGTTGTGGATGTGCACTGCTCATGGGTCCCAAATATACGACGAAACGGTCATCCACTGCTTTCTGCATTTTGTTGAGGTTTCTTCTAAACTCGATTAACTACTTAATTATATATATATATATATATATATATATATATATATATATAACTACGACTCGATCCCATGCAATGCTATCGTAAATCTATCTTCTACTATGCGCTGCGATATACGAAAGGATAAAAAGAATAATATGTTGAAATCTACAGTAAATAATATAAAATTAACATCAATTCTTTAATAAGAAAGAGACAGGTGAAATTTCTTGGATACATAATGTGGATGTAGGGTTTGGCAAATGCAATACTCATAGGTTACATAGAAGAGGTTCAGAGAGAAACAGTGAGGAGGCTACCTAATGCACAAATAGATCGTACAACGGCGACTGTGAATGATGTTAAGGAGACAAACGTTGCGTAGAGCTACAAAGAAAGGACGTTTTGGAAATTTATTGATGGGTTGATTGATTGATTCATTCATTCATTTTTTACGGCCTATCAACCCTTTGCAGGTTATTTATAGCCAGGAAATATTTTTTTTAGATTTAAGATTTAGTTTTGTGTTTGGAGAATAATCATTTTACATGTCTTACTATTTAACCCATAGCTGGATGAGAAGAGGTAGATTCAGACCTTTCCCAAGTATTATTTCGAGTAAATGGATATAATGAAGCGAACTGGTATTGGAACTCGGCTCTCCGCTTAATAACTCTGAACCATTATGCATAACACCACCCGCGCATCCAAGCTTACAACACCTGGTCATCCATCTAGGTACTGACCAGACTTGTCGTTGCTTAAATTCAGTGATCGCACGGGAACCGGTGTTTAAACGCGCTGTGGCCATCACATTGGAAATGCATGTCAGCCCATATCCTGAAGAGATATATCACATAAAGTAAGTATATTTATCCCATGTACATATTAGAAAGCTGTGGGCAATATTTTAGATCCATTTATTCTATAGAGCTTTCACTTTTTTTTAAACATTTTACGCCAATACATTGCAATATAGACCGAGAAAAATATTCTGAAACATTTTCTTTTAATTATTGCAAACTATTCATCAAACGCTAAATATTAGTTTACTCGCTTCGCTTTTGCAGTATAGATGTCTGAGACGATACACGTTCTCTGCAAGCCATGGGAGATTTTAAGTGCAATTCGTAAACTACAGAATATTATTATTATTGTCAGTGGGTTTTTTTTAATTACTAATTTGCATTCACTTTAATGTATTTATAAATATCTGATTAAAAATCATTCTTTGAGAGAAGTATCACTAATTAAGTTTTAAGCATCCGCGTAAAATCATTTCTTTTAACGATGATACATAGATTGGAATTCAAGTAGGCGTGTGTAGTCTCATAGCACTGTTCGTTTGGAGCACATGAAATGACGGATTTCAAGAGGCAATGTTAAAGTTAAAACAAAAATGATCACTCTTTTAATCAGAGTATTTGTTTACGATTATCGTAAAAATTCCGGTTGTCATCACAAGTAATAACGTTTTAAAACTAAATCGTTAGCGTTACTGATAAACAGCGATGAGCCTACCGTAAACAAAGCAGTGTCTGCTTTTATCACGCGGGATTAATTTTTTTTTATTATTTCACCTTTTCTATCGCAACCAAATAACAAAAAGATAAACGTAGAATCTCCAGGAATTTTGCTGAAAGAAGAGGAATTATTGTTTCCTTGTTATCTTTGATTTTTTTTCCATTTCGTTCGTGACGACGACGTTTGTGGATACTCAGTTTGAAAATTGTTATCTTGGCAGCGAAATCTCTAGAACCACCTTCGTACAATTTGCCCGCCAACAATTCATCCAAATGCCAAATTGAAGTGTCTCCCAGCATTTGTTTTCACTATGTACATCTGAATCGTGATGTATCTATCACTACACTTGGTAAAGATTTTAGTCGAAAGAACACGATACTGAGTAAATACCACACGTCATTGCTCCCGATGTCCAAATCAACGATTTTGTGTTTCTTATAGTTATGCATCTTGAATGATTAACCCTAGAACACTAACCATCAAGTAAAGTCACACCACTACTAACCATGGGTATATCATACCCGATTTTGAAAATATCAACAAAAAAAAAAAAAAAATATAAATCTTTATTTGAAATATTTTACATGCAGACACTTCAAACTTTATATTTTAATTATTAATGGGAAATTAAAAACATTATTTAGGTAAGAAAATCACGTATTGAAAATTGTAATTAAAAATAGGAAAATTTGCGCTGGGTACTATATACCCATGGTTAGTGTTCAAGGTTTAATCAACAAAACGTATTCCTTAACAGAAAGGTTTACATACTATTGGATGATCGGCATATAATAAGTACATTTATGATTCCCACTTATCCTCAGAGATCTCAAAGGATTTTTTCCTCACTCACAGTTTCGTATTTCTTTCATTATAACCTTAGGAAGTCAAAGAGATCGCATGTATGTGTATATGCGTGGGATGAATTCTGAGAAAAAAAATCAATGATATTCATTCAGTAATCATTTGTCTTTGTGTGATATTGTTGAGTTGACACTAAGAAATACAGAGTTTCTGCTTGGACGTATTCAGAAGTTTTTAAAAGGATTTAAACTCCTGGCCATTTGGCGGATAGAGGCCCAGAAACTTGGTAAGAATTTAATTAAATCTAACCGACTACATTCCTCTGTATCAAAAAAAATCTTTTCACGAACAATTTTCCAGAATTGGTTATCTTTTAAGACTGACAGTCACTAAAAATATTAAAATGCTATCTTCAGACTTGGCATCAAAATATGAAAATATCCAGTAAAAATAAGGACCATCTGTAAACACATATTCTGTCTTTGTGTGAATTCAGTATATGTTTGCACATGTTGTTTTTTATCGACTGGAAATGTTAATATTTTTCGGATTTTGCCTGAAGATCAAAATGAGACGTGAAAGTGACAGTCGCTGTGCAGTGTTGATTCCTATGCAGATACTGTTTATATTTATAAGATTGTCTACCTACGATTTTGCGCAATATTGCCCTTCAAATATAATCGATGTAAAAGACTATATGATACAAATATAGATTCATGGTACACTATATTTATGGTTTAAAGTGCTTAATATCAGGGAGAGATTGTATGTAAATATAAAAGGGAACATTGTAGTTATAAGTCAGCGGCGACCGTCCGTTTCATGCTTAAACGCAATCATTAGGTCATGTCGGACATGGCCTGACGATTGTGTTTAAGCATGAGAACAGTTACCGCTGGATGCCGATATCCACTGATATAATTATTGTCGCACACTACAAATGAGAACACTTACTTGTATTTCTCATCCGTAACATTAATTTATATTCAGTTACTGGTTTCGTCAATTTCTGTTGGGCACTGTGGTTGTGTGAGCGGCTGTAGGGACCTTATCTAGAACGTGGAACTTGTATACTCGTGTGCGTTTTCTGAGAAAGACTCCTTTGACCGTGGGGTTTCTGTCCACAAACCTATCTTGAGGAAAATATTACTTAGTGCTTGCTGACGCGTTTCGTCATTTGACACACACTTAATCAAATATACTATTTTCCGATTGTCTATTTTATTCAAATTGTCTTCTCTACAGATATATTCCGAGAGCATTAACAGATTGTCGATATGGAAAACAAAAACACACACCTCGTCAAGAAAACGTTACTAATATCCAAAAAAGAGACTTTTGCTTATCATCACTTGCCTCGATAATGTAAAATGACGAAACGCGTCGGTCAAGGACCAAGTACTATTTTCCGATTATATAAATATATATATATACAGTGTAACCCGGATATAAGAGAGTTGTTGGGACCGGAGGATAAGTCTCTTATATCCGGGTTTGGTCTATTACATATACATTAACACAGGCTCTAATTTGGGGCCAGAGAAAATCTCTCTTATATCCGGGTGTCTCTTATATCAGGGTCTCTTATATCCGGGTTACACTGTATATATAATGAACTCAACCGGAATTTGGAATTATGGTCACGGTGTTAATAGTCCACAGTTTGAATGACCAAAAATGTTACATATCAAAAGGCTTTAAAACTTAACTTTTAAACCCGGTCATATACCAGGGAAAACTCTAGACATAATACAGTGTAACCCGGATATAAGAGACCCTGATATAAGATAAACCTTGATATAAGAGAGATTTTCTCTGGTCCCAAATTAGAGCCATACTTACCTAAACAAAATAGACCAAACCCGGATATAAGAGAAACCTGGATATAAGAGACTTCTCCGGTCCCGACAACTCTCTTATATCCGGGTTAATCAGTTGACTATTTGTTTAGCTATTTTTCGTGATATCAGCTGGATAACTTCGTAATAATCATTATCACGGTGTAGAAACATTATTTACTTATCACGAACGATCACTAGACCCATAACCCATTAGGTTCCTAGGGGCATCAAATGTACTGCAGCCGCAGTAGCAGTGCTGGTTCCGGGACAAGAAACCCTGATGGAGTCCAACACTCTAGACACTTGTTTTGAGTTCAGATAGTGGAAACATCCTGTTGGGAGTCAGTCCCACATGGTGGTGGTTCTGGGGAAGAAGCTGCTCGTGTGGAACTTACTTCTTACCGATGGTATACGGAGGGAATGAGGTGGTTTTTCTATAATGTAAGTAGCATGGCGTGTTCTTGCTGTGAAGTTGTCACTTGGCAGGACCAGGGAATGTGGTTCGCTCGAACACTTTCAGTGGAATCAGCGGTAGAGAAGTGAGAGGTTTGGCACTTCCAGCCTATCGGAGAGAGGTTGGAGGGTGGAGAATAATTCGTCACCTTCAAGGGCTTGGAGACGCTTATGGACTATCAAGGCTGGTGAGTGAGGTCCCACCAAAATATGATAAATCGAAATTTAATGACCAATGAACATTTTGCGGTAGCAAATGCGAAAGAACGTCATTAGTCCACCTCAACTCAAATGAACAGTTATACATGGGCAATCTTCCATCTTAATGTGATTAATTATATCAACAGAAACACGACTCGTTATATAAAATTGTTTTTTCATTATCTCTCATCCTTTTAATCAGTCCTTGATTATATTTACATCAAGTGATTATCAGGTACTTTGCGAGCGACATGTGATCATACGCTTATGATATTTATATACTAATTTGAACTTAGTCCAGCTCAGGGTCAAAAGTATGGAATATCCAGTTAGAAACAAATGAGACATCAATTGCCAAACAAAATAATTTATCAACCACTAATCTACAACCGGGACTGATGCAGATATTTAAAAGCCTATCTTAAACACTCCGTGTGATTTGGGACATAAATGTGTACAGTCAGTTTCATCTTCCAATCGATACCGAAAAAACACATAGAGAAGGCACTATCCTATAAACCATAATAAGACTCAATTTTTTAAAATGTACATATGAGATTAAAATTGTCAGATTGGGCGATTATTATTTTTCCAGAAAGATCCAATCAGAACGTTCTTTTCTTTATAATCACCGCCTTTTATTAAATATTTAGAAAATTTTATCCCACCTTTTATCTTAATTTTCTAGAAGAAAGCATGTCATTTGAATATTCAATAAAAGGTGTGTTTAGAATAAAGATGTCCCAGCTGGGTTTTTTTTTCTTTAATAAAGTAGTAGCAGCAGTTTTGGTGCCTTGAATTCGATACAAACACAGACAAACAAAAGATGAAGGGCAAAATGAGGAGACTACAGAACGGGGGAAAATGGTCGAGGTTATCCAGGAGAACAACTCAGCGTGCTTTCTTCGTCACACGTTTTCAACTGCTATGAAGTGAAAGGACTATATTGAAGTAATTGTAAAGCCGGGGCCTAGGAATGTTGTTTTGCTAGACAACTGTTTTCGCCAGAATTTATCTTGGACATTTATACGTATATCATTCGAATATTGCTGTCACGTTTGATTTGTTGTTACTGTTATTAAGAAATTCTTGATAAAATCTAAATAAGAATTTGAAACGATATCGGTCCGAGCCTGGAATCTTTGCTTAATTCACTTCCCCAGTAATGTGACTTCCTTGTGCCTGTTCTATAACTATTTCCACGTTAAGTGTCCTGATGAACTCTCTACATTGGTACATCGACTTCACAAATTTAAGCGCAGTACTAGATTGAAATCTCGGCCTCATAATTGGTAGTTGTAACCGTACATTCTATACTAATATTTTCTTCTCTTACTCTTCTTGAATGTGAAACTCACTTCCGGCTTCCTGCTCTTCCGTTAAATACAATTTTCAAAAGTGTAGATATAATTTCAATCGTCTCTTCAGGCTTCTTGAGTCCTGTTCTTTTATTTGCTTCTGTTTCTTTTCTTCGCGGTAATCCCTTCCATTTTAATAGTTTTTATTTCCTTGCTTGGGGTGATATTCATTTTAAACATAGAAACAGCAAATATTCGTTAAAGGATAAAATAAATAGCTGTTAGAAAATACGTGTTTCTGGAGAGTGTACATAAAATAATATAAATACATAAAAAAATGGAAGGATTAGGTCGGATAGCAGTTCCGAAATATAAGTAAGACGTACAATACATAAGGACTGGGAAGTACCTATTCTAGCAGGCTTAAACAGTTTCGGTATCTACGAAATTATTGAAAAATAAGTGACATATTAGACAGTGGAAAAATAACGAAACATCTTTGAATGAGGATCTACTAAAAAACCAGTTGCAAGTAAATTATCTTTTTTATTGCAAATTATAATCAATTGTTATGATTGTGTTATTAAGTTATACAAAATTATGCTCTTTTTAAAGTCTTTTTAGATCATCATAATTCATGTGTGCTGCTGAAGTTTAAATTCTAGGTTCACGGGTAGCAAGAGATAAAAACAAGGTTGGAAAACACCGCCTTAGAGTAGAGGAACATCAGAAGATAATGCAGCCTCAATTCCATCTTTTACAGAGTGAGTGAAAAGTAACTCTTTATTTTGTGCATGATGGACTCTTGTAAAAATTATAGTTAGCCAGGAGAGTCCGACATAGATAAAAGAGGGAGTTACTTCTCAACCAACCTGTAGAATATTTATTACCTCCTGCGTCTCTAGCTTGTACGACGCCGTCTTTCATCTCCTCGGCTTGTACGTCGCCTCCTGTCTTCTTGGCATATACTTGTACACCGCTTGTCTACTTGTATAATGTTGATAATCCAAGTTATATTTAAGAAAGAAGATTATTCTCTGTTGTAAGATCCATTAACTGATTAGATGTCATGGTATAAAAAAAGTATTTCATGTGATATTTGTATACAATGGCGAAAGTTCATTTAACTGTAAATCGACAACGGTTTGACTGATGAAATCAACTACAATACTTGGCATCTAAAATGAATTAGATATGCCAACAGTGTGTTTTTATTCAATTTCAAAATAGATTTCTC
>OZ038475.1:70026316-70056316 GCA_964036315.1 Acanthosepion esculentum
TGTTCTTGACACCGTCGTCTAGAATTCTATCATATTCGTTTTTGGACTGGAGGCAGTTTTTCAAAACATTTTTGCTAAAGTTATATTATGACGTATATTTTGTTCGAAAATAATGCGAGTCAGTTTTCTACAAACCATCTGAGAAGATAAACAGATCTAATGTCTGCCCTTACATTTCCTACGCATATGTAATTCTGTCAACAAAATAATTATTTAATCCGATGAAGTTCTTCTGGAAGACGAAACGCTTTACATAGAATTTTTCCCACTTTGTCATTCATTTGACTTGCATATAATTTTTGATGAAGAATTTTAACTGTCTGTTGTGAAGATGAACAAACTTCTCCAGAAGAGGACTTGGACTCGTCCAAATACATAAATACGGCCGCCGAGAATCGTCAGTAGAAAGAGCAAACAAGTAGCGAGTTAGAGGTCTAGCTTATATACTTACTACCTATTTCAGCAAAACTACGTCGACTCCAAACGACATACTACTTGATTGTGTTATCTACATTCAGTGCAATGAAGCCATAACACTGTCTTAGAAAATGGTTTCACTTTTTGCCGAAGTCTTATAATAACTGACTTGATGGCCCACAACACTTTTGTCTTTCAGCTGATTATTAATACACCTAGGATTGCCAAACTTGCTTAATGTAAGAACTACAAACGATAAAGTTCAGATATTTGAGATCCGCAAGACATGAACAATATTTACATATACGTTTTTGTTACATACACATTTTGCTATAAAAATTCAATATTAAAAATGCATATACAGAAAAATATTTATTAATGTACTCAGATTTTTAATCATAAATAACACTTATATATACGAAATGTTTTCAAAATCTTGACACATTTATCCAAAACGTGTATCTAAAGTGTACCAACTCGGTTTGCACAGTTCAACGGCTTGCGTTAAAGTACATGATGTGAGTGCAGTCCCCTTACATATGGTCTCAGTCTTCTGACATTCCTCTGTAACTCTTGCAGACGGGAGTTTCATTAAACCCTCTGTCACCCATCATTCCTTCCGTCAGCACTAAAGGTCAAACTCTCAGATTTAGCATTAAAATTAGGATTTAAATTCTTAAAACTATTTTTACTAATCATGAACATTAAATTTAGGTTTTCATCCAATAGAATTTTATTTCGTAACCAGTAAATAATTATAAAGCTTTAAGCTTTTCTTATTCACATTTTATATTAACTATGATGAAAAAAGGGACCCAGCCTACGTATTTCCTCGAGCTGCAGTTTAAAGGTCAAAAAGCTGCAACTGATTCGCCAGCCGCGGTTTGGCCACCCCTGTGCTACACGCTTTCTATGTTGTCACCTTGTAAAGAAATACATGCTTTTGAATTTCTCGCTTCGCCTTTTAGAGTTTAATGTGTAAAATATCGGTAATAACGTACTGGTAACGTTTCCTTTATTAATTAATCATATGATCTCGGTTTTCACAAAGGAAATTGTATTTGACACAGTTTGATACGAATTCACTTAATATTACCCAGCCATATACCCATATACCAAATCGAATAGATAATACATACTCAACTAGAAGGCATGGGGAATTGATTGGTTAATTATCTGCGTGTTTTACTTATCGGAGATTACGGATAAAAATAATCCCCCAAGATCGCTCCTTAAAACATCAAACACACGTTTTAATCAAGCTGACAGTTTTCCATTACCTGTTTACAGATATAACTTCAAAACTGTAACGGTATTACCGCGAAACGAAGGTGTTCCAGCAATGCTCTGCTCTAGGCCATATCCCTTCAGGACATTGGAGATCATGGCTCTCCACAATTTGGTTGGCAAAACAGAGGTTAGATGTGATGACAGTTACAAAGATCTACAATGAACTGTCTTCCTCTATCTCTCATGTCTTAGGTAAGCCCTGTGGGTGTCAAATTCTGTAAGCACTCTTTCGTCCTTATGTGCTCTAGTAGTTTCAACTCTCTCTCTCTGATGTTAAATACAAGTGTCCTTGTTTCCATTTTCTACAAACCATCGCCATTGCTCATATTGTTCAGTTCATGGCATACTCAGCATCCTACTGTAGAACCATATATCTGTTGCTTCAATTCCTTTCTTCATCTCTGAAGAGATTGCCCTGCATTCACTGTCTTATAAGATGACTGATATTACATAACAGTTCAGTTCTCTTTTCTTAGGTTCTAATGACATTTTCATATTTCTTAATATTTTGCTTAGTTTTTGGAAGATATCTTTTGCTATCCGTATGCGCCTTCGGATTTCGTTGACGCACTTTTCATCCTTCATGAAAACGTTTCCCCAGATATTTAAATGTTTGTATTTGCTTGATTTGCTATCTCCAATTTATAATTTGCATGTTGAGCTGTTTCTTTTTGCTGGCAACGATACATTATGTCTCCTTACAATTGATGAATTAGTCCTTTCTTTTCGCTTTCCTCCACTACGTACCGCAGGACTTCTTTTAGTTTTCCTTTTTTGTGTCTTCTATCAACGTTGTGTCATCTGCATATCTTATGTTATTAAGATTGTGACCGCCAATAATTAAACTTTATAGTACCTCAAAATATGTTTATCACAACTAAAGTTATGCGAAATCTACTCGGTTTTGATATCTTGTCCGCTATTTCCACCTGAGATATATTCATTCCAAGATAGATCAGCTATTTCGAGGTTCATTGAATTATGACCTCATATACATCAAACAAATATTAAAATATCATCCGTTTCTTTCAGATTTTTCATTCTTGATCTTCGTATATTTAGAAAGTTTGCTCATAGATCCATATTTTCTGTGGAAATACACGCTAGCCCACAAAAATTCATAATTTATTTTATTTACAAATTAGTTGTATCTGACAAGATATATATTTACATTTTACGAATTCTTTTTCCTTTAACGTGCCAACTCTTTATAAGATCTGGCCAATGTACCATTTCTTGTATTTTGTAACTAACTTCACCATCATTCCTTTTACCTTGTTCAATAATCTCTTGAAGTGGATTGCTTGCTGTTTCGAAGTGCCGTTTTTTCACTTACGTACTAAATTCTCGACGTCCTCTTTCCTAATAAGGAAATATCAACTGTATTTAATCTTTGAGGAGGGACGGTGGAGTAATGGATAACAGCTCGGATTGAGAAATCGGAGAACCGAGTTCGAATTCCAGTCAGATTCATTACATTCACTTACGTGCTAATACCCTTGGGAAAGATATGAATTTTTTTCTTCTTCCCCCAACTATGGGTAAATAGCAGGACAGACCGATTTCTATAGCATTGGATGACAACTTGTCTACTGCAGAAAGAAATGGCAACCTACTGCGGGAAAAAAATCTGCCTCGTTAGTCGTGTATCGAAAGATACATGATCGCCTAAGCGTGTATCACGCATGGCACATAACTGACTATTTTGTAATTTTTCTTTGCACTTTCCATTTACTTTGATGCTCGCATATGCTGTTCATCGCATTCTACCTTTAGAGTACCACATTTTCCAACCGGGAACGTTAGTTGGAACTAAACCTCCTTCCGAACATCAAGACTTACGACCAGATCACGTTGAAGCACCTGTTCACGTATGATCACAGAATATAAGCAACGTGGTGTCTGGTCAGTACCTAGATGGTAACTTACTGTAAGCTTTACGCACAAACAATCTTGGGAATGGTATAAATACTCCTCTTCTGTACATTTATGGGTTAATTAGTAGGATTTGTATCAATAAATAATTATTATCCACTCAATATTCTTACAAACGGAAAATAGATTTTTGGCTTTAAATAACCCGCAAAAGGTTGATAAGTAGTAAAAACAAATCAATCAATTAATAAATCCACACCTCAAATCGAACTCGTATATTCGAAAATTGTTAGTTATCAACTTCCTCCGCATCTAAAATATCCTAGTATTTCTATGAGCATCAAGGCAGATATCATCAACGCCATTTTCCTACCAACGTTGACATACCAGTGCCAGATATGACCCCTAACAAAAATCCTTAAGAGGAAGCTGATCACTTGTGAGATGAAATTCACGAGGAAAGCAGTGGAAAAAAATAGGCGAGATAAGATCAAGAATGAGGCAATGATATATGGTCGGAGCCATACCTATCATACAAGACATCGAACGTCAGAGGAGAAAGTGGTTCGGACACCTCACTCGTATGCCTATCAACCAAGCAGCCCTAAGAGCATACACCCATAGGTATTCTGGCTGGATAACAAGACGCAGACCAAGAAGACGTTGGAGCGACTCAGTAGCATACACTCTCAGAACCCACGAGATATATCTCCTCCAGACCACTCGCCTTGCCGCTGACGGCTGTGTCTCCCCCGCGACGTCTAACAGCACAAGCGGATGGAAAATATAAAAACTAAACTATATTCGAAAACTCGCTTAAGAAACTGGAAGAAGGGTCGGTTACTTGTAACGCACTCTAGATAATAGTTATTGCTACTTTCGTGCTTTATTTTATTATCAGAGTCAGATCAGACCAAGAATATTGCTGTAATATCTGGGCTGATGATGTCCAGCCAAGACAGATTTCAAAAGCGACGTAGGTGGTGATATACTGCCGACCTTATAACCTGTTTTCACGCAGACGAAACGTTGCTAGCCCGTCGCTAACCTCTCACTATTATTACGCCAAATTTTTAAACGTATTCAGGCATTCATAGCTAGGACACGAGGCACAACGCGAACTGCGCTAAATCATCCGCATCCCTTTCGTAATTCTTGCGTACGGAGGAACTTCCAGTCGATGATATTTTTCTCCATAAAAGTTACTTTGTGGAACAGACTCTCAAAATGAATGCTTTTTCAATCAGTACAATCTTTAATGCTAGTCTCAAGCAATATATATCCTACATATTATCATAATATACAACAATCTAATTCAGTAATGATCTACTTTGATTTGCTCTTGGGCCTTGTTTTGCCTGGACAATAGTATAAAGATTAGCTGCCGTTTCAAATCTCTTCTCGATCTCATCGTTTACTGATATATAGAAGTGCTGTATAGAAATAAGGTGTTGTTGCCGACACTGTAGTTTGTAGTTCATCAGTGAGCAAACACGAACGATTCTATTATTAAAACACCTGATCGTAAAGGAAACGGAGAAATGGGAATAAGCGGGATGTCTAAGTGGTAGCGATTCTTTATAATATTCTCTATACTATCCTCTATACTTATCATTATACGAATTACTAAGTATTATACGTGCGCGTATTATTTGAAGGCGTTACTACTACCAGAATCAGCGTTTACAAAGTCTCGTCTACAACGAGCATTTCGGAAGTGCTAACCAGCATTCTTTGATTCAAGGAAATTTACAACGAGTGAACGTCTAACATCACAAAAAAGGAGATTAGATATTTCGTAGCCATTCAGCCCTATTCTATTCATTTCTAGCGATATTTACCAATTTTTAATTACTTTGCTTACTCACTGGAAGGCACATTTGTCTAGTCTGTCGTGTATCCGAGTCAGTTTTATAAAATGAACCATTTTCAGTGCTATAGGTCTGTCATAATAGGTGACTAGGTTTGTCTTCATATATGATTTAACTGGATCCTGTATCAAATTGCGTCTGATCGCGAAAGAGTTAAATTGCGCTCTCGATTTTAATGTAGATATACAAACAGGTTAAATACACGATCTGTAAGCAATACGATCACGCTATAAAGTCAGTCGACTAACATTTTTAACAAGAAGAAAAAGTAATTACAACGAGACGTGACGAGAGATTTGAAAAGATACTCTCTTCAGCACAAGGGCACGAGTGATTCGACGCTCTAATTGGCGTCTGCTATGAGACAGGCGTCGATATGTGCACGCTGACTTAACTAAGAACTCCCACGGTGTCTTAATATTTGCAAGTGTACTTTCGTGTAAGCATACTTAGTGCTGCTGGGGTCTTTCAGGTACACTGTCATAAAACAAAAATTATTATAGCTATGTAGGCAGAATCCTTAGACGAATTGTTTCTGCTTTTTCAAATAGGTTCACCTATCGTCCTGTTCTATATTCGACCAGGTGTGATGAATAAGAGTAGTGGTTTACCCATGTTTCCTCTTTAGGATTGGGTTTCTGAATCCTTCTGAAGTCTGATTCAGCTCTAGACGCCTAACATTTGGTCTTTCCTACGATAATATGTCCAGAGAATAACCTTCTACATTGAGTGGCTCTGTATTAGGTGAACATTAATACCCCCCCCCCAAAAAAAAACAAGAATAATTGCAGATACCATTAAGTTTTGCAAGTTAGAAATGAAAACACATTTGCTCATCAGTCCAATTCTATGATTGGATGGGAAAATATTCTAATAATCTAGAATCCATGCTCATTATCTCTGCTGATGAAATCTATTTACTTTCCTCTTAACAGTAAGTTGGATCAGTTCGACAAGGTTAAATTGACAGGTGATCTGTTGCTAAATGGGGCCAGGAGTGGTTTCTTAATTTTAACGTCTCTAAAACGAAACTGCTATCTTTTAATGATCCGAGAGAATCCGTTTTAACTTCAATCAGCATGACTGATGCTAACCTCCGGGAGTGTGATCCATTCCGCCTTCTTGGACTAAAGTTTTAAGCGAACATGAAATGGAAAATGCATATTGAATCAATTGCTAAATCTGCAGCTAAGAAAGTTGAGTCATTATGTTGTGCTATTTAATATTTCTCGCCAAAATATACAATTCGCTCTTGCTTTGTATATTACTGTCACATCTGGTCTGGTGCTCCTGCTATATATTCAGAGATTTTCGATAAAATTCAAAGAATATGCAATGTTATTGGTCGTGATCTGGCGTCTAGGCTACAGTTCCTTTTCTGCCGCCCTAACGTAGCCCCTCTTTACATTTTCTATAAATACTTCCGTGGTAATTGTGTTGATGAACTTTTCCATATCGTAACTAAACTTTATAAATTTAATCGCGATACAATATTGGCTGCAACGGATCATCATTTTATAATTGAAATAGCTAGATATAACTCTTAGTTCTATGTTAACAGTTTCTTCTATCGAAACTATTCGCTTGTGAAACTATATATGATTATGAAAGGCTGGTCACGCGTCGCGGTAGATATCCGCAAACTAAGACGCCTAGCCAATCCCTGTCGTAGATTGTTGTTCACGCATATTTGTGTTTGTTTAAATCAGTGGTTTATATTGCCATTATGCTGATCAGACCACAGTTACATTTTCTGGGAGAGAGCGCGTTTTCTAACGTGATCAATCGTCTCAACAAGGCCAGCACGCTCAAATACTCGGTCACGATGATTTGTGACTTCGGCTCCCAAAGTGTTCCCTTTACCCAATTTCACTCACAAGGGTTTGGTCAACACGTGGTATGGTTGTAATGCCCTTTCCAAAGGTGCCACACGCTGAGATCGCCTCTTTCAGACCGAGAGCATCAAGAAGTCACCTCCCTGACCAATCGACCATGGTATGATTCAAACTCGGGAAAGTGAATGTTCTAACCAGTTAGTCACGTGCCACAGAGTCACATATTTCATATATATATATATATATATATATATATGACATTTTTATATTTAACATTCATTTTATATATATATATATATATATATATATATAAATAAGACATTTTTATATTTAACATTCTTTTTATAGATACAAATATTTAAGTAAATGCTCTGTTTATAATAAACAGTATTAAATGACAATGTCCGAGAAATTTTCATAGAAATTATTCGTCCTCCGACAGGATTCGAAGCTGTATCCTATACGGAACCGTCATATAGCCTGATGTGCCTTTTTTACCGTTCGGTAGGCAAGGTCGAATTTAATGCTTTTAAACTTCAATCATCCATGAATCTCTCACGTACATTCATTTCTGCTCATTGCGTATCAAATGGAAAGAAATGACGTCACACATTATGAAATGGACAAAGTCCGACAATTATGTTAAGACATTTTTATGTTTAACATTCTTTTTATAGATACAAATATTTAAGTAAATTCTCTGTTTATAATAAACAGTATTAAATGACATTTACCGGCCTGAATGTCCGAGAAATCTTCATAGAAAATATTGGTCCTCCGACACAATATTTTCTATGAAGATTTCTTGGACATTCAGGCCGGTAAATGTTGTTGATAACCTTTGAATCATTTCACCCCAAGCAATGTAATAATGCCAGTAAGACGCAAGGGATTACTCAGAGTGAAATAAAATTAAAAGACGTTAGTGAGTAGAAAGGGCAATGACAGAACAGGGTGACAGAAGATGATGATTGACGTTGCATTTAATTTTTCGTAGGTGGCATGGAAGGGAATTCCACAAGCAAGAGGTATAAATGAAAGAACTATTACAATAGAACTTACGGTAAGACCCAGCTATTTCAATAGTAAAACTGTGAAACCTAATTGCGAATACGTAGTCTGCTTAAATTCAAACGAGGGAGGTATCAGGTATAAAAGTCCATTAGAATAAATGCCATACAAATATTTATAGATAAGATATAGAGAAGCTATGTCGCGTCATTGGGGAAGATATAGGAAGTGTAAATGCTAGGTTTGGACCAATAATATTATAGACACTTTGAATTTTCTTCGAGGATCTCAAGCTATGCCCTATTAGATCTGGTGCCCCTTCTAGGACACCAAATGAAATATAGTAAAAATATTCAATTTACGAACAAATGTTACATTTATAAACGTACAAGAAGGATTCTGTCGAGAAGAAATCGTTTGGCATGACACAGAGAGCTAACTTTCCGAGCGATAAACCAAGCAATTGATTTTTTAATAATTTTTCCACTTCATGTAAGTGGAAAATGTAGAACAAAGAATGCGTAATGAACTGTTCTCCTGGAAGTTAGCATCAGTCACGCTGATAGAAGGCAGAAATAGTTATCTGTTATGAAGAAACATATAGTTTCTATTTGGAGGCTTCAACATTTACAAGTATTTCCTGCCCTAACACAAACCACTCAATGAAAGCTTTCTTTTAAGCTTCGACATATTTTTCAGACTAATATATTTATATTGTCAGAAAGAAACCAAAAAGAAAAGAGAAAGAACAAAGAAAGAAAGAAAGAACCAAACGAGAAAAGAGAGCGAAGGAAAGAACCAAACGAGAAAAGAGAGCGAAGGAAAGAACCAAACGAGAAAAGAGAGCGAAGGAAAGAACCAAACGAGAAAAGAGAGCGAAGGAAAGAACCAAACGAGAAAAGAGAGCGAAGGAAAGAACCAAACGAGAAAAGAGAGCGAAGGAAAGAACCAAACGAGAAAAGAGAGCGAAGGAAAGAACCAAACGAGAAAAGAGAGCGAAGGAAAGAACCAAACGAGAAAAGAGAGCGAAGGAAAGAACCAAACGAGAAAAGAGAGCGAAGGAAAGAACCAAACGAGAAAAGAGAGCAAAGGAAAGAACCAAACGAGAAAAGAAAAAGGGAGGAACCAAACCAGGAAAGAAAAATAAGGAATGAACCGAACCAGGAAAGTAAAGGAAGAAAGGAAACAAACGAGAAAAGAGAAAGAAGGAACCAAACGAGAAAAGAGAAAGAAGGAACCAAACGAGAAAAGAGAAAGAAGGAACCAAACGAGAAAAGAGAAAGAAGGAACCAAACGAGAAAAGAGAAAGAAGGAACCAAACGAGAAAAGAGAAAGTAGGAACCAAATCAGAAAAGAGAAAGAAGGAACCAAATCAGAAAAGCGAAAGAAGGAACCAAATCAGAAAAGCGAAAGAAGGAACCAAACGAGAAAACAGGAAGGAGGAAAGAACCAAACGTGAAAAGAAAAAAGAAAGAACCAAAGGTGAAAAGGTAAAAGAAGGAAAGAACCAAACGTGAAAAGGTAAAAGAAGGAAAGAACCAAACGTGAAAAGGTAAAGGAAGGAAAGAACCAAACGTGAAAAGAAAAAGAAGGAAAGAACCAAACGTGAAAAGAAAAAGAAGGAAAGAACCAAACAAGAAAAGAGAAAGAAGGAAGGAACCAAACAAGAAAAGAGAAAGAAGGAAGGAACCAAACAAGAAAAGAGAAAGAAGGAAGGAACCAAACAAGAAAAGAGAAAGAAGGAAGGAACCAAACAAGAAAAGAGAAAGAAGGAAGGAACCAAACAAGAAAAGAGAAAGAAGGAAGGAACCAAACAAGAAAAGAGAAAGAAGGAAGGAACCAAACGAGAAAAGAGAAAGAAGGAAGGAACCAAACAAGAAAAGAGAAAGAAGGAAGGAACCAAACAAGAAAAGAGAAAGAAGAAAGCAACCAAACAAGAAAAGAGAAAGAAGGAAGGAACCAAACAAGAAAAGAGAAAGAAGAAAGCAAGCAAACAAGAAAAGAGAAAGAAGGAAGGAACCAAACAAGAAAAGAGAAAGAAGGAAGGAACCAAACCAAACAAGAAAAGAGAAAGAAGGAAGGAACCAAACCAAACAAGAAAAGAGAAAGAAGGAAGGAACCAACCAAGAAAAGAGAAAGAAGAAAGCAACCAAACAAGAAAAGAGAAAGAAGGAAGGAACCAAACAAGAAAAGAGAAAGAAGGAAGGAACCAAACAAGAAAAGAGAAAGAAGGAAGGAACCAAACAAGAAAAGTGAAAGAAGGAAGGAACCAAACAAGAAAAGAGAAAGAAGGAAAGAACCAAACAAGAAAAGAGAAAGAAGGAAGGAACCAAACAAGAAAAGAGAAAGAAGGAAGGAACCAAACAAGAAAAGAGAAAGAAGGAAGGAACCAAACAAGAAAAGAGAAAGAAGGAAGGAACCAAACAAGAAAAGAGAAAGAAGGAAGGAACCAAACAAGAAAAGAGAAAGAAGGAAGGAACCAAACAAGAAAAGAGAAAGAAGGAAGGAACCAAACAAGAAAAGAGAAAGAAGGAAGGAACCAAACAAGAAAAGAGAAAGAAGGAAGGAACCAAACGAGAAAAGAGAAAGAAGGAAGGAACCAAACGAGAAAAGAGAAAGAAGAAAGCAACCAAACAAGAAAAGAGAAAGAAGAAAGCAACCAAACAAGAAAAGAGAAAGAAGGAAGGAACCAAACAAGAAAAGAGAAAGAAGGAAGGAACCAAACAAGAAAAGAGAAAGAAGGAAGGAACCAAACAAGAAAAGAGAAAGAAGGAAGGAACCAACCAAGAAAAGAGAAAGAAGAAAGCAACCAAACAAGAAAAGAGAAAGAAGGAAGGAACCAAACAAGAAAAGAGAAAGAAGGAAGGAACCAAACAAGAAAAGAGAAAGAAGGAAGGAACCAAACAAGAAAAGAGAAAGAAGGAAGGAACCAAACAAGAAAAGAGAAAGAAGAAAGCAACCAAACAAGAAAAGAGAAAGAAGGAAGGAACCAAACAAGAAAAGAGAAAGAAGGAAGGAACCAAACAAGAAAAGAGAAAGAAGAAAGCAACCAAACAAGAAAAGAGAAAGAAGGAAGGAACCAAACAAGAAAAGAGAAAGAAGGAAGGAACCAAACAAGAAAAGAGAAAGAAGGAAGGAACCAACCAAGAAAAGAGAAAGAAGAAAGCTACCAAACAAGAAAAGAGAAAGAAGGAAGGAACCAAACAAGAAAAGAGAAAGAAGGAAGCAACCAAACAAGAAAAGAGAAAGAAGGAAGGAACCAAACAAGAAAAGAGAAAGAAGGAAGGAACCAACCAAGAAAAGAGAAAGAAGAAAGCAACCAAAAAAGAAAAGAGAAAGAAGGAAGGAACCAAACAAGAAAAGAGAAAGAAGGTAGGAACCAAACAAGAAAAGAGAAAGAAGGAAGGAACCAAACAAGAAAAGAGAAAGAAGAAAGCAACCAAACAAGAAAAGAGAAAGAAGGAAGGAACCAAACAAGAAAAGAGAAAGAAGGAAGGAACCAAACAAGAAAAGAGAAAGAAGAAAGCAACCAAACAAGAAAAGAGAAAGAAGGAAGGAACCAAACAAGAAAAGAGAAAGAAGGAAGGAACCAAACAAGAAAAGAGAAAGAAGGAAGGAACCAAACAAGAAAAGAGAAAGAAGGAAGGAACCAACCAAGAAAAGAGAAAGAAGAAAGCTACCAAACAAGAAAAGAGAAAGAAGGAAGGAACCAAACAAGAAAAGAGAAAGAAGGAAGCAACCAAACAAGAAAAGAGAAAGAAGAAAGCAACCAAACAAGAAAAGAGAAAGAAGGAAGGAACCAAACAAGAAAAGAGAAAGAAGAAAGCAACCAAACAAGAAAAGAGAAAGAAGGAAGGAACCAAACAAGAAAAGAGAAAGAAGGAAGGAACCAAACAAGAAAAGAGAAAGAAGGAAGGAACCAACCAAGAAAAGAGAAAGAAGAAAGCAACCAAACAAGAAAAGAGAAAGAAGGAAGGAACCAAACAAGAAAAGAGAAAGAAGGAAGGAACCAAACAAGAAAAGAGAAAGAAGGAAGGAACCAAACAAGAAAAGAGAAAGAAGAAAGCAACCAAACAAGAAAAGAGAAAGAAGGAAGGAACCAAACAAGAAAAGAGAAAGAAGGAAGGAACCAAACAAGAAAAGAGAAAGAAGGAAGGAACCAACCAAGAAAAGAGAAAGAAGAAAGCAACCAAACAAGAAAAGAGAAAGAAGGAAGGAACCAAACAAGAAAAGAGAAAGAAGGAAGGAACCAAACAAGAAAAGAGAAAGAAGGAAGGAACCAAACAAGAAAAGAGAAAGAAGGAAGGAACCAAACAAGAAAAGTGAAAGAAGGAAGGAACCAAACAAGAAAAGAGAAAGAAGGAAGGAACCAAACAAGAAAAGAGAAAGAAGGAAGGAACCAAACAAGAAAAGAGAAAGAAGGAAGGAACCAAACAAGAAAAGAGAAAGAAGGAAGGAACCAAACAAGAAAAGAGAAAGAAGGAAGGAACCAAACAAGAAAAGAGAAAGAAGGAAGGAACCAAACAAGAAAAGAGAAAGAAGGAAGGAACCAAACAAGAAAAGAGAAAGAAGGAAGGAACCAAACAAGAAAAGAGAAAGAAGGAAGGAACCAAACAAGAAAAGAGAAAGAAGGAAGGAACCAAACGAGAAAAGAGAAAGAAGGAAGGAACCAAACGAGAAAAGAGAAAGAAGAAAGCAACCAAACAAGAAAAGAGAAAGAAGAAAGCAACCAAACAAGAAAAGAGAAAGAAGGAAGGAACCAAACAAGAAAAGAGAAAGAAGGAAGGAACCAAACAAGAAAAGAGAAAGAAGGAAGGAACCAAACAAGAAAAGAGAAAGAAGGAAGGAACCAACCAAGAAAAGAGAAAGAAGAAAGCAACCAAACAAGAAAAGAGAAAGAAGGAAGGAACCAAACAAGAAAAGAGAAAGAAGGAAGGAACCAAACAAGAAAAGAGAAAGAAGGAAGGAACCAAACAAGAAAAGAGAAAGAAGAAAGCAACCAAACAAGAAAAGAGAAAGAAGGAAGGAACCAACGAAAAAAAGAGAAAGAAGGAAGGAACCAAACAAGAAAAGAGAAAGAAGAAAGCAACCAAACAAGAAAAGAGAAAGAAGGAAGGAACCAAACAAGAAAAGAGAAAGAAGGAAGGAACCAAACAAGAAAAGAGAAAGAAGGAAGGAACCAAACAAGAAAAGAGAAAGAAGGAAGGAACCAACCAAGAAAAGAGAAAGAAGAAAGCTACCAAACAAGAAAAGAGAAAGAAGGAAGGAACCAAACAAGAAAAGAGAAAGAAGGAAGCAACCAAACAAGAAAAGAGAAAGAAGGAAGGAACCAAACAAGAAAAGAGAAAGAAGGAAGGAACCAACCAAGAAAAGAGAAAGAAGAAAGCAACCAAACAAGAAAAGAGAAAGAAGGAAGGAACCAAACAAGAAAAGAGAAAGAAGGAAGGAACCAAACAAGAAAAGAGAAAGAAGGAAGGAACCAAACAAGAAAAGAGAAAGAAGAAAGGAACCAAACAAGAAAAGAGAAAGAAGGAAGGAACCAACCAAGAAAAGAGAAAGAAGAAAGCAACCAAACAAGAAAAGAGAAAGAAGGAAGGAACCAAACAAGAAAAGAGAAAGAAGGAAGGAACCAAACAAGAAAAGAGAAAGAAGGAAGGAACCAAACAAGAAAAGAGAAAGAAGAAAGCAACCAGACAAGAAAAGAGAAAGAAGAAAGCAACCAAACAAGAAAAGAGAAAGAAGGAAGGAACCAAACAAGAAAAGAGAAAGAAAGAAGGAACCAAACAAGAAAAGAGAAAGAAGGAAGGAACCAAACAAGAAAAGAGAAAGAAGGAAGCAAACAAACGAGAAAAGAGAAAGAAGGAAGGAACCAAACGAGAAAAGAGAAAGAAGGAAGGAACCAAACGAGAAAAGAGAAAGAAGGAAGGAACCAAACGAGAAAAGAGAAAGAAGGAAGGAACCAAACGAGAAAAGACGGAAGGAACCAAACGAGAAAAGACGGAAGGAACTAAACGAGAAAAGAGAAAGAAGGAAAGAACCAAACGAGAAAAGAGAAAAGAAGGAAAGAACCAAACGAGAAAAGAGAAAGAAGGAAAGAACCAAACGATAAAAGAGAAAAGAAGGAAAGAACCAAACGATAAAAGAGAAAAGAAGGAAAGAACCAAACGAGAAAACAGAAAAGAAGGAAAGAACCAAACGAGAAAACAGAAAAGAAGGAAAGAATCAAACGAGAAACGAGAAAGAAGGAAGGAACCAAACGTGAAAAGAGAAAGAAGGAAAGAATCAAACAAGAAAAGAGAAAGAAGGAAAGAAACAAACAACAAAAAAAGCGAAATATGAAAGAAACCAAACAAGAAGAGTAAAAAGGAAAGAACCAAAAAAAAGAGAAACAATGAAAGAAAGAAGCAAACAAGAAAAGAGTAAGAAAGAAAGAAGAAAACAAAAAAAGAGAATGAATGAAACAACGAACCAAAGAGAAAGAAACAACGAACCAAAGAGAAAGAAACAACGAACCAACAAGAGAAGAAACGGGAAAGACAAAGTAAAAAAGAAAACGGTGAAAAAGAAACAAAAACAAGGGAGTAGATAAGGAAACAAATATAGAAGGAAAATAAAATAAAAATATCGAATAAACGGAACAAAAAAAAAACACTAAAAAACGGATAAATAAAGAACGACACATGAAAATGTATCAAAGAAGGTGAGGAGCGAAACTACGAATGAAGGCGGGAAGCGAAACTACTAAAGAAGGTGAGAAGCGAAACTATGAATGACGGCGAGAAATTGAAATATGAAAGAAAGAATAACAAGAATAAAAAAAATAATAATGAGTGTAAAACAAAGGACGAGAGAAGCAGATAAATTTAAATTAGGGAACAAAATATACTTGGCATGCTGATAGAGGAAGTGAAGAAAGTGAAAAAGAGATAAATGAATAACTCAAAAAGAGCAAAAGTGGGTATCAAATTAGAAAACATGAATGCCAAGTATGTTGAAAGGTCAGACGTTGTCGAAATATGCTTATCACAGATTATCTGTTTTATAACACGATTGACTTATCGGAATGATAACATTTACAGTTGTTTGGGAAAGAAAAAGAATAGAAAGAGATGAAGGTCACACGGGAATAAATGTATAGTTAAATAAAGGAGTATTATATGTGATTTGACTTGGGTGTAATGGAAGAAGAAATTATTGTCATTATTACAGAGAAGAGGGGAGAGAGGGGCGGTAGAAATAAAGACTGTTTTTAAAATAAAAAGATGCACACAAAGTGATGAATTAGATGAGATATAAGAAATAAATATATGGTGGGGAATGATTAAAAAATAAGCATTGACAGGAAATAAAAATAATAGACAGAAAGTACAAGAGGTGAACAAGGAAAAAGAACCTAGAAATATACACCAAATAAGGGTGAAGAAAAAAGGATGATTGGAGAAATAAAACGAAGAGAAGAAAGGGAAAAAACAAAGAAAAGAAACGAAAAAAAGAAAAGAAACGAAAAAAAGAAAAGAAACGAAAAAAAGAAAAGAAACGAAAAAAAGAAAAGAAACGAAAAAAAGAAAAGAAACGAAAAAAAGAAAAGAAACGAAAAAAAGAAAAGAAACGAAAAAAAGAAAAGAAACGAAAAAAAGAAAAGAAACGAAAAAAAGAAAAGAAACGAAAAAAAGAAAAGAAACGAAAAAAAAAGAAAAGAAACGAAAAAAAAAAGAAAAGAAACGGAAAAAAGAAAAGAAACGAAAAAAAGAAAAGAAACGAAAAAAAAAAGAAAAGAAACGGAAAAAAAAGAAAAGAAACGGAAAAAAAAAGAAAAGAAACGGAAAAACGAAGAGAGGAAACGGAAAAAAAAAGAAAAGAAACGGAAAAACGAAGAGAGGAAAGGAAAAAACGAAGAGAGGAAAGGAAAAAACGAAGAGAGGAAAGGAAAAAACGAAGAGAGGAAAGGAAAAAACGAAGAGAGGAAAGGAAAAAACGAAGAGAGGAAAGGAAAAAACGAAGAGAGGAAAGGAAAAAACGAAGAGAGGAAAGGAAAAAACGAAGAGAGGAAAGGAAAAAACGAAGAGAGGAAAGGAAAAAACGAAGAGAGGAAAGGGAAAAACGAAGAGAGGAAAGGGAAAAACGAAGAGAGGAAAGGGAAAAACGAAGAGAAGAAAGGGAAAAACGAAGAGAAGAAAGGGAAAAACGAAGAGAAGAAAGGGAAAAACGAAGAGAAGAAAGGGAAAAACGAAGAGAAGAAAGGGAAAAACGAAGAGAAGAAAGGGAAAAACGAAGAGAAGAAAGGGAAAAACGAAGAGAAGAAAGGGAAAAACGAAGAGAAGAAAGGGAAAAACGAAGAGAAGAAAGGGAAAAACGAAGAGAAGAAAGGGAAAAACGAAGAGAAGAAAGGGAAAAACGAAGAGAAGAAAGGGAAAAACGAAGAGAAGAAAGGGAAAAACGAAGAGAAGAAAGAAAAATAAGTGAGAAAGATAAATAATTTGAGGTTGACCAATAAGAAAGAAAAGCAAAAATAAATTAAGATAATAAAAAAGAGAAAAAAGTAATGTGGAAACCACTTTTGATAAGATTATCATAATGTGAAATCCAATTCGTGGCATAATGACTTCTTAGTTGTGTGGGAATATTGTGACTCATAATCCAAACAGTGTTGAATTGTGCAATTTAATTGTACCCATTTTTAACCAGTGAACGCCTGTGTGGTGTTCATGGGAGGTTATCGTTACCGTAGACAGCGTGAATTTTCTTCTGTTTTTGTCTCGCTTATTAGATCTTAAATTAAGAACGGCGTAAAGCACTCTTTTGGTGCTGAAACGGGCGGCTGCACTACCAAGGCAAATAAGGGAAAGAAAAACAAAAAACACAAAACTTAAAACAAAACAAAAAAAAAACGAAACACCTATGGAATAATAGACAAATGAATTAATTTTTGTCCTGACAGATTTGCTATAGTGACAAGGAGGTTTGTTTTAAAATTCCGTCTAATATTTAGTTTCGTCTTCCTCGTATTTGAGGAAAAGTGTAATGACAAAAGTACGCAAGTGTAGTCTTTAAGAAAGCTATATACAACTGACAATACAAGGTTCGTGTATAGTGTCCTTTTATACTGCCAGCAAGCAGAAATAGGTTTCTCAAAGAGGAGAGTAACAAAACAAAGGGAGGCAACGCTTCATTATTCATAACAAAACGGTAATAGAAAAAGGGTTACAGTATTTAACATCACGTACGACTCATGTTACCAGTTATAATATAAAGTGTAATCCGGATATAAGAGAGTTGTCGGGACAGCAGAAGAAGTCTCTTATATCCGGGTTTCTCTTATATCAGGGTTTGGCCTATTATATATACATTAACACAGGCTCTAATTTGGGACCAGAGAAATTCTCTCTTATATCCGGGTTTCTCTTATATCCGGGTTAAACTGTATATCTAAATGAAGATGGGTCCATTCCATTAAGGAATATTTGTCAACACTATCGATCATATGCATTTCTTTTCTAAACTTTACTACGTCAAGCGTCTTATTTACTAAGCATTATTTAAGCTGAAACACGTTCAAAATATGAAGACTTCCAGACTATCACAGTAAAGTCAGCGAACGGTGTCTAGACTAAATTAAGGGCGCTATTTGCAGAAAATTACTTAGCAGTTCTCTCAAATGGATGATAAGTTAGCAGTTTGAGTTTAATATTGTGGTCATATATTTCTATATTCTGTGTCTCTTCAGTAAATTGGCGACCATGGCTTTCCTACTTTTCATTGCTATTAGTAACTTTGTGTTTTGCTCTCCTAACCCGTTCTGTTAACCCATTACAGAATCTCGTTATGTTGCTGTTTTCCTATGACACGCTTGCCGTCAATCTCTGTTGAGGAGAATTGTCTAAGACCTAGTTCCCCATTATGTACACGAGACATTTCAACTGCCTTTTATTTTACTTATAAGTGAAAGTATCCTTTTCGTTTGAATATTCGCAAAAACGTCGAGGCTTACATGTTCAGTTCGTTTTAGGTTTGACGTCCTTCTGTAGAACCACATTTCTGTTGCCTCAAATCTCATCATCTGTGAGGAAATTGTCGAGCATTCACTCCTTTCGCATGTCCGATATTGCATGAGAGTTCAGTACTCTTTTCTTTCTGAAAAAAAAAAGTTCATTTTAATACTAAGGCTTAGGTTTTGGAAGGCATGTTTAACTCTCTCAATGTCCCTTGAGATTTCGATGTCACATTTTCCGTCCTCTTTTAAAGACTTTTCGAGATATTTTCAATTTATCTGAAATATTATTTATATATTTCAACAAATATGTTAATAAGAATTTCCAGTAAATTATTTGCTTCCATGAAGCTATTTCGTTTGTTCTAAGACAAATAGCGTAATTCTTTTAGCATTTGCCACTTTTTATCCTTTTCTCCGAATCGTGTCCAATCGGCACGTCGGTGACAATCTTTCTCTACAAATCTACTTTGTGGCTCATAGCAATGTTTGTCATTTTATTATCCCTCCCACCAACTTTTCTGCCATGCATTTAGACAAGCTCATTAAACAGGTTACACGCCTTTTATTTGACTTACTTACCTTCAAACTATTCTGTTAGAGTCAAATTTTCTATATCCCATTTTCCTCATAATAGGCCCTAGAATTTTAAAGTCTCTTTCTGATTTCAAGCATTTCCATTTTCCTTAAAACTTCTTTATTACACACATGCTCCGGTAATGGTATTCTCATTATACTTCAGTAGAACAACATCGCTGTTGTGGGAATCTATTCATATGTAGGTAAATTATGCAGCATTCACTGCAGTGTAGAAAGACTGATATGACATTGAAATTGAAAGCTCTATTCTTTGCTTCTACCGAACTTTTCTTATTTCTTAATATATTCCTGGATGTGACGATAAAATAAATCCGGCAGTAAGGCCCCTGATCGGGAGTTTGGAGGTTTTAGGACTGTGGGACTACCTCTTAATTGCCGTTCTTCCCAGGTCTACCCTAACCCGGAGTTGTCCAGCTATGGGCAATAATGAACAGAAAAAACAAAAACTATGAAAGTAAAAACACATTTTTATAGCCAAAATACTATTAATACATTTTTATATAAATTACCAAAAATACGCATATGCTAACAAATTGTACTAAATTCACGCAAATCCGTTTAAAATACTACGAACCAAACATAAAAGATTTTTCATTATATTAATCCATATAATATCCGACAAATTCTCAAATAAAACTTCAACGAAACCACACCATGAACCACACATATCAGCGCCTCTAGTAATTATGTCCACACACACAGTCTCAGTATATGAACAAAAGCGGAGTATCATCTAACATGTACTCAATTCTGAAACAGAAAAACATGGCATATATCTATAACCTTCCAAGCTACCAAGAACATTAAACGTTGACATTAAATGATCAACAAAGACCTGATTTGTCGTTAAGCAGACAAATGAATCATTATTTCTTAAGACTTTTGCTTAGGTTTTGCTGGTCATCTTTCGCTATTCCAAAGACTCTTCAGATTTCGGTGTCACGTTTTCCGTTATCTACCGAAACATTTCCCAAATATATATATTTTCGTATTGCTCAATTTTTAAATTACCAATTTGTAGCTCGCATGTCACGCTGTACCTCTTTCTGACAATCATTTATTCTGTCTTCTTTACTATTGACAATTCATTCTTTCCTGACGCTTTTTTTTATTACTGTCTAGGAGTTTTGGAATTTCTATTTTTCTGTCCTCTATCAACATTCCACTACAATTTATCACATGTTTTTTTTTTTTACTTTATTAGAACAGTGAATTTCATTTCGAATGCAAAGATAAAATGAAGCCGATATATTTGTTGCATTGTTTTGATGTGAACAGTGCGTGCATGGAAGATGTCGAAACTGGTGATGTAGATAACTGGGGAAAAGTGCAATGAAGTGTGTATGTGTGTCTATAGGAAATTGCTGTTTTGTCACGCGATATTTTTATCTGTCTCTCCATAAAAATATTAAATTCTCATTGCTACTTTATCGTTATTTCCATGCCAAATGTTCAGTCGAACTCCCCTCGCTGGGTCCCCAAACTGAGACATTTAACACCAAGAACTGCTATGCAACGTCCACCGTAGTCA
The DNA here is from genome assembly GCA_964036315.1 of Acanthosepion esculentum. Taxonomy (NCBI): domain Eukaryota; kingdom Metazoa; phylum Mollusca; class Cephalopoda; order Sepiida; family Sepiidae; genus Acanthosepion; species Acanthosepion esculentum. Next base: position 70,046,735 of record OZ038475.1, read on the forward strand.
ACTCAGGAGGAATAAATTGCATTTAGCATTTTACACAAGAACTGTTAGCTTGTGGAATAGATGGATGAATTCTTCCGGGAACACTATGCTATTAATCTCTTCATGTCAAGAATCAATATTTTTCCATCCCCCATATCCACATAAACCTCAGTTTCCACTTCCTTCACTTAGATTCATATCACACATATAAATTGTGTATATCTCTAGTCTTGTGTTGTAACCTAAGAAAGGTTACTAAATGAGGAATAACCAAAACTGAGGCTGGAAATGAAATGGTAATCTTTATAACATCAACAAAATACAATACTCGCCAGCTGCGTGAAGTAGGTAAACCACTGCTAGTGATAGACAACTTAGACAGCATATTTATATTTATTGAATATGAATACAATTATGGGACAAGGCCGAAAAGGATAATAGGGTGAGGCTGATCTTCCCTGACTGTGTTATACCTAGCTAATCCGACTCACGACCCATTCACTCATTACAATTTGCACATTCACAATAAAAACTCATTCGTCACCAATCAATCCTACATACACCATAATGCCGCATCCACTCGGGAGGACCTAAAAAAAACGCACCCCCGAGATTTAAATATTTGATGATAATAAATATTTCATACATAAAAATCTAATGATTGAGATTGAGAGGGGAGGGGATGAACCACAAAACAAACTAAATATCAAAACAAAGCAAAATAAACATACTTAGCATATTACCACCACTTACAATAGGGCTCAACGTATTTTTGAGGACTGGGACATACCCATTTTTGTTTATAGGTACAGTATATTATAGATTGATAGTTAGTGTTGTAACCTATAAAAGGTTACTGAATGTGGAATAACCAAAACAGAGGTTGAAAATGGAAAAGGTCGGGAACACTAGAATCAAGCAGACGCGAAAGTTTAAATATCTGGGAAGCGTTCTGACAGAGGACGGTAAGTGCAACACTGAGATCCGTAGACGTAACAAAGAAAAGAATACTAAGCTGTTAAGTGACATCTATCCTTACTTATGGCAGCGAATGTTGGATGTACGATTTCCTCAAAGATGAAAAAGAGACTCGAGGCGACGGAGATGTGGTTCTACAAAAAGATGCTAAGGATATCTTGGACCGAGCGTGTGAGCAACGATAAGGTTTCAGAGAGACTGCAAACAAGGTGGAGGTTTATATTCAACATCAACAAAAGGCAGATGAAGTTTCTGAGACACATAACGAAAAAAGAGGGCCTGGAGAATCTGATACTCACGGGTAGAATAGAGGGAGAAGCCAAGGGAAATAAGGCGTGACATAACTGGCGGGATAAGCAACTGGATGACAGAACATGGTCTGGGAGAAAAAGCAGAGGGAAGGAAGTTATTGAGAGCTGCAACGGATAGAGAGGGGTAGAGATCCATGATCGCCTACGCCCTGAAAGGACATGGCGCATAAAAAGAAAGAAAAAGATTCTTCATAACATCAACAAATCCCAATACTCGCCAGTGGCGTGAAGTAGATAAACCACTGCTAGTGGTGGGGTACTTAGCATATTACCCCCACTTACAATAGTGTCCAACGAACGTATTTATGGGAATTGGGACATAAATATTAGTGTTCATAGGTACGGTATATAACATTTTGTATTAAGTCAACATTAGTAAAACAAAACTGAATTGAATGTTGTACACCATTATCATGGCCACAGTGATCACCTGATTTGAATTTCGTTTCCTGGGGATCTGTAAAAATGACTCTTTATTGAATAAAACCTGGTTCTTTAGATAACACCGTTTACGTACTTTATTTTATGTACAGAGCTATGTTTAAATTCTAAGTCACCTGGAGAATTACTCACTGATCTGGATTTGAGGTGAAATTCAGAGTCTTTAAAAAAATTGCTTTTTTCTACAACTATGTTTTCCGTGTTTCAAGGATCGGATGACGTATTCTGTTAAGAGCACAGTATATGCAACAATTCTCCGAAATAACTTTCAACATTCCGAAGACCCATAATCCAACTCCTCTTACACGGTTATAATTGAACAGAAGAAGCACGTGTGTATTTTCGCGTCTTAGCACCTGCTTGTGTCTTTCACTGTAGCCAACCTCAAAAAATTCGCATCACCCTCTATCGCTCAGCTAATGAACGTGTGCTGCTACATTACAAAATGACAGAACACTGAAAAACTGATCAGAATATCTACTTAGAAATTCAACTATATATATATATATATATATATATATATATATATATATATATATATTGATTACATTGATCCGACTCTTGTCCTCGTCTTTGCTGCCATATTCACAACGTTTCGGCCATTGTACGCTCCGACCAGGTGATTGGAATTTCGAGCTGAACCCTTTATTTCTTCCACGAGTATAGATTATTCTATTTTCACTTGCCATATCTCTTCCATGTGTTTCAATTTCAGTTATCTCCCTTTAACTTTTCAAGTTATTGTTCGTGTGGTGGCCGTGTTATGGCCAGAAATTGAGTTAAACAAATATATTATCAGAAACATTAATACAAACATATACAAAAGAGAATGTTACAGCCAGAATGTTCGCCTGTCAGAGCTGACTGCTGAAAAATCCCCTCACCAAAAAGCCAGTACCTGCTCCTATTTATAGCTGGGAGAGTTCATGCCTGCGTGGGTAAATTACCATAACAGTTCAGATATTGAATTCACAACTCTTTTGTTCAAGTCATTGGATTCAACCAAAGTTTTTATTCACTGGCCTGTCACTTTGAGGGCATGAGTCGATGAATTTTGGGGGCTTATAAATCTAATGACTTAGTAAGAATTCTTTACCAGAGAATATTGTAATTCTGTTGATATTATTGTTTTGATCTAGCACTCCGTATTACTAGTTCCCATATTGTATTCATTTCTATGCTTGGCTGGCGCAAGATATTTTTGTGGCCTAGCATATGCGCTGATTCCTTATGTTTTCGTATTTTCCAGTGATGTTCTCTGTCTATTATTTCAAACATCTCACAGAGTGCGATGTTCTTTTTCCCTCCATATGTGGTCAGCTACGCCTGATTTTTCTATTTCACCTCGTGTTACGACTTTACGGTGTTCCTGTAGTCTTATCTTAAGAGGACAGCCTGATGCTCCTTTATATTTCTTACCACATCTGCATGGGATGTTGTACACATAGTCCTTAGTCATTTTCTCTTCTATGGGAGGTCTTACTAGGAAGAAGTGTCTGCCTACCTTGAGTGTTGTTATCCTATTGCACACTTCTATCCCAGTTTGTCGGAGTTGTTGTCATGTAGTTGTTACGTTGTAGGGTATTGCTTATACTGACCATTTCTTGTTCATATGTCTCTGGATCGCCACTTAAGACTTTTGCTCGATGATAGTGGACGATACCTTTCTTTAAACTGTATGGGTGATGGAAGCTGAAGTTGAGTTATTGCCCGATGAATGTTGGCTTGTGTTAAACCCATGCTCTGAGGTATTAATAGAACCAGGAATGCTAATTTGTTATTGTTTTCTCTGTCCACTATGAACTGTATGGATGATCTTATAGAGGTCATATGGTCTAGTAGTAGCTAGGCCACTTCTTTGTTGGCAAGAGTATGAAGGTGTCATCTACGCATCTCAGCCATACCGTTAGCTTTCGTGATGTGAATTCTAATGCCATTTCTTCGAAGTATTCCATGCATGTATATGTTAGCTATTGCTGGTGATAATGGCGAGCCCATTGCTAACCCTTCATCGTGCCGATATATGTCTGATCCCATTCTGAAGAATGTTGTTTGTGCACAGAATGTCAGCTTCTAGATTAGGCTATCTATTGGTATACTTCTCTGTTGTCCTAGGAATGAGTCCAAGGCCAATCTATTCCTGACTACCGATAGTGCCTCCTATGTGGGTACCTTGGTGAACAAATTCACCGCGTCCAGGATCATCGCCTGTTGCGATATGATTTGATTTGATTGATTTTTTCCACAAAGTAGGCGGAGTTTCTCACATATGATGGTGATTTTTCTATTACTGGGTCAATTATATCCACAAGGAAGCGACTCGGCGGTTGAGAGACAGAGCTTTGGAAGGTAACAATTGGCCTGAGCGCAATACAGCCTTTGTGAATTTTGGGGAGACCATATATGTGAGGTTATAACAACCGCCTGTATGTCTTAGATAAGGAGTGATCCTTGTTGTTGATTAAGATCGGCGACAGTTTTCGTTCCGTTTCCGGTGTTGGATCTTTCTTTTCTTTACTTAAGCTACCACTTCTAATGAGGTCTTTCAACAGACGAAAGCCAAACCGTACAACTGCCGAAACGTCGTGAATATGGCAACAAAGACGAGTAAAACAGTCAAATCAATGTAGATAATGTAAATAATTGCAATATCTCCTGTCAGAAATATAGCCAGATATTGAAGGATCGGTACGGACCGAATAAACAAAAATATGGTGACTAGAAAAATGCCATCAGGAACATGCACGTATTCCGACCATCTAACATACATACACTGATGCAGAGACTTAAGACTCATCTCTTCAGGCTTGGCACCAAGACTTCTCGTCAATTCAAGGAAGACCCTTCTGGTCGCAGAAAAGCGGGACACGCACTTGATCGAGAAAGAATCCAATAAAACCGTTGGGTAAAATAAAAATCTGAAATCCGGTATCTCCCAAAGGCTAGAACCTTTCTTCAACATAATTACCGACGAATAAAACTGGAAGTTCATATAAAGCATTGTGTTCTTACTGCATTTTCGCTGATCCGGAATAATATGTTAGTTTCTTGTAGGTGTATTGTCGAGAATTATGAGATTAATACAATGTCAGTACATTTTCTCTTCTTATCAGATTGTAGAAAAAATAAGACCTGATAAAACCGGAATTTATAAACAAGGATCATACCATTCATTAACGGATTCGAAGTTAATTGTATTTTATTATTAAATATTGTTTGCGAGAGTGATTCTTGCCATATAATTAGCTTCATTATTTGTTTTTCGTATGGATGATTTACGTTATATATATATATATATATATAGGTTGTGAACTGGCGCGGGTAACTGCCCTTGTTGAGGGTGAAAGGTGTCTCTGAGCTTTGGTTAGCAATCCTTTTATTGTTGGTTTCACGATAAAAAGACTTCAGATGGGAAGCAAAACTCATGACAGCTTAACCCGGTCATTAAACTGCATGTGTCGTCCTAGAGGCGTCTACTGGCTGGTATTGACTGTGATCCGAAGAGGTTAAACTCCACGATAATAACACATGAGGACTGTCGTTCGAGGTTTCCGTGGAAGTCTTTTGCACCGTTACTTTTTTATCGACAGATCAAAAAGTGGGGACCATGGTTGTTTAAAACGATTGAAAGCCGGGCTAGTAGAAAAAAATAAGACCTGATAAAACCGGAATTTATAAACAAGGATCATACCATTCATTAACGGATTCGAATTTGATTGTATTTTATTATTAAATATTGTTTGCGAGAGTGATTCTTGTCATATAATTAGCTTCATTATTTGTTTTTCGTATGGATGATTTACGTTATATAAATTGAATACGCACTACATAATTGATATATATATATATATATATATATATATATATATATATATATATATATATATATATTATATGTGTGTATATATATATGTGTGTGTGTCTGTGTGTATATATAAACCGCTACTCCATTAGTGTCGTTAGGTCACTCCATGTATGGCAGCTGTAGCAGGAGTGGGTGTATCTAAGTCAAAATAATATGATGGAATCCAGTACTTTCTGGTATGGATTTGAATTCAGTTTTGACCTACGCCAAACCTGGTTACTTTATCTATACTCAATTGCACTGATTGTCCTATTAGTCTATTAGTTAGGTGGTTTTATCTTCAAATTTTTTCTTCTAGGCTGGCGACTACCCAAGGCAAGATATCTTAGTTTGCCAATAAGTGTAAGAAGATGAATTTGTGATTTTATTTTAAGGACATTAAATAGGAACGTGAACGAAACCCTCTCGGTTAGAATTTGAGCTAATTTCAATAATTCCAATTTTTGCACGATCGATCGATAGCATTAACACAAGTAAAGGGTTGCTCTCTTAGATGATTGGTGTTACCATGAGCATTCTGAATCCGGAATGTCGTAGACGGACTCTCTGGGTATCACTTCGTCCACTCGTCAGGGAATATCAGCCATAAATACCATAATTGAACGTACACAAAAGAGGGCAATACTGTGAAGTACATGCGCTCAATGTAAACTATAAAAAAGCAATCGGTTACCAATATAGATAATATAAAGAATAATAAATTTTACGTCCCCTCTTAAAAGTTTTCCGCGTCTGTCAGTTTCCTGTGGGCACTAGAATCGTTCGGCCGTAGATTTTAATTTTGTTCCTCTTTACCGCCTTATTATTGGGGTTCACAAAACAAACTGACTGTTGCGGAAATCTCTTAAAAGTGCGCCTAATCCTGCTTATCATTTTTAATATTATACATTACTACAAAGTTATTGAGAACCTGATGACTATAGCGTTGGGCTTATGGTTTCAAAGTGGAAGTATTTCCTTTTCTTACATTGGTGTAGAGATGAGCAAAGAATTAATTCCAAATCATTCCCAAATCTTCATGCTCATATTAACAAGATATTGCTAAAATCTCTCATAAAGTGCAACTCAAAAGCAATGAAGAATTTTAAAATATAAGGTTTCTGATTTTATATATATATATATATATATATATATATATATGTATATATATATGTGTGTGTGTGTGTATGTGCAAGCAGAATATTGATAATCTACATGGAATGTTTAGAGGGTATCTGTGTGTGTGTGTGTCTATTCATATACAAGTAAATATATATATTAGAGTGTGCACAGGAATTATGACGCAATGTTTGTGGAAGTTTTCGCGTCAAAATCGTTATCTGGAATCAGCCCGAATGACGAGTTACCAAAGCAGAGTGAAACAGAACATTCTTTGTTACAAACAAAGAAACATTGAAAATCTCTTCAAAGTATTCTAAGAGAGCTCGTTAACTCGGTGGCGTGTACAACTATACTTTATTGATAAGCTTTCAAAAGTAATATATAGTAAACTTCTAAGATCATTACTTTTTTTCGGTAAAAAAACAACTTATTCATTAAGAAGTACGATATGAATCTTCACACGTTCCTGATAAAAAGGAAAGTATTTACGATTTTAATTGTTGAAATGTAAAATGTCCAAGTTAATTCCATGACGGATGTGCCCTTTGCGTAGCATCATTAAGTCGTGTCGATTTTGCTGAAAATTATGGAGGTAATTTATGAGTATTCAATCTAAAATCAAGGAGGTGTCGGATCCTGTTATCACCCCAACATTTTTTAAAAAACAACCGGAAAAAAAGCTCTATCAGCATTGTTGTTGAAATCCAACTTCTGCCATACTCGCCAGCAGCATAGATATGCAATAAACTGACCTTTTCAGGACAATGACCTCAAACAACGACAAAATGTCCTTTGGAGGATAACGCTCTCCAGCAACTCCAAAACTAACTTTTGCTGTACAACGCTTTCAAGCGACTACAAAACCGCCCTTTTCGGAACAACGCTCTTCAGCGTCTAGAAAACTGTCCTTTTCGGAACAACGCTCTTCAGCGACTAGAAAACTGTCCTTTTCGGAACAACGCTCTTCAGCGACTAGAAAACTGTCCTTTTCGGAACAACGCTCTTCAGCGACTAGAAAACTGTCCTTTTCGGAACAACGCTCTTCAGCGACTAGAAAACTGTCCTTTTCGGAACAACGCTCTTCAGCGACTAGAAAACTGTCCTTTTCGGAACAACGCTCTTCAGCGACTAGAAAACTGTCCTTTTCGGAACAACGCTCTTCAGCGACTAGAAAACTGTCCTTTTCGGAACAACGCTCTTCAGCGACTAGAAAACTGTCCTTTTCAGAACAACGCTCTTCAGTGACTACAAAATTGTAATTTGCAGGACAACACTTTCAAGCGACCACAAAAACGTCCTTTTCAGACCAAAGCTCTTCTGTGACTACAAAATTTTCCTTTGTAGGACAACTCTTACATGTGACTACAAAACTGCCCTTTGCAGCACAACGCTCCCAGCTACTACGAAAATGTTATCTTCAGTACAATTCTCTCCTTAGCCTCTATATGAACATGCAGAAATATTTTTGCCTAGTGCACTGTAATCTTACTTTTGTTGATGTATTTTCTTTAACGAAAATAAACTTGGCAATATATTTTTTATTCACGTCTTCATTTTGTTTGTTGTTGGCTTCCGTCATTCAATATCTGCTGGACAATATACCACCTGCAACATCTTACCACCTGCTATCTCATGATTTGAAAATTTTTAGTTGAATGTCGTTGTCTACGGTCATTTTGGGTGTAGATTATAAAAATAACATTCGTTTCTTACAAAATGACTCCAGGTTTTTACAAGTTGCCAACTACCATTTATTAGTTTGTTTCAGCGAACTGTAATATTTTCAAAAACATCGATGAGAAAATTCCAGGGACCTTTTGGAAGACAAAGCTTCACTTCTTTTATGTGGCATCCCTTCAAGTCTTCGGTGATAATGACCCTCCGAATCTTCCTACGCAACACGTTTGTATTATCCAACAGAACAAGTTATCAAGTCCTAACTTTAGGATTCATTCAAGGCAACCTTTAATTTTTGTAAAATGAGTAATTTGATATTTATGAATTAGACATTATACTGAATGCAATTTTTAGTATGTCACTTTTTTATCAACTCGCCCCAAGCAAGGCGACAAAAGTACTAATCGCAAGGATTCCACAGGGGAACAACGTTTGTACCCAAGTCGTTCTTTTACTTTGCTCTGGCTTTTTTATACCTCCTTTCTCTCCCCATATATATATATATATATATATATATATATGTATGTGTGTGTGTGTGTGTGTGTGTGTGTGTGTGTGTGTTGGTGTGTAGAGGGTGGTAATACAGTGTCTATACAGTTAATTACAATACAAATAAGACAAAGCAATGGAACAACGGCCCAGAAATTTATTATTAAAATGGTTCTCTTTACTAACAATAAAATTCTATGGCAAACAATAATAAATTACTTACTGATACTATTCGAACTGCAAGCCACCTGCCTCATTGCATTCTCTACAACGTGAGGGAACGCTTCAAGAAATGTCACGACACAAATTGTTCTGACGGTTTAAGCATATAAGTAGCTTGAGTTCATAGATGTTTCTTTGCAAAGACGGTATATTTGAATTAACCAGAAGCATTTTAATAATAAATTTATGGACGGTTGATTAATTGTTTTGTCTTATTTCTTATTGTAAGTAACTGTATAGTGACTTTATTGCCACTCTCTCTCTCTCTCTCTATCTCTATATATATATATATGTGTGTGTGTGTGTATATATATTACAAATTAACTGATTTAAAATATGTTTTTTTGCTACACAATAATAACCATGTTTCAAAAATGGAAGTTAAAAGCTTCGAATTTAATTTTGTTATTAAATTAAAGACATTATTTCCCTTTTCTCCTCAAGCGAATTTTGGAGTAACTTATTTTTTTAAATTTACAGTTTTACATATGTATATATATATATATATATATATATATA
>OZ038475.1:70061316-70068816 GCA_964036315.1 Acanthosepion esculentum
ATATAAACATATTTAATACTTATACATACATTCACAAATCTGAATTTTTCGAAATTTTGAAAACTTTAATTTGTAAATTATAAAAACCTGGAGTCATTTCGTGAAAAATAAAGTCTATTTTCGTGATCTACTTAAAAGCCACCCTAGACAAATGAATTCATGTTTCTGTAGCAAAATCGGTGATGGACAGTGTTATTACTCAATTTAAAAAGACATTAAAAAATTAGAAAAGAAATAAATATATTGATTTAATATTAATTCACTTTACGCGGAATGAAAAAAGAAATGATATGTTTTTCAAGAAAAATGATTATACAGGGTGCAGCAGAAATACCTCACACATAATGCTACGACACTAGATAGATGATGACGCCATTGCCACTGTTGCCTTACCGTTAGATGGGAAGTATTTCTACTGCCTTGTAATTTTGAATATGAGGCTATTCAAAAGATTTTTTTCGGAAGAAAATGAATAAGTTTCGTTGTCGGCTGCAATTAGGTGCCTAATACAAGGGGAGTTTAATGAGGGGGCCGAAGCTTTTTGTTTCAAAAACAATAAACGATTAGAGGGTCTGAACAATCATTTAAAGTGTTTTAAAATATGCGCAAAATTAATACACGACGTAGTCTTAATAAACTGGGTAATCGCGAAAATTCCCCTAAATAAATAAATAAACAAACAAACGCCACTGCCTTCTTTATTAGAGTAGGCGGACTTGATATCACGCAGTATTTAGCGGTTTCTTGGATAAAATCCGTTGGCTAATTTACCTTTTTTATGCGTCTGTCAGATTAAAGATGTAATTGCCGTCTGTTTACGTGTAGTTTAATCTGACAAAAACCCTACTGATGAAGGAAAAGAAAGAAAGGCAATTGTGGTGTGGCAGTATTTCAAGTGGCGCCAGTTGAAATTGCTTAAATGATTTCAGGTACGAAGCAGAACTAGAGATTTTATTTTAAAAGTTTTTTTAATATAAGACTGAAAGTATAATACTTGAAAGATAGTGTTTCGGCAATCTTGTAAGTAGGAAAGGCTATTCATGTTGCAAGTCAGTGGTCGCCATCACCGAAAATTTAGAGTGCATTCATCTTCAGAAATAGGCAAGTACACATATATATATGCCTGGTTATTGTCACTTCTTTGCAAAAAACAATTATCTTGCTAGCTTTTTTGTTTTTCATTCAGGATATTATTATTTCCATCATTTATATTCGGACTAACGCTCTGCTATTAGCCCGTAAGTGATTCTAAAGGACACCTTCAATTTTACAGCCTCTCTTAGATATGTTACAAACAAAATTTGTCTGTTAACTATGATGGAAACTTGTCTGTCTCTGCGTACAATCTTGTGATGTTTGAGCCTTTATGCCTACACATACATGCATACATTTCGCCGGTATGTTTCTTGCATCACTTACGTTGAAGTAAGTTCTTTTGGAAGGCATGTGTTTCTAAATTATTTTAAATGCGCAAATTGACTCGGTAAGACGGCATGAAACATATTTTGACGCGAAGAATTTTTAAGAAATTAAGCTCCAGTTTTTAGAAAATCCAACTACGCATTTTATGATCCATTTTAGTATTTAAGCTGTTTTATCTGATTTTAAAAATGCACTTAAGCCATTTCCGTACCGCACTGAAAAAATATGCATAGGCATGCATAAATTCTCTTTGTCATTTTACCGCAAACAAGGCAATAATGACCGTAAGATGCAAGCTGGGTTACTGGGAGTGAATGGGAATAAGACTTTCGTAAGGAGAAAGGAAAATGAAAGAATAATTTATCCGAAGATAGAAGATTGCGATTGACGTTGCGTTTAAATTTTTGAAAATTATAGGCAGCAGTGAAGGAAGAGTGTTCCACGGGTAAGAAGTTCTAGAAAAGAAACTATCAGAATAGAACTGCTGCAATGATAAACGGAAACAGGCAAGGGAATTTTGAAGGACCTTGCATAAAAGCAATCTAAAAAAGAAATTGTCATATCAGTTGTGAATTCGTTCATACCTAAAATACTGGCCGTTGATAAAATAATACTGGCATGCCGGCTTTTAACTGCGCTAGAAAAAAACAAAATGCCGTCAAATATTAGACAGATCGGTAAATTCTGCAAAACATTTCTTGTACTTGGCAAAGAAAGTTTTAGCTTCCGGATATTTTCGATTTCTTGCTAAAGACAAGTAAACAATTTAAGTGGGTTAAAATCGCCCTTGTTATATACAACGGGTGACAGATAATTCGAAACAACTCACAACAACAAAAAATCACCACAAATATGAAAAAATATTCAATAAAATCTTGAAAACAGCATCGATGACAGCTCAGAATCGAATACATAACCGAATCAATTGGTTCGCGTTTGTATTGGGCCTCATTTTCAGCAATGTTACATTGAGGGGGAAATGCGTGTCTCCTCAATGACCCCGTAGATTTAATATTCAGAGGTTTTCAACTGTAACATTAGCAGGGCACAGTGTGATTGATATGATCGGGAAGTTTCTCACTTAGCCACTCTTGGGCCATTTTGAGAGAGAACAGTCAAAATGGAACAATGGTTAGCAGGCTTGTCTCGCTAGATCAAATAAGACTGAGTGGTGAGTCCGATCCTCGCTTACTTGTCCCCACTTTTGACAACGCTTAGAAAATCATTAGAGCACCTCGACATGGTGTAATGGTTAGCAAGCTCGTCTCGCTAGAACAATTACGGATGATCTTAGTGATTTGGATCCTAACTAGTGCCACATCTAATCTACGCTTAGAAAGTCAACATACTAGAACACAGGGAGCATCTTCTGAGCCAACCCCTTCTTTCACATCTTTATCCCCGTAACCAGCAACTCGATACAGGTGACTCTGAAGGAAGTAGTCTGTGGTATGACGTGGGTGCAGACCTCCACTTCTCTTTATTAAAATCTGTGTGGATAAAAGCTTATATAACCCCTGGGAAAAAAAAACTGTTGTTCCTCTTGCTCATATTCTGATCCTGCTCGAAGTTATTATTTTAGAAGGACCAGCGCATATCGCTCTCCACTGGGTGCATGACCTTAGACCGAATTACCTGATTCTTAATTCATTGAACAATACCCCTCAGTACATAAATATAATTTTTTATGTGAGATATCCCTGCACCACGCGTTTGAATGGGAACTGCCTCCTTGAGTTGTTTGACGACGTTCCTCGCCAACTTCGCAGTATTCCGGTGGATGCTGTCCTTACGACAACTAACGGGTTAGAATGGCATGTTTTGAACAGAAAGAATTGGCCATTTACATGAACATATTTCCACATCACTGCGGTTGAAGGTAAATAAGATGATGGTATATATTTTTATTTCCTTTGCTAGAAGGTGTCATTTTACTCCAGTCGACATGTCCGAGAGAAAAATAATAATGTTAACATGTGGCGCCTGTTGCTTAGAATTACCTTAGGTTGGCTTCCATTTATAGCATTTGAAAGATGTTCTCAGTTAACTCACTCAATGTAATTTATATTATAACGACGGGGATTATCGTTGGTGAGGATTAGGTAGATACTGTGACGGTACTTGGGTAAACGAGCAGTTAATAAATGCCGACAAACGACAGATCAAAAGAGTGTATATAGTTGACTATTTGAAAAGACGAGTTAGAAATCACTCCGGTGCAGAAACAGCAGAAGACTAAACAAACTTTGGCTGCTGGCAAATGTTTTCTTTATTTGAAAACTTGAATCACTTCATGAGTATTATCCAAGAAGCTCTGTTTATCAGATTCCAATTGAATGTAATACTATTTTCATGATGTTCTGGAGAGTTAGTAAGATTTTTAAACGTCTATTTATGTGGAAATGTTTTTCAGCGAATATTCAGGTTGAACTGGTTAGGAATAAAACAAAACTAAACGCTAAGCTTTGTTGGGAATTGTTAGGAAATAGCCTGGTACCATTTACAAACTGTGATTAAGGAAAATATATATATATATATATATATATATATTTCTTCCTTAATCACATGACACTATATATATATATATATATATATATATATATATATATATGGTGTCATCCACAGACAGACTGTTTCGCTGAATTACAGCTCATCAGTGTGACTAGACATCCAATTGTTTCAAGCCGGGATCGAAACCTGTTCGATTTGGCATGAGTCAGAGATTCTACCCCAAAGCTATCATCGCACGACAGAGAGAAAGGGAAATTTTTGAACGTTTTTAATGTCTGAAAGACGCCAGTGGCTAGAAGATCTCTCTCTCTGTCTATATATATATATATATATATATATATATATATATATATATATATATATATATATATATATATAGTAGTCAAAATTACACTAAAATTAAGGTTTACAAATTAAGGAAAATGATTCATAGAGAATTAAGAAGCTTAAATCTTAAGGTTAAGATAAGTGCTAATGTTAAACAAGTAGACTTTCTGGATGTTACATTAGATCTTGTTAATGATATATTCCAAACTTATATGAAAAATAATGCTAAACCAGTATATATTCACCCCAATTCTAACCACTCGCCATCTGTAATCAAACATATACCTTCATCTATAGAAAGTATGATTACCAACCACTCATCTGACAAATATGTGTTTGATAAATATAGCAGTGTTTATAATACTGCTTTAAAATATAATGGATCCAAGTACGCTGAAATCAAAGATAGAAAATATAATACTGATCTAAGGAAAAAAAGTAGGAATAGTAAAAACAATTGGTACCCCCCCATTTAACCAGTTGGTCAGTACTAATTTAGGTCAGAAGCTCTTCCATTTAATTGTTAAACATTTCCCTAAAAGAAACACGCTAAAACTAAGTTATAGATGTACCTATAAACTTAAGATTATAAAGATAAATATTAAAATTTTAAACCAATTTAAACATTTGGATAATAATGTATATTACAAGATAAATGCTGTTAATATTATACAATCTAATTGCAAGAATTATAACGAATGCTCATTACGAAACAGATGTTTACCCAACTGTCTTGTTTCTTTAATAATAATGTACTGTTTCTATAATAGAGAATCCGACTGTTGAAATATTTATATTGGTAATACTAAGAATTCTTTTAAAACTAGGTGGTACAAACGTATCTTATCTTTCACAAGTAAAACTTATAAATATTGTACATCTCTTTCTAAATATTTTTGGAATTTAAAAGGTAAATGATTTAAAAAACAATAAGCTAGAACATGTAGATCTTTAAATGACCCCTGTTTTCTATACTTACATGAAAATTTAGAAATTATATTTTCTGAAAAAAACTCCTTATTAAATCAAAGAAATGAATTGACTGTAAATTGTAGGCATAGACTACCTTTTACCTTAAAATTTTAAATTTGATAATGCTTTTTTAATAATAATAAGTAGATGAACTAGTGCACCTTATATGCCTTACAAGATTCATTTTGATTTAATATAGCTCTGTAATGATGTTTAGTTAGTATTTTTAACATCTTACACTAATTAATTAGTATTATTATTATCTTTAACGGATGTTCTTTACTTAACGGTTGCATATTCATTAACTAAAGTAGTTTTGTATTTATAATCTTTTTTTTCGGACGGTTAATTTATTTACCAGTTTCTTAAAGGGGCCTTTTACTAGAGACTGTCTATATTTACTAATCAACTACAAAATTTTATGTAGGAAGCACACTGAGCATATAACTAGTTAGGATGATCTTAAATTACCTGCCTACCTCGTTCGCTTTTACTTCTTAATTTGAACGCCAGACTTCTATACAACTTACGAAATAATGTAACCATTTCTATCTGTCCGTGATGAAATTGTCTAGGATTTACATGCAGACAACTATCGTGTCATGACCTATATAATAAATTTGTTTTTCGGTGATTTTGATTTTAGCGTAGGTCACATTCGATTGGTTATTCACGATAAGGCCTATTTTTAATTATTTTTTCTCAAGTGAAAAGAGGTAGATTTCTGCTTTTGAAATTAAAATAATTGATCACTTGCCAGTAGTATACCATGGCCCAAGGAGACACATTTGAAGTGTTGAAATATAATTGCAAATGTGTGGTGATTTTTAACATGTTTTTGTTTTGATATCATAAAATAAATAATATTTATCTCTACTCTGTATTGAGCCCTCTTTTAAATTAAATGTTACAGACAGTGGAATTATCGTCCATTTTTTTGTTTTACACACACACACATTATATATATATATATATATATATATATATATATTTCAGCAGGTAACAACGATTTACAATGTTAATTTCAACCATTTTAGTTTTAACGTAAGGGAATCACTATCATTAACTGGAGAGTAAATGACGTAAATTTTGATCTCAGGAATAATTTGTCAGCATATCATTTCATGTGATGTCTATGAGCAAGAAATAAAGTTTGAAAAGTGGAAAGGCTTAAGTAATTGAGCGGATTACACGAGGCTTTATGTCTTGCGTCCTCGACGCATAACAAACGTGTTTGGGTTCTCTATCCGAGACGAAAGCCGAGTAATTAATAAATACATCCCATTCTAGGTTTAATCTAAAATATATCTTGATGTATTTTACTTATTTCCGATAATATATATATATATATATATATATATATTATGTCATTCACAGACAGTACTGTTTCGCTGTATCACAGCTCCTCAGTGCGACTAGACTTTCGAATGTCTCAAGCCAGGATTGAAACACAACTAATTTGGTGTCAGTCTGAGCTATCTTCACTCGGTAGAGTTACACAACTAAATCTAGCGTATTGTTTTTACAAATGTAAACAAATGCCAATCAGCCAAAGTGCTCCATTCATTTTACTGAAGAGCTTTGCATTAGTGCAGGTGGCTGTTGTTTATAGAATTAGCTTATCACTCAACAGTGCTATATTCGCATAAATATCACCATACACATCAGGATTGATGTATGTATATTTATGTTTCTTTGACATATATTATTTAAACTTATTTAGTGGGAAGAAGGTTTATCTCGGGTATAGAGCGTTTGAAAAAAATGGACACTTTTCACTGCATGAAATCAACACTGCATTTTGACTGACACCTTCACTCGTAAGACATCATCGGAATATTTGATCTGATGATCAGTTAAACGTAGTGTTGAATTCTGTTTAGAGTATTTCTAACTGGACACTTCTGTCGTTTTCGACCTATTAGGTTACAGCCACTTAGTTCATAGAACCGAACAGCAAGACTACTCACGCATAGGATTTGATTATAGTGGTAAAGCCTTGGGCAGAATCACTACACATTTAGAACAAGCCGTATACAGTGGACATGGGTGCTGCAAGATCTCCAAACAATGCTACTCAGGTTTAGAATTCAGAGTCATTCTAGTAAACCGGTTGCCTCCCAGGGCTATAGGACTCAAACTGTCCTGCCATTCATCCATAGCTGGGTGGATGAAGAGAGAGATTCATACCATTCCCAAGAATATAAGCACGGTAGTGAATGTAACGAACTACACTGGAATTCGAACTCGGCACGGTGATTTAATAAG
>OZ038475.1:70073816-70191316 GCA_964036315.1 Acanthosepion esculentum
AATGTTTTGCTCGTGAACTCTTGTTTCGTGTATCCGCTTGATATTTGACATCACTCTAGATTAATTTGAATTTCTGCGTTTAAAAGATACCGGACGAATACAACAGTATCTTGTTTTGAAATTTGAAAAATGTAAGATTAAATATCTTGCAATTTAAATTTTACAGAATTCGTTTGGATTAATTTTTGATGCCATATTTACATTCATACACAATGCACACGAATGTCGCTTAAGAAGTAATGAGTGTTATTTAATTTTAAATGCGGGAATAGGAATCCATTTCGTTTAAAAACATAGGGAAATATATGTTGTTTCGTTATCTTATTCTATACTACCGTAATCATTTATCAAAGTGGCTGTCTCTCTTAACACAGAAAGAAAGCAAAAGGATGTAATAGGTTTTCTCTTTGGAAGACATAAATATCAGCGAACATGCATAGGATTGTTAGTGTATATTTATGGAAAAGATATGTGTATGCAAATAGAAGGACAAAGTGACCTTAGTGAGAGGCACCATAGTGGCAGGACTCCTGCTGTTTTGAATGAGGATGATATCAACCAGTTTGATTCTTTTATGATTCAGAATACACGAATCTAATGAATTTGAAAATGTAGCGATGTTATATTGTAATATAGCAATTTGAGTTTTCACAGAAGGTAAAGTCAAGACAAGAAATTACAGCATATGGTTACAAAACCTTGCTTCATCTAACCTTTGGTCTTGATCTCGCCGTTATATTACAAAAGTTAATCTTCCAGAAACGTGATCGGAGTGTTTTTCTTTTCAGTAAATATAAACAAAAAACATTTCACTACAGTCAAAAATTCATTAACGCTTTTATAGGATGTAAATATTATACATTCAAATTATTGAAATATTGCTATCGGGATTTGTCCTATTTATCCTGTCCTTTCCAATCATGGTTATTTACAATTTCCTTTTTGTAGCACTTAATAAATTGTCTTTTTTCATATCTTCTAAACCTTGTTCCGCATTCTCTTTACTCAACTTTGCTAAGAAGGTTATGCATTTTATTCCTCAGCCCATCTTACCTTCAAATTTTTCTGCGAATATTCACGCCGGGTTTTCGCATTATTTGCCTTAAAAATGTCAACTTTCTCTTCCTGATGTTAAGTATAAGTGTTTCCATTTTATTTGAAACTTTGTCGTTGCTCACATGTTGGGTCCATGTTATTCTCAGTATCCTTCTGTAGAAGCACATTTATGTTTCCTCAATTCTCATTTTCCTTTGTCAGAAGATTGTCCAGCATTCCCTGCCATATAGGGGACTAATATTACAATATTTATATTTTACTATACCCCCCCCACTCCCCGATTTCGCAACTATTTACGAAGCCATATAAGAAAGTTTCCTCTTGTTTTATTTTATCCCTCTTTTTCATTATACTCTGTAAGAGTCAATTTTTTATCCTATAAATGTCCGCCGTATATTTCTGATTCTAAGTATAAGTGTCCTCGTTGCAATTTTACTTAAAACTTCACTTATGACAAATGCTCAACATCGTTCTGTAGTTCCACATCACTGACTTCATTTTTTCCACACATCTGTGAAGAATTCTGTTCAGTTTTCACTGTCATATAAGAGGATTCTTATTACATAGCATTTAACACTTGTTTGCTTCAAAATGGAAATTTCGCTAATACTTTTTCACGGATATTACCCTTCGACTATATATCTTTCTTCAACTTTCGACAATAGTCTCAGATTAATGCAACATTTGTAAGTTCTACATTAATTGATTCCTAGTAAATTCTGTGACAGATACCTGAATATTATTAAAGACAGCATATACTTAAAGAAAAGCCTGCAAGACGCATCCGTCCAAACAAATTATCAAATATATAAGAACTAATAATTAATATCAAGATATAAGAACTAATAATTCATAAACTAACAAGTGTAATTTAAAAGTTATCTGCCCTATCGCCATAACATATCTTTAAATCTGCGCATGCGTGCTTATAGTTGGTACTATTGTGGTCACGTGTTCGAAACTTGGGCTTGATTGCACCAGTTTTCTTCCTACTGTTAAAGTGTAAACATGGCTGGAGTGTGCACCAAGAAAGAACAAAGATCACTGAACTGATTTCTCTGGTTGGACCTTGTGTCTGGGTTTGACATTCATTGGATGCTTTTAATATATAATGGCGACAGTGCACTACTGCGTAGAAGTAAGTGTGAATGAGTGGAATGAGTCGTTTTAAAGTGGCCGCATGAGCGTGACACGCGAAAAAGTAGTAGGATAAAAGTCAACATCCACCCTTGACGAGAAGATTCAGTAAACTCAAGAAATGGTAATGGTGAACTGACGAGTTATCATCGATGAGATAGCATGTTCTCTGCAGATTCAGATCACTACTACTTGTTCCTCCTAACAGCAGAAAGAGAATTGGAGCGATCATCTGACCACAGTAGTACCAGATCTAAGAACACACGAGCAGAAGTGAGTATACCAAAAGCGTGTAATAAATATGTATATATATATTACAGCAAAAAAATTACTTCAACATAGAGATTCTGTTCTGTGCGCGGCTATCATCAGCCCCTAAGTGTCTGTTTCGGTGCATTTTTTAAAATTCATATTCAATGTCAATCCTCCTCTGGTAGAAGCCTTGTTAAAGTGAATGCGTTCATGTTAGCGATTGGTGGAGGCGTATGATATCTTATCCCGGGGGAAGCGGTCTGAGGATGGAGTTTATTTATGACCAGAACCTTTGTAGTTTAATATCAGTTCCTACTATGTAGCGTTTCTTATACGGCTCCGAGTGTGTTTTTCTGGGATTCACACTAAATAGTTTTTGTACTGCAGGTGTCCAATATCATTAATAAGTGATGGGGGATTTAAACTTAAACCCGTTAAGATTAATTTAATTTATTTGAGTTATAGATTTATAGATTGTGGGTAATACCCGAGCACACGATGGAATAAATCATGCTGTCAAACACACTTATATGCGTACATATCTTCATACATACATATATGTACATTTACATGTCCATACATATATCCCACTATACGTACACATACACCCCCACATATATGCACTTGTATTCTTATGATCAGATCTCTCCGTTGATTTAATAGTTTGCATTGATCTTTATATTTTGTTATCCTGATTTTTCTTTTCTTTTCTAAATATAGCTTGCACCTATCGCTAAAACTATTGAGAGTGTTCGCAAAACATAGAATACCCCAAATTTTTTTTGAAAGAGTTGTTTGGTGTTTTAATTTTGGATTGGTGAATAAATGTCCATGTATATTGATTTTAAATTCTCCTGCAGAAATGCCGATGTAAATATTATGGCTTGTCGTGTTTTCTTTAAGGATAATGCTTGCCTGCTATACTACCCTAGTGGATCTGCACTTGCCCTCTACTGGGCAGTTGTCCTTACAAGGGGTTGCAATGTTAGATTTAGTTTTTTTCCTATGGAATTTACTTAAAATGTAATTGTTATCGGAATTATTAATTTGGTACATATTATCAGTGCAGGAGTAGCTAATTTTGACAGATTTCCTGTTGAATATCTTACATAGAGGGGTTTTGTTTTTGTTGAAATATTTAGTAATTAAGTTTAGGAAGTACTGTCCGATGTTGATACTAGACAGTTTGCAGAAGTGAGGGTTGAACCAACTGATTTTTCTTTTCCTATTTTTACACGTATATTCCACTTTTCGTGTATCAGTATTACTAATAGTTGTTGCGTAAGAGAGTTTACTATTGAAACCACTTTTTTGGAGGGCCTTTTCGTATAGTTCTTTCTTCTTATTAAAGATTTTTTCATTGAACAACAGTTTGCTAATCCTGGCGCAAACGGTAGTGATTATCTGTCTTAGGATTGCACTGGGGTGGTTAAAACATATATATATATATATATATATATATATATATATATATATATATATATATATATATATACACACACAGAGTCGAGTGGTTAGAACGTTTGCAATCTGACAATGAGACCCGGGTTCTAAACTCAACAAGGTTGAGTTGTATGAACGTAGACTTCCTAATGTTATCGGAGTATAGGGGCCGATACCAGCATGCGGCACCTTTGGAAAATGCTTGAAAACAATACCTCGGGTTGACGCAACCCCTGGGGCTTGAGCTTACTGGCCTTGTTCACAGTGTTGATCACGCTAGGTAAGAGGCTCATTCCCAGAAAAAACTGATGTTTGCTCAGCATAGATACATTATAAACAACAAAACAGCCACCCTAGTTGACGGGTGTCCCGGAATACGAGTGGTTAGCTATATATATATATATATATATATATATATATATATATATATGTGTGTGTGTGTGTGTGTGTGTATATTAAAAAAGAAAGAGGAGATTTAAAAAAAATAAAACAAATGTTAAGTGACGGATAACATATTCAACACATTACTGGATAGAAAAAGGTTCAAAGTTATTAAAATAAATGAAAGCGTTAGACATTTTCACCTGCCAATGGCTGCTTTTTTCACCTTTACAAATGCAACAATCTACGAATGATTGTGTCACTCATATGTTTGCTTATGACGTGTTAGATCTTTGTGGAATTCACGTTGCAGTAGACAAAACTACATTTTTTGTGGTGTATCCATTTTGAGGATTGACACAAATTATAATAATTTAAATTTATATAAAATCTGAAAAGAAAACAACAAAAATAATTTAAACAAAGTGAAAAAATTCATTTATTCTAATAACTTTGAAAAATTCCTATCTGGTAATGTGTTGACCCTTTTTTTATCTCTCTCAACATTTGTTTTTAAGTTTTCGAAATTTACTCAATCTTAATAACCCTGTACGTATGTAATATCTAAACACTATAATGCGTGGTGTGTCTATTATTAGCAATAAAATCGGCCAACTGAGTTGCCATTCTTACTGATAATGTGTTTTCCAAACAATAGTAAAAGAAACGTAGAAATATTTGACATTATCTCTCTCAGTCGCATTGGAACATATATATCAGAGAAAATTATCGTCATTCGTAAAGCACAAAAGTAGACAAAGTAAGTGGATCGAAGTAAACTTCAATGAACTTCTTTATCTTTATAAGCTGTTACACTCATTATCAACCTTGACAGAAGCCTGCAATTGAAATTACAATTACTTGGCTTACACTTCTAAAAGAGTAAAAATAAAAAAAATGTCATGCTGAATTTTTTGCTGGTACTGAAGTTAATGCTAATCCAATTTTACTGATGAGCCGGATTTCCCAGTTATTAAAGTTTTAGACTTGTCTGACGAGCAGTGTGTGTGCGCTTGCGCACAAGAAACTAAATTTGTACATATATTTACAAGTGTCTTCCGTGTGTGCATTTAAGTAAGATAGAGTGTATTTTTTATATCTCTATGTGAGAAAGAACATGTTTAATTTTGGGTACGTATCTGTAGAGGAATATATGTACGAAGAAAAACGTACACATAAGATAGAGATATGTGCCTACTAATATACAGACAAGTCAAAGTTACGAAATATGTAACAAATACTTTTAGTATCAATTATAATAAGGACATGACAAAGGAAGTGTGTGACGACATTCTGTCTGCTTCTTGATGGTAATGAAGCGAAGTTTCTGAGCCCCGGGCTTTCATTTAACATGGAATACCTAAATAGGGAAAGGCATATCATACTTGTACCGGAAGTCAGTGGGAACTTAAATAAAAAGTCCTTAATGACAAGAATTTTGTAAATTTTATTCTTGACTAATAATGACAGCGGCCAACAGAATTTAATTGGAAGAGTGCAAAAAGTTGAAACAATTATGTGTACGGCTGTAGAGAACTTTAAATATTCAGTAATACATATGTATAGGCTGCCCTCATAATTACTGACACGCTTATTTAAAAATAAATATCGTGAAAATATACGAATGTCAAGCTCCCTTCTTAGGCGATTGTTAAAACTTATATTTTCCAGCTTCTGCTTATTGCTGTTTGGACCTGATAAGCTTTGTAAACTTGCCTTGCTTCGCCTCGTGAATCAGATTTTGTTTCAGCTGACTATAATGATCAGTTATAAAGCAGCAATAATAATAATAATAATAATAATAATGATTATAGTTAAGCATAGGAGATTGAAATATAAAAAAAGATCTTGAATATTAAGCGCGCTCAATTTTTGAGATTTACTAAATATCTTTAAAACCTTACAATTTGCATTTCATTTTCTTATGTATAACTCATTCGAATCGAAGTATCTGGAAGGTTTTAGTTTATTTCTTTACTAAATTCGCTTAATAACAATTTCGAGAGCCACTGATTGTAGTTTGATGAGTGAAAGAGAAAATAGTAGGAAGTGGAGCTTATAAGAAGGATAGTTAATGACTGACAGCGGGCTAGGAGAAATCAGAATTAAAATGTTTTCGAAATCACACAAGCTGGCATCTGTTCCATAATGTGAGCCCATGGGAATACCAGGTGTTGTGAGATTGTGTGTGCAGGTGCTTTAAAGGATAATGACTGGCAATGTTTAATCAGAAAGCCGAGTTCCAGTTAACTTTTCCTTCTCTATCTATGGGTTAATTAGTAATATGCAAATCACTTAACCAGTCTTATCTAAAACAAAAATTAATTCTAACAATCTAGAAGTATTTTCTAGCTTTATTAAGCCGCAAAGATAAATTGTAGAAAACTAATCAATAAAAATGATTTATAAATATAAACAAAATAAAATTGACAGATAAAATAAACAATATAAATGTAAACAGATTACATATTTAAAAATTGGATATGAATATGCTCATATACAGACAAAGAAAAACTGCGAAACCCTGAATATTTTCAGTTAAAAGATAAGGTAGTACAAAAGTTTTACTGTAATTGTTTATATACAAATCAGTGTCTTCAGTTTAAAGAAATAGGGAGCCTATAAACAAAATAATAATATTCACATTAATCCATTTTATATCATTCAAGACCTGGACAGTTGCATATGTAAGACGATGCCAATGGCCATTTCTATCTAATGATACCTTATCACAAAACATTTATATATTTATGTACTATAGCATATATATATTTATGTAGTATATATACCAGATTTGTAGGTGAACACATTAAATAAGTTAGGAGTCATCTGACCAGGATACTTAGAAATTTGATGAGAGGTAATCGTCTTGGCAAGGAGATTTTCAAATAAAGCCTAGTATCTAACACGGGTATCATATGGGCGGACCTTATGATGCTGGAACAACATATAGCATTCCGGTTATGGAACACACAGTAGAACAGGTTGAATAGATTTCTGGGAGCACGTGGCCCTTTTCAAAAGGGTATTTATACAAACACCAAAACACCACAATGCTAAGAGAAAGACTGTGCCTAGAGTGAATATAGACTATGATGTCGCCCGTCATATCTATTTTAACACCATAAAAGAAAGATACAGACAGTATGAGCGAGATACATAGACGGATACGGACAGTATATATAAGAGACAGACTGAGAGAATATATATATATATATATATATAGTGTGTGTGTGTGTGTGTGTGCCTGTGTTTCATGGGGGAATAGGCACTGTAGGATATCTTTCTCACACAAACTGATATGTACACCGAAAACTACAGCATACTATTTCATTCCATAAGTGATCATGTCAGGATACCACTGGAGACGTTTACAACATTGTGGCATATTTGGAAATCTTAAGCACGCCTACTCGTATTTCGACTGAAGGAAAAACATTAACAATGGTCCGCGGTGACACTCACGTAAGCCACTTCAACATGCTGTATTCATTTTACAGTTCCCTCCATTGCACTTACACGTACCGATCTTGGCGAACGCTGACATTACATGATCGGCAAGCAAATGCATTTTTTAAAAAAAAATCAAGTCTTTCCAAGATAGGTGATAATACCACGAAGACACAAGGGGTTACTGTGAGTGAAAAGACTTTAGAAGGAACTGGAAAACCAATCATAAACAGGAAACAAGGTATAAACCTCTACTGTTCAAAAGGCCGGGGCGTAGTGTGAACTGGATGATAAGCGAACGTATCTACTCCTATTGAGAAAAAATAAATAGTAAATAAAATTAGAGTTTAGACGGAGACGTAAGAAATATAGAGTTGAATTATACTTTACAAGAAACCGGAAATCCAATCCTAAACCTGAAAAAACGCATACACTTCTACTCCTGTTCAAATGACCGTGGAGGAGTGCGAAGAGAACAAGATGCCTTCACCACAAATAAATACAATGCAAACGTTTGGTGAAGAAAAGAATAACAAATGAACATTTGAAAAATGATTTGTTAGGTACGGTAATAATAATAATAAATATATTATATATGTCGGACGTCTAGCCACACTAAGGAGCTGTGGTACAGCGAAACAGTCTGTCTATGGATGACTATATATGCTACCGGAAATCCGGTTGAGCTCTCTAGGGAAAAGGGGTTTAAAAATAGCGGCTCCTATTACTATTAAGCATTACTCTTCAAGTGAGGACTTCTCGCCGTTGGCGTCTTTCGTATAGTGAAAAACGTTTAAAAAAATTCTCTTCCTTTCGGCCGTGCGACGATGGCGTAGAGGCAAGATATCTGACTAATGGTAAAATAGTCGGGTTTCGATCCGGCCTGAAGCAATCGGACGTCTAGCCACAGTGAGGAACTGTGATATAGCGAAACAGTCTGACTGTGGATAACTATATAAAATAAATCAAGAAAAAACTTAAAAACTTTCGGTCTGAAGAGACGAATATTAAAATATTCCTGAAATAAATTGTAACTGAGTTGGATTTTCAATGTTTTTCTTGATTTATTATTACTATATTGCTCTGTAACTTACATTGAGCTCTCTTTGGAGATCTCAATGTAACTGACAGAGCAATATAGTAATAATGACCTCAATGTTCTTGTAATTATCCCTACCAATTATATATGTATGTATATATATATATATATATAAATACTGATTAACCTAGAAAATATTTAGTACTCAAAGTTTTTTCCATTAATTTCCCCCCTTTTATTACATCTTGTTAATCTATTGTTTTTAACATCGGTCGTTGAAAATAATTTTTCTTATCAACTTCTATGTTTTATATTGCCAACGATTATTTTTCTGAAGAAGTGTCGGCCGAAAGGTGCCTTAAATCCCCCTTTTTTCTTAAATGAGATACATTTATATCTATTTAAACAATAAAATGGGAAATATGATCCTTATATTTAAATCAATTTTGACTTGATGTGGCAGTAAAAATAACTTCTTTCTATATATATATATATATATATATATATATATATATATATATATATAGATGGATGGACTTCATATAGAAAAACAGAATTTGATGCATGTATACGCACCACTCATTCATTCAAATATACAAAATTCTATACTAATCCAAACCCTCTCCTCAGATGTTTTTCCACCCCTGCCATCCTGCTTATTAAAATTAATGTAACCTACCCCAGCTCACCGGCACTATATATAAGATCCGAGAGTATAAATAATAAAACAGATTGCTTCTTGATTGGAAGAGATACATAATTTTTTTCCGGTGAGATAGTCAACGTTCGTACCTTGGTAAATATTTGGTTTTCCGATTTAATTTCAAGTACAACCAAAGATTCGTCAAAAACTGAGTATGCATAATGCCCGAAACCCAACACAAAAAAAACGAAGGTTTATCGTCAAAGTCATTACGTTACTAGTATGAAGAAAGACAAAAAGAACACTTGACCAGTAAGGTACGTTTTCCAATCCTTTTCAGAACCATCAAAACTTTGGTAAAATTATTCTTCCTTGTTTCGTTAGCGGATGACCATAAATTAGTATAGAAATTTCTATTGGTTTTTTTTTACAGGGAAAAACATGTGTAAGAATGTTCAGTTGAACAATGTCATCACATTATCTCACCATGGACATGTAAATTCTATCATGCGGAGCGATGCTCCAAAATTACTTTTCAGCCTCTCCAACAGTCCAAATTTGATTCTTCTCAAACGCTTGAAGCTCAACAATTGGAGGACATGTGCATCAGCTTGGCACGGCACATATTTGCATTTGACTTTCACCACTTTGAATCTTAACGCATCCACACGTCACATTCTTTATCTGAAACGGGTGGTGGACACGTATGTGTGTTACTAACTCACATTAGTACTGAATTTATAGCTGCTAGAGACTAACCGATCACAAGCTATAGGGGCTAAAGTCGTCATTTTAATTTTAGACGTTTTAAGTTTAAGTTCCGTCAGTTTAAATAAACAGATATGGAGGATAGTTCAGCGTACGTATCAGTTAACTTCACTTGTTTTACGACTTAGCAATCCATATTAAGTTATTTGAAGTGGAATCATATTTTGGATTGCATGATGATATGCTTTTTAAAAGCGACCCCCACCATTTAAATAAAGAGACACGATCGACACGGCTTGACTTCGGCGATCTAATGAGAATCGTCGTGTAAGCATGATGTGATCGTAAGCTCTCTCTCCTCATATATATATATATATATATATATATATATATATATATATATATATATGTGTGTGTGTGTGTGTGTGTGTAAAATGGATGCGGTGGATAAATTGTCGTCTAAATTACGCAAAAATTACAACACTGACATCACATTTTAACAGATATATTTATCACAATTACATGCTAATGAGTAAATTTATTCAATAAAATAGTCATTGGCTTCAAGCACAGCACCCGTTTCAGTTTATTTTTGGTGTTACAAGAGGTTTTGTTGGTATCTCGCTCAACTGCCCCCAACACACAATAATCAAGGGGGTTACGCTCAGGGGAGTTAGGTCGCCAGATGTAAGGGTGCAATCTGTTCGCAGAAATTGTTTGATTGCTACGACTGGATTCTCCTGATTGTGTGCCATGCTGCAGAGTCTTTTTGCCTGTAGTCACCCTTTTGACCCAGGAAGGCACTAACTGTTTAAGGCCCTTTATGTAGGCCTCATTGTTGAGCCTGAGTCCCTCACCAACAAATTCTTGAGTACTTTTCTTATCAGAACAACCAGAATGTGTTTTCTGGGCCGTTCATAATCGAGCCTTATGCGCAAATTCCAAGCAATACACTATGTCGTTTTCAAATTTCTGGCGCTGGGAATTGCGTCATGGTGCTCTTTTTCTCACTGACGATGACCAACGGATCTTACTATACTATGCAGTTGGCAAAATCCAAAACAAACAATATTATGAATATTATACAAAAATAAAATGTCAAAAATTTACCAATCATAAACTATATTTCTTCAGTAATTCCTTGGCTTCCACTCAGTATACTTTAATGTGAACCGTATGGTACGTCATGGAACAATCACTCCAGATGGAATTTCAAGTCATTTCATATCTTAAGTTTTTTTTCTCACAGTTCAGACCAATCTTCAAAATCTTCTCAACAATTTTCCTCTTACTTTGAAGTTCACGGAGGTTTTTGACAGTTATACACTTAGGAAACTAAATAAAATTGCGCACTGTTGAAGCATGGACAGAGATATTTCGAGAAACCCCTATAGAATTTAGATATCTTGTGTTTACTAGCAATAGAATATCTGATGGTTTTAGTCAGCTCAGTTGAATTCACTACTGCGACAGGGGGAAAAACATTCAACTTTTGAAAACATTAAAGTCATCATTCATTGGCTAATTCCTGTCATGTGGGCAATGTCGTTTGCCGAAGTGAAATTCTAATTTCTAATATTTCACAAGTAACACAAAAGCATTTTACCAATTTCTTTCAGCATGTCAATACCAGTATCAAGGAAATCTGACAGTTTTTTTTATATTTTTTTCAATTATTGCTTTTCTGAAAAAATTGTTTCATGATTTGCTGTACCTTAATAAAAAGAATTTGT
This sequence comes from Acanthosepion esculentum, assembly GCA_964036315.1. Lineage (NCBI taxonomy): Eukaryota > Metazoa > Mollusca > Cephalopoda > Sepiida > Sepiidae > Acanthosepion > Acanthosepion esculentum. Next base: position 70,085,659 of record OZ038475.1, read on the forward strand.
CAATAAACCAAAGCTGATTCACTGGAGAGATTTTGTCAGTACATATAGATATGTACTTAAAAGTTCATAGGTCAGCACAATAAAAGTGGCTTCAACTCTGCATACACAAACACACACATCATATATAAAGAAATCTAATCTTAAGTTATGCTATATTTATGGGATAATGTGCTCAATAACAGAGATAAAGCGTGTGTAAATATAAAAGTAAACATTGAAGTCAACACCTTTTATATATATATATATATATATATATATATATCTCACATTGAGTGCAGGTGTTAAGAAAATAGTTCTCGATGCCATATATATATATATATATATATATATATATATATATGAATAAAATATATAAAAATATGTTATGTATGTTATATATATACATATATATTTACATAATATTTTATATATATAGTATATTTACATAATACATTATATATATAATATATTTACATAATACATTATATATATAATATATTTACATAATACATTATATATATAATATATTTACATAATACATTATATATATAATATATTTACATAATATATAGCTATATGCTATGTACATTTGCTATATAAAATTATAATATATATACATATATAATGAAAAATAATATTTTGTTTTACATACGTACACGCGCACATGTATACACAATGAAATATATATGGAAACCCTCTTTGGAAATCTAATGTTTCGCCTTACATCCTCTTCATTATTCCTTCAACTACCCTTTGCATCTAAATATCTAGCCCCATTATGCACATATATTTTCATAGAGTTAAATTACGTACCCTACACGAAACCAAGTAAGCCCTAAACTCTGAGTCACTCCTCCTATTTACCTAATCGATAAGAGATGGACTCGTACATTTCAGCCAGAATTTAATCTTAAGCTACTCGCTCATCTGATTCCTTAATTAAAATGGTGTATCCTTTATGTTCTACTGAAAATGGCACACAGACGACCTAGAACAAATTCACACCCTGAACATACGAGTGTTCTCACACACGTGTATATAAGAGAGCGAGAGAGAGAGAGAGAGAGAGAGAGAGAAAGAGTGAGTGTTTTATCGATTTAGATAATTTTAAATACAAAACTTTCGAAACTGTACATATGAAAACTCTTACAATCATTTATATACCTGCTAATATCAGTGGGTATTTTTCGTGAAATGAATTTTATGTTTATACAGATTATTTCGTCGCGACAATGTCATATGCCAAACTATATGACAATAAAGCGAGATTGGAATAGTTACGCTTGTAATACATGTTTAATGTAGATTGAATGTAGCAAACCGATGTAGGAAGTAATTTGTTCAATGTAACAGCAACAATGTCTAGTAGCAGCTATTCAAGAATTCTTAAGGTCTTCCATATCAGAGGTTGGCAGTGGATATTCGGAGAGAATAGGAAAACGTAGTTCTGCAGGTCTTTTCATCTGACAGGTTAGCAGTAGATATTCCGACAACAAAACAAAATGGACGCCTCTATACACATCGGGTCGAATATTTCTAGTTTTCTGATTGGTTAACCTTCTATGGGTGTACTATAAAATGAGTCAGCTCATTTTGGTTTTCTCACTAGTACATAACTACAGAAAAATTTTAACAACGCTCATTGCAAATTTACAATGAATATAACGAGAAACCTCTTCTGTACAGTCCTACAATATCGTGATAAAATATCTTTATTCGCTTCTGCTTCTAAAGCTCTCGCCTCTGATGCCAAATAGAATACAGCTCTGAATTGCCTTTCTTATCACCATCTTCGTCGTATCCATTAATTCTATATAACTTATCTCTTTGTTCTTCCACCTTTTTATAAACAGACTTGGAATCGTCATTTTATCTACACTCTCCAGTTTTGCTTTATTTATGATCATTTTTATTTGATCAGATCCTGACATTTTTTGAGGGGGGTAAATAACGATTCAGATTTATTTATTTATTTTTGGCAAGAGTGACCGATAACAGAGAAATGGGTCGAAATGGTTGGCAAAGTTTATCATTAAATGAATCGGATCGACCGGGTTTCTTTCGTCGGAGATGAAGTTACAAGTAACGTTGGTAGTAAACTGAAAAAAAATTGTTCAGTTATCACCACAACGTGTTTATTTATTATTGGCCATCAATAGTTTATCTATGAAGCCAATTCCAGGCCTCTCTGCAGTACATATATCATCCTAATCATACAAATGATCGTAACCTTTATTTTTATCAATATGATACTCTCACTTTCACCTTCCGCTTTCTCTCTTTCCGTCTTCGAAATAATGTGTAGTGGCTACATTGGTAAGGTATTTTTAGATGCCGCTTGTTTTCGGGTTTCAAAGCAAAATGAAAGCTTTCACTTGGTTGTAGATTTGGCAGTTAATTTTCCACATTGAAATTTCATGGAACTTTATATCTATACCAACTGTCAGACTATTCAAAATTTAGTGAATAGCAACACGAATAGTAACATCTGTGTAGTCCCTGGAAACAACGTAACTGATATAAAAATAAAAACTCACCAAAGGAGAGCTTTTGCCGATGGTTTATTTCACAAACTTGTCAATCCTGTCTTTGTCTCTTTAGTCTTGTTTAGGGATGAGGCAATAATTGGATGCGATGGAATAACAAATTTACACAACAAGTACCTGTGAACGGATTGGTATCCCCATAGCAGAATACAAGCTAAACACCAGCATCAGTTTACGATTAATGTGTGGGCTGGAATTGTAGGTGACTATCTGTTAGGTCGATATGTTCTCTCAGCAGGTCTTACAAAAAAGGTCTACAGGCACTTTATTTCGAACACAATTCCAGACCTGCTAGAGGATGTACAGCGTCTAATACTAGGAGGCACGTAGTTCATGCAGTTTGGGGTTCCAGCACATTTTAGTCACAATGTGATGCACTGCCTGACATCTACCATGAAAGATGGAGAGGTAACATTGAACTTGTTGCATGACCTACACATTCCCACGACCTTAATCCTTTGGATTTTTATCTATGAAATCACCTAAAAAATGGTTTATGCAGCAGACATTAATAATGCAGAGACGCTTCATCAACGGGTCATGAGGGTCTGCGAATAATTCGACACCGTGTGGGAGTATGTGAAAGGGTCTGCCAGTCATTGATTCGATGGGTGGATGCGTGTATAGAGGCAAGCGGAGGACGTTTGAATATTTGTTCTGAGTTGATCGGTTGGGGAACAGCGATGACATTTTTTTGGTGTCAGGAACTCACTCCATAATGTGTAAATGGGTTTTGGACTCTTCATTTAAAGTCATCAACCGTAAACGTTAAACTGAATAACACAAAAACGAAAGATTTGCGGATATATTCATATGGATATTTGTTCTTATTTTCTTGTGCGAAACAGGCCCTAATATTTGTAAAAGTGTTATGATACACACACACACACACATATATATATATATATATATATATATGCGTGTGTGTGTGTGTGTGTGTGTGTGTGTGTGTGTGTGTGTAATTTGGCAGCAACTTTTCTTTTAAACATGTAGTATTGAATGTTAAAGACAACATAGTCTTGCATATGTTCTTTTGAATTTTCTCATATTCTCTAATGAGACTTTTTATTTGAAAATGATTTCGAAATATGTATTGTCCATACGATGACCTAGCACTTTCGAACATCATTGTTCATCTTCAGGGTCAATATTTTTAGTCAAAATTTTTTTTTTAAACAAACATTTGCCAATTATCTTGTAGCGTAATCATGTTATTATTTATTTGCATTTTAAAATACAAAATGTGCCACAAGGGCTAAAAATGGGGAGGGGGAAAAAGACTGGTCTTCTCTAGTCCTACCTGAAAACTATCTAGTCTCATTCGTTGACCCATTCGTACTTACAATTTTCCTTTCACCATAACAACACATTTACTTTCACAACACAATCACCAAAATACCACATTTTCTCGATGAAAAGCCCTAACATGAATTTTTATTTACAAAATCATCGAGGGATGGGGAAAAAATCAAAAGCCCAATGTTTATATACAATGTAAAATATGTATGTACAAGAAACTAAACAAAACAATATTAGTAGTAGGACCCTTCAAAAAATGTGGCAGAAATCTCTATTAACTGGGATGAACAATTCCAGAAAACAGAGACACCTGTCACCTAAAACGTGGGGAGGGGTGGAGACAAGAAACTAAAAAGGAGGACAAAAAAAAAAAAACAGGACTTACGTACTTGCATGCTCTAGCTACGTTGAAAGGAAAATATTTAGCCCTGAGGAGGCCAAAACTGAACATGAAAATGTCCTATCTTACCTTAAAAGGCTGGGATGACTAATGTTTCGGTTCGAGGCCCAAAATCCTCTTGCTTAAGTTGCGTCCAACAACCACTCTAGGTCAGCACCTCTCACTCGCACCAAGCGCGAAATTTTCACCCACCTTTTGCCGAAATTCCACGAGGAGAGACGCACCCTCTCCGCCCTGATCTTAACCTTAAGCTGATGCCTAAAGAATGAGACCAGTTGCAAAGAGGAAAATTTCTCACCTGCGTGGAAATCCTTCTGTCTAGTCGTCCACACCACCATTCGCATAATGCCGAGCAGACACAAGAGCACATAGTGCTGATCCCTGGACATTGACGGTACCACATTGGAACAAACGGAACTGGCTTCCAGGACAAAAAACTTTCCGTCCAAGACGCGAACCATGTAGCCTTCAATCAGCCTGCACAGAGGTTGCACAATGTCGCAGTGGAAGAAGGCATGTTCAATTGACTCCTCCCAGTCACCACAGCGAACACATTCGGCTGAAATAGCCAAACCCGCTGCGCAGAGCTTTTTGCCGACCCAGAGAGCCCCTCGCAACACCAGCCAGGTTAGAGATGACTCGTCGTTGTTGAGACATTTCAACCCGGGCGCCCAAGGCGAGACGGAGCGAAACTCCTTGTTCGTAAGGCCCAGCTTGCCCGGAAGCTTGTCCTTGGCAATCCTCCTCACTGCCACCCGATACAAAGCCTTCCGAGACATATCCCGTGTATCGGAGAGGCGATCTTTAACCTTTAGCAGGCAACGCAGCGCGTCTCTACATTCCTTATAAAAGAGGCATTCACCTTCAGGTGAGCGGTGCGCCTCCGCCTCATCGAAATGCACACTTTGAAGGGACGGAAAAGATTGAAGGGCGTCTTCCTTCCAGAATTCGCCTTCACCGTCGTTTTGCGTACACATCCGTTCTAGGAAATTCAAGCGGAGCATATGCTGACGTGTCTCGACGCTTGGCATTCCCAGACCGCCTTCGGCAGGATGGAGGCAGCAGACCTCGCGACTTACCATGTGAGCCTTTCCTCTCCAGAGGAAATCGAAAAGCTCTTTAACGAAATTGACTAGTACGGTAGACGGGAGTGGAAGAACCGAAAGCCGGTAAAGGAGAATCGGGTAGATGTGCGACATGCACACTTCCGCCCTCCCCTTCAAGGAAAGATTCCTTCGAGTCCACAGACGAACTGCTTCGTCGACCTTCCTTCGAACTTCCAACCAATTTGTGTCCAGCAGAAGGCCGGGACCGAACCAGATACCGAGTATCTTCACCGGCCCGTCCGTCCAGCTGAAGGGCCCGGGAAGAGTAACTCCCTCCCACTCAGCCAACCGCAAGCCAACTGACTTTTCGCGGTTGATTTTGGCCCCTGCCACCGTCTCATACCTGCAAATCTCTTTTCCGACTTCGTGAATCTCGGCGGTGTTCGTTACGAAAACAGACACGTCGTCAGCATAGGCGGAATACTTGGCCGCTTTGGTGGCACCAGGTAAAGAAATTCCGCGAAAGACCGGATTCGCCTTTAGCTTGCGAAGGAAGGGCTCCAACGCAAGGACATAGAGCATAGGCGAGAGCGGACAACCTTGACGAATGGATCGAGACAAGGTGAAAGGCTCCGACCTCACCCCGTTCACTTCCACCAGTGCCCTCGGGGACTTGTACAGGAGACGGATCCAGGAACGAAATTGTGGCCCGAAACCGGCAGACGCGAGAACAGCCTCGAGAAAACGATGGTCGACCCTATCGAATGCCTTGGACTGATCCAAATTGATCAGCGCGGCTTCACCGTCGACTTTTTCCATGATCTGGCGAACCATATGAAGGTTGTCCTGAATAGTCCTGCCCCTCACAGCGCATGTCTGTTCGGGACCGATCAGACTATTGAGGACAAGCTGCAAACGGTTGGCCAAGACCTTCGCCAAAATCTTCAACTCTACATTGAGCATAGTCAAAGGGCGGAAATTATTTAACCCATCCCCTCCGCTTTTGTTCTTGCGTAGCAACTTGATGACACCCCTGGTGAAGCGTTGGGGTATGTTGCCATTCCTCAACCAGTGGTTGAACATCAGTCCCAGCAGCGGAACAAAAACGGGCGACAGCCTGAAGTACACCTCGTAGGGAAGACCGTCTATACCAGGAGTCTTGTCTCGGCCGGCCTGCTTCAGCGCTTCCCAGATTAATCATGTTGCTACTTTTTTACAAACTAAATAAACGTTAAAATCCTTTTAAATTCAAAAGACGCGATGGTGTTATCACGTGCAGGGCGAAGATTTTTATCATGTGACAGCGTGAAAAAGATTTCCACTACAGAAGCCAAAAGATCGAAGAATACGTTATAAAATTTAAATATATTATAAACATTGTAATATGTTACCAGAAATATTGTAATCTATACGATTAATAAGAGGTCTTTTGTTTTTAATATGTAATGCCTCTAAGATTTTAAGGCGTCTAATGTCTGTATGTTTATCTATAATTTTAGTATTTTACTATAAGTATTTTACGTATATCAGATTGCATAAGGGAAACGGTATGTGACTTAATATGTTGTTTAATGGAACTAGAATTATTTACATGCAGAGTTAATCTTCTGGAGAGCCGGGTGGTTGTAAATATATCTATGTGTGTGTTTTGAGCAGCAGATTATTATTTAAACATATATTGTTAAATATAACAGACAACGCATGTCTATTAAGTCTGAACATCAGCCGTGCTAAACTTTAGAACAGCTCATAATGAAACATAATAGACATTTTTTATCTCTTATATTAATCTCTCTCTCTCTCTCTCTCTCTATATATATATATATATAGGGCTGGTATATAATTATCAGGAGTTTTTAAACAATAGTTATTATGAGAAAAGAAACATAATTCAACAATAACATTTTTAAATGTGTACGATTATCGACACGCATTGTTGTAGCCTAAAAATAAATAATATTTTTATTAACAAATAATTGCCTACAAAAACGCCTGATAATTATGCACCAACTATATATATATATATATATATATATATATATTATATATATATATATATATATATGTGTGTGTGTGTGTGTGTGTGTATTCAGTCTCTTGAAATTTTCATATTTGCTCAGTTTCGTAATCAAAGTAAATATAATCTACCCAGACTGCAAACCCTGGGAGGCATTTAAGCTACTTGTAACAACAAACAGGAACTATAGGAAAGAGTATGCAAGTATTCGCCAACTTAATCAAGCAGATGGTCTAAAAGAGTTGAAGGAGATTCCGTCGTCTGGGGAAAGTTGAATCCATTGTCAATTTTATTGAATAAATGTAGTCTAGTATTTTTTAGTAATTTAGCTGTTAAAATGAGTTGTCAATGTCATTTTCATTTATTGCGTAATTTTGAGAATTCATCCATTACATTCTCTCTCATATATATATATATATATATACATACATACATACATACATACATATATATATATATATTTAAAAATGTGCCAGTGCGCACGTAAACATAAATATATGACATGGAGATTGCTAAAGAACATCAATTCACTCTATTCAGAAAATATTTGTGGGTCTAGTGTGCCAAACACTGCACAATATCAGGCGTCTTTCTTTCTCATAAACGTTTGTTTTTAATGTTCATTGCTTATCGCAACGATATTCCAAGCATTTCTGTCTCCTGCAATTACGCCTATCACGCTGGAAAAAAAAAGAGAAAACTGAAATAATGTACAGACACACCCTGGTACACAGATCGTAATATGTTTTTGAAATAGTTTTTTTTTATTTTCAAATGTACGATAAGTATGTTTATCAAGCATAATTCTTAGTGTTTTATCTGTTCATTCAGTTGCTTTTAATCAAAGAGTTTCAGCCGATTCATTCTCAGGCCAGTAAATTAAAACATTGTGATAAGAAGCAATAAAATCTTGCTATTATATATGGCAAAGCAAATATTACGAACACACTTTAAAGATAAGCAAAGGCATAGAGACTTTGCTAGCAACTCTCAACAAAATAGTAGGAAATGCATACACAAGAATACACATTATATATATACATATATATATATATATATATAGATATAAAGACATTCAATTGATTATATATATATATATATATATATATATATATTTAAAGACATTCAATTGATTATATATATATATATATATATATATATATTTAAAGACATTCAATTGATTATATATATATATATATATATTTAAAGACATTCAATTGATTATATATTTAAAGACATTCAATTGATTATATATATATATATATATATATATTTAAAGACATTCAATTGATTATATATATATATATATATTTAAAGACATTCAATTGATTATATATATATATATATATATATATATATTTAAAGACATTCAATTGATTATATATATATATATATATATATATATTTAAAGACATTCAATTGATTATATATATATATATATATATTTAAAGACATTCAATTGATTATATATATATATATATATTTAAAGACATTCAATTGATTATATATATATATATTTAAAGACATTCAATTGAATATATATATATATTTAAAGAAATTCAATTGAATATATATATATATATATATATTTAAAGAAATTCAATTGAATATATATATATATATATATATTTAAAGAAATTCAATTGAATATATATATATATATATATATTTAAAGAAATTCAATTGAATATATATATATATATATATATTTAAAGAAATTCAATTGAATATATATATATATATATATATATATATATTTAAAGAAATTCAATTGAATATATATATATATATATTTAAAGAAATTCAATTGAATATATATATATATATATTTAAAGAAATTCAATTGAATATATATATATATATATATATATATATATTTAAAGAAATTCAATTGAATATATATATATATATATATATATATATATATATATAAAATGCTTACCGAATATAGGAAACGTTTATAAATTTAAAATGTTTCGATTTTTATTTAATTTTTGTTATGTTTTAACATATGTTAATTTTATAAACTTTTCCTATTTGATTCTCATACTGACATTTTGTCTGTTTCTATTCCGTATTTGAGCTCTCTCTCTCTCTCTATATATATATATATATATATATATGTATGTATTTGTGTGTGTATGTGTGTATATGTGTCTTTGTGTGTGTGCTAAAAACCGACAAATTACTGACGGCAGTTTCGTCTTCTTTCACATGTAGATATGAACACAAAGAGAAGATGCGCCTTTGAATAGCTAAGGAGGTATAGAAGCTGTGACAGCTATAATTCGCAGATGTAATTTAAATACGTTTGACCGTTTTCTGTGGTAAGTAATATCTGCGTAGTCAGCTACTGTCAGCTTTAATCGGACAAGAGTAGATCAATTCAATATCAGAAATAGGCCAAGTCAGGACTCAAATCAACGGTACATGAAATCTTATAGAACCAACAGTTGATTAAAAAACGAAACGACGCGGATATACCATTACATGAGATCGCTTCCCAATTTAACGCTGATGTCTTTCCATTCATTAATCAACACGATATAGACTTTGAACTGCATATAAAAAAGAAGCATATAAGTATTGCTCCTACGTCATCGGTTGTTGCAACTCATCTACACCAGCAAAAGTTTCATTGAACTGTGCAACTCTAGCGCCGTGTCATCTGAAGAGAAGTATCACGATTCCACGTCTTTAAAACAGACGGTCAAGTTCGTGTGCATAGGCTGACTCTGTAACTTTGTTCAGTCTATCAGCAGTGTTTTGCAAGTGGAGAATATATTCTATTGGAGTTCGTAAAGACCATTAATCAAACGAATCTCTTCACCACCGTGACATAAACAAGACCTTTTCACATCACTTCCATTCACTTGATCTCGCCATATGTCTCTGTGGACATGGTTTTTCTTATCGTAAAATAACGCAAGCCTGAACATCCGCGGACGAGACGAAATAGGTTCAAAGAACACGCGACTGATTTGCAGTTGCCTAATTGTTGTAGATCTACCTAAATATTCCTCAGTCACACTTAAACACAAATCAGTTACTGACATCTCATGAGTGTATCATCCAAGCAACAATACCAAAACTTCAGCGAACGTCACGTAGCCTTCATTATCCTGGCAAAAGCCGCTTCTGCATGCTATTTTGTCGTGGTCTCTATTTAGCATAAATTTAAACATTAAGCTATGCTGAATTCTACCAGTTCATGTTTAAGTTCACTTCTGTTTAAATTTTCGTTGTAATTTTATAAGTTATCTGCATTCGATTCAAAATTGTAGACATAGTTCATGTTTGATATCTCTCGCTCGAATTGAATTTCCATTATCAATAACGAAAAATTAAATTCTTACATCAGCCACATAGGCACCACACACTCTCGCACGCTGCCTTGTCACGTGACGAAACAGTGCAATTCGTGAACCTATAATAAAATATTTGATAAAGATTAATAAAGCATCATTGGACATTGAGGCTGAACATTTGAATATAGTTTACTTTCTTCCCGAATTCAATAACAAGTTTCTCGATTTTATGAAAGAATTCTAGAATCAGAAATGAATTCCCAAATGCTGGTGTTTCTCTCGAATTAATGCATTGTGGAAAGAGAAATGTAGCCCTCAAGACCCTCACACATAGAGAGGTATCTCAGTTGGGTCCAACATTGTGAAAATATTAATGAATATTATATTAAATACGCTCTCATCGTTTTATGAAATTTAACTCCTCAAAATACATTTTAGTTTTCATTCTGGTGAGGGGGTGAGGTCATATATGTCATCAAATAACTCCAAGAACTTGATTACCAATTTAACCGGAAATTCTATACCTGCTATGTCAACCTCACAGCAACATGTGACCAAATCAATAAAGATTTTCTCTTCTCACACATTAGAAACCACCTTACAAGCTCTGAATCCATTGAATGCATCAATCTAATAGAGGAATTGTATCCGTCAACAAATCTTATATGTCTGGCGAGGACCCCAATATGGAAACATTTCAAACGTCATCGGGAATATATCAAGCATGAAAAGAGACCGCCACTCATATGTTTATTGACTATGCAATGCACATTTACGAACAGAGATATGAAGAGAAACAACATCAATTGAGGACTATCAACTGTAGAAACAACTAAAATGGATAGTACATGCAACTCCAAGAGAAAATAACGGCATAATCAATAAGCTGTCGTTCCACACTACACAAAATAAAATGCTAGGAAGGAAACGCCCGTCACTAATCGGAAGAACGATACAAGCTTCTGGACTTGAGAAACCTATTTTCTTGACATTTTATTTTAAGAGGAAGATTTTATAAATTTCAACCCACAATACTCGATTAATGAACGGCAAATATTTCCGTGTAACATTACTATTAAAATCAATCATATCAAAATAACCAAAAGTAAAACAATCTAACACACAACTACACAAATACGGTAAATAATACCAATATACCACGTACCGTTCACTGAGAAGAATGACTAAAAATAATACTTATTACAGAAAATGCATTAAATAAAATATATTTCACAGCAGGAGACGTTATTTTAACATGTGCATGAAATATTTGTAATGTGTGTAAAATAATAACCATCCATAGAAATATTGATGCATTATTTCTCGATGTAGTCGAGCTATGGAAAACCGTTTTACACACGACATCACTTATACGACGCCGGTATATTTTGAATAATTTGAATTCTAGTGTGCCAAAAATTAATCTTGTCTCCCGCACTGGCAACTCTAAGTTCAGGATAACGCCTGAAACAGGCGAAAGTACTTCAACAAAAAGACAGAAGAAAACATGTACTTAGGACAGTTTATGTACAATTTCTCTTCTGATATATATTTTATTCCAAAATTAGAAAAATGAAATAAAAAAAATTAAAAAGAGACCTTGTTGCATATATATATATATATATATATATATATATATATATATATATATATATATATATGTGTGTGTATTTAGGCAGCATTTTTTCATTCATACATGTTTCCTTAAATAATATAGATAAGTGTTGTCTATCAGACGATATGAAAAGAACTTACATAAAATATATAGACAACACTTATCTATATTATTTAATGAAACATGTATGAATATATATATATATATATATATTGAATATAGAAAATATTGATGGGATCAATGCATCGATCATCAATAATCCAGCGATCTCGTTATAGAAACAGATATATTCACCTTTGAAGATTGATGATTGTGGTTTTAAAAATGTGGATGTTGTATCCGCTAAAGAAACGGCTCAATATTTCCAATAGTCGTTAGAAAAAAAAACAAACAATGCTTAAAAACAAAAGTAGATTTAAAATCATTATTCACACGGATTCTTACTTAATGTAACAATTAACTAACCCATACTACAAAGTGGCAAAAATATATATTCATTTTGAAAGGAGATGAAAGATGAAACATACATATTTATACTTGATCTTTGATTAATATTTTTTTAAAAATACGAATGTAATTCTAATATATTTATTTGTAGAAAATAACGTATAGTCTATTAGTTATTAGAAGTAGGAACAGTACTTTAAATTTGTAGGAATAGATTTTAAATATTAAAAATACGACTTATATTCAAACGACCCTTTTGAGAAATCTTTGTGTATAAAATTATAAATTAAGCGGCGAAATAAAAATGACAAAAAACTTTTTATCATTGAAAAACGCAGACGACACGCGAAAAACGGATATCTTTTTTGTGAGCAGACACCCCTATAACACTTTCATTTAACCTGATTTTCAAAGTAACGCATATTTGATACACAAGTTGTCTAGGGAAATTAAAACACAAGCATTCCTTATTAATATGATTGAATCTTCCGTAACCGTAACAATTTAAAGTATTAAGATTGTGTTTATAAATTAAGTAATTTTCTTAATCGGTTATTCTAAATATCGCTTGAAAATGGAACGGAGCTATGTATTTTAAATTTAATTCTATTATTAAATTTAACATTTTAGTTTCTGCTTTGAAACATGGTAATTCCTGTGTAGCGATGGAACGATATTTTTAAAATAGAAAATAATTATAATATGTATTGGTTCTTTTGTCAAAACTTCACAGATTAGAAACTAACTTACTTAATGAATACATAAGTAAAAATTCAACAACAGTACCCGCTCACTTTCGTTTATTAGACAGTTACATAACTTGGCTTTCCCCATATTGGTTTTTAAATGTACGTTGCGAAAGAAAATTTATACAATTATCTTGATAAAGGGAATATTTTATCTAAATATAAAAACCTCGTGACCTGCTTATGTGATATACTTTCATTCAACCACGTGTTTAATGAATCGAAATATAACATTAATATACTTGTTTTCAAACACTTTCTCTTGAACTTTCTGAATAAAAAATATTGCTCAGTAAAAAACGTATTGATCTATCGATCAAATATATATTATAAATACGTCTAATACATCCGAGCATAAAATTGGACATAACTACATTATATCCTTATGATAACGTTCCTACAATGTTTGCGAAACATTATCGAGATCTTGCAAAAATGTATTTTATTAACTGCACCACATGCCCGCAGGATTATCTCATAACGTTACATAATAGATTCCCGGAATATATCAGAACGTGCATTCTTCATCTAAATGTATAAAAAAAATAAATAAATAAAATAATAATTTACAACTTCTACACATTTTTAAGTGAGGATTTTTTTCTAGTTTTATCTGACCATTGGGGGATTTTCCATCTACATTACTACGCAACATTAGTATAACGTTGTAACAACGCTGAGCGGTCAGTTTGCGGTATATAAACAAAACAAACAGTTGATTGCAAGGTTACAGTAATGTCGCTATAGTGTCACATGTTCCTCATCTGAAATACCTGTCGGCAACATTTCAATACAGAATAGAGTGTAAATCTAAATAGTGTAAATCTACCAACAAGATCCTCCAGAATTGCTCAAGAATCTATTATGGCAGCATCAAAAGACTTCCTAAGAAACCTAAAATATAATTCTGCTTTTCAGATGACATATTTTGGTGCAGATAAGAATAGGACAGACTTTGGATTCTTAACAGCATATCTTATGGGTGGTCTCCTTCCACTACCCAAAGAATCCCATAAATTTGTGCAAATATATTTTATGGGTAGTAATCAAGCAGAAGCACAACAAGGATGCACACATGTTCACTGTGGATTGGAATTTGGACATAGTCATGGGGGTTAAAGTAAATGTTCCTCCAACACATTATTTGTACATAATACCCTCCAGCCATCTAGCATGATACTTCACAATCTCATTAGGAAAAACGGGAGACCTCCAGCCATACTCTTGAGAAATCTAGACTCCTGTGGCTTTGCAATGGCTTCAGATTGATTATCAAGATAATGAATCAACATGTTACTGTACTTCAGCATAGTGATGAAACCTAAGATGAAGTTATTTCTTCCGAGCAACGCCGGGTATCCCCGCTTGTCATTACACAGAAACGTGATTCACTCCCAAAATATAATTCTAAGAATTACTTCGGAAGTGTGCTGGTTACACTCTGCCTCCAGACAGAGGATCCCAGGGACGAGGCTATGTCGAAGAGCAGAGTTTAGTCTCAGGAAACAGCTACCCGACCCCGTTTTTTACGGTGTCTACGGAGAATTTCTGGCCGAGATTACTATAAACTCAGCTTTGTGCCACATCCGACCTCGTGGTGCGATTAATGAATATCTCACTCCCAAAATATACTTATAAACAAGCCTCTTAAATATGTGAATGTATATAAACATAGAATCTCAGTGGGAAAGGTGAGGTTATTTTGTTACTTTATCTAATTTCTATTAAGTTTGTTTTAAGTAAATATCTCATCACCTCATCAACGCAAAAAAACGGACACTTCAACGTGGTGTAATGGTTTTCAAATTTGTCTCACTGGATCAGTTAAGACTGAATCGTGAGTTTGTTCCATGCCTTCGGTTTTGCCCCAATTCTCAGCTATGCTTAATAAGGGGCTAACCTACGTGGAGTAGTGGCTAGCCGGATCGTCTCACGAGATCAATTACGCCCGAGTTCGCTCCACACATATGGCATTGTGCCATATCTAAGCGGCACTTTTTAAATTATTAGGGTACTCCGATGTGGCGCAATGATTGGCAAACTTGTCTCACTAGAGCAATAGAGTTGCGAGTTCGATCCTCACTGTGTGCTCCACGGTTTCAGCCTTGTGTCACGTCTAAGTTATGCTTAATAGTGGCCACTTCGACGTGGAACAATGGTTAACCAAGTTTTCTCGCTAGATCAATTACGACTGAGTAGTGAGTTCGTTCCTCACTACGTGTTCCACAATTATGGCCTTTTGTCACATCTATGCTACACTTAGGAAATCATTTGGGAACTTCGACCTGGTGTCATTTTTTCAAGCTTATCTCTCTCGATCTTCACTGGGAGCTCCATACTTTCGGCCTTTTGCTATAGATTAAGCTACGCTTATAAAATAAACATTAACACAAAAAAATCATTCCCGTTTTTTTGTTATCTTTATGCGTCTATCAGGGCCAGAATTGTCCCTTCGCAATAATATATCGTAAAAAAAAAACTGTTGAAAAATAGCGCCTTTCCATTGACCTACATCCATCTTTTATTTTCAATTATGGTCCCACGAAATGCGGTCTGCTTAATTCTCATCTGACCTTGAAGGCGGTTAACTTGAATTCACAAAGAGGTATCTAACTCAGTTGTGTTATAGAGACCGCTAGTACGATTCTTCTCTACAAATGTTATAAGAAATCTACGACTCCTTACCAGTCACTGCTATTTTAAACACCTTTTACCAATTGAAACGTTTCTAAGTAACGTTTTATTGCTCTTCGCATACAGAAAAGCTATTTTGAATCAGTTGGCTTGTCTATACTAGTGAGGATATTTTCATCGCGGTCCTGGATACTAGCATTGGACACATTCAAGCAGGAAAATATATCGACTATATATTCCAGCTTTGCACAATATTGTCATCCAGTTGATGCTTTTATGCGCTCTCATGTCCGTAAAATTGTCTTAATTCGTTTCTCTGTTCCTAAACACGATTTTCTCAGAACAGCGAATCATCGAATGCAGAATTAAGCATCGGTATTTTGATTCTATGTCTTTACAGTGATAAAGCCTAATCAGTGCATATTTTATGCTTTTAAAATGTTCACAATGTGATTTCGAATCAGCTTAAAGGATAATACACTTCAGATCGTTTATGTAGTCTTTTGAAGTGGAGGAAAATTAATTCACTCGCTTGGTAAGATACAGCCTTCATTATATCTGAGCGTTCCACGTTTCTCGAGAATACATTTTGACATTTTTTTTCTCTTCCGTAAGAAACTTTCAAACATATTGAGTATGCTTGGCAGCAAGGATTCTTTTTCTGTATATTATGTCTCTTCAGAAAGTTAGAGATTATGACCCTCCACTACTCCCTATTTTTTGCAACTCGTAATAAGTTTTAATATTCCGTTATCTCTCCTAATCTCGGTTCTACCATCCATTTATACAAACTCATTAACTAGATTACTCAGTGCTTTCCTCTGACCCCCCTGTCTTGAATATCACCCTCCATCCCCTCTTTCCTAATTATGTGTCCTAGAAATTTCAACTGTCGGCTTCTAAGTATTAGGTTGGGGCAAAAATAATGTCGTTTTCTCACATGAAGTTGAACGTCAAAGAACGATATTATTTTTGCACCAACCTAATATAAACATCCTTTTATCACGAAAACAGATTTTCCGTCTGAATTTCTTGGATGAAGAATTATTGCTATTTTCATTATTTGCAATACGTCTAATATAATCATCATCTTTTCTTGCTATCGCATCCTTTCGGCCATTGGGTCTTCAAGTTTTCTCACAGTGCATCTAAATCCGTTTAACCTTCAGAGAATTTAAAACTGAACACTTTATTTAATCTACGTGGATGCATTGTTCTTGTTAAAGTGTCCAACTTCTTGGGATATCGCGTCTTGTTCTTTTTAGTACGCCTCTGTTATTGCTCCACAGGTTTCCACTAAATGAGTCTGTACTATTCTGTCTAGGTGCGGAAACCACAATCACTGCATCACCAAAATTTTTCTACCAAATTCAAGAACATTAGGGTTACGTATGCCAATTTTGGATTCAGGGTTTTCCTAAAAGAAAAATATTTATAGGTTTAAAGCTTTGAATCGTGAACTCCTAACAATTTACTCTACTCAGTACATTATAACTAGAGAAGTTATTTAATGAATCCACGAATTGTAAATTCGCTTACTAGTAAAATCGACATGATTAACCCTTTTAGATTTTTCCCCACAAGCATTCCTAATTTATCATATTTGGTATATTACACCCACAGCAATTCTTATTCCAACCGGCTACCACGTATAAATCACCCTTACTAGTAAAATCGATACTATTAACACTGTTACAACAGTAATATACAGATTAAAGACGAAACATATTTCAAACAAATTCTTTAAGAGAATCTGTGAGGAGCCATGATTTCATACGTTGGTACCCGATAAGAAAACACCACTAACAACGCTGTTCATAATCAAATTCAAATTATAACTATAGCTTTCGGAATAACTTTCGTTATTTTTTATTTGTCTAGCTAGCTAGCTAGCTGTCAGAATCTGGAGGATGTTAATGGACAGATCCCGTTGCAAAATTAGACCAGTTAAAAAGTCAGAAGACTCGAGAAGAAATGCTGTTTTCACGATCAGAATGTTAGAATAAGAAGTACAGAAAGATTTTGTTCATACATTACACAAGAGCACTGGATGCATGGCGGCGAACTCGCTTGGAATGTTAAGAAATATTGTTATGTAATGCAAGTTAAGGAAAGATCTTGCATCGGGGATGAAGAATAACTCAAGTCAAGACAGATAAGTAGAAACTGGGGTACCACAAGAATGTGTTTTCTCACTGGATTTTAGCTTTTGTACAGCGAGATTATTTTCAGTGAATTACAAAAGCAGCCAAGATTTATTATCGTCGGAGATAACCTTAACAACAAACATTACGCAGACGACATTAAGTTGAGAGTTGTTTGAGGAGGAACAGAGTTGATGAAAGATTGTTGGAAAAGAAAAAAAAATAAGAAAAAGAAAACTAATTAACTGTAACAAGACAGAATGCTCTGTTGTCAGCAAGAGGAACAGCGTAAGTTGCGAGTTAAATATTCTTCTAAGTGTTATGTCCTGTAAGGACGTCGGGTGATCATGGCTTTTGGCAACCTTCTATCCTTGTAGTCCCCTTTGCAAAAGCTCCTGTTCTGACATCCATTTACACAAGCTCATCACGTAGGTGGCTCTCTGCCTACAACCGATCGTCTTTCCCACGATAAATCCTATGTTTCAAATTCTTAAAGACCCCATTCTTCACTATGTCTGCAATAAATTTGTCTGATTCTGAGTATAAGTGCAATATTTATTTCCATTTTAAGATTTCTTCGCATGCTACGTGTTCCGTCCATAGATTTATCAGCGTACTTCTGTATAGTGATATTCTAAGCGCGGTTTAGATGTGGAACAAGGTCGAAAGTATGGGGCAGCCAATGAGGATCGAACTCATTACTCAGTCGTAATTGATCTAGGAAGACAAGCTTTCGAACCACTACACCACAGAGAGGTGCCGCAGAATCATTCTGTATAACCACATTTTTGTTACCTCCGGTTTCCTCTTCATCTGTAACGTGATTGTCCAGCATTAACTTCTATACAAGAAGTTCTATTTCACATAGAAACAAATGAGTGCTGAAATGCTAATGAAAAATCCCTGTTTCTTAGGATTTTTCTTTACAGCTTTCGCTAATCCAATGCAAGTTCGGATTTAGGTGTTGTATTTTCCATCCTGTTAAAACATTTTCCAGATATTTAACTCTTGCACTTGTTCGAGGTTAACATCTTCAATTCGTTGTTCGCATCTGGAGCCTTATCCCTTGATTATAAGAATACTTATCACTTCTTAGTAGAGGTTGAATAAATTTGGCGAGAAGACATATCATTGTCTTACACCAATTTCTATTTTGTCTGTACCTACTCAATTCGTTGTGAATTTTGCATGCAGGCGGTTTACTCACAGTATAATTTCTGGAATACCTTTCCAAACAGATCTAGGTTTCCTAGCAGTTCAAATATATCCTTGTGCCGTACTTTGTCAAATGATTTTACGTAATCTATAAAACATAAGTCTATAATTCTTCTGAATTTGTACTGCTTTATCCGATATCATTCTGATCATAAATATAGCATTGCTTGTTCCAATATCATAATTAAAGTTGCATTCTTATTTCCAATTTAATTCTTCTTCCGCTCTATTCATCAGAATTCGAATTATTTGTTTTGTTATGGGGTTCATTAAGTTGAATCTCGGATAAAGCTCGCTTGCACCTGGATTATTAGCGCTACGAAAATAGATCTATTAAAGTTTTCCTGCATGTTGCCACTGTCCTATATTTAACTTATTGCTTGTGAAAGTGTCGATGCTGAAATCGTGTAAGGCCTATAGCATTTCTATTAAAGAAATAAGAAAAAATTCCAACAGATACGAACATTTAATTATTTGGGTTGAACAGTCAAACTAAGTCGTCCTGGGTATGACGATAAATTACATCTGGCAGCAAGGCCTCTGATCGGGAGGTTTTGAGGAACGTGAAACCACCTCTTAATAGCTGTTGTTCCAAAGTCCACCCTGACCCGAGTTAGTAGGGTCTCAGCTCTAAGCAAATAGTGAACCCCCAAACTGGGGTCAAAAGACTATGAACGTGTAGAAATACATTTTTATAGTGAATGTGCCAGTAATGAATTTTCATACTAAACATATTACAAGCGATACATTTTGTAAGGGAAAAAATATTGCTAGCAAGTCATGTAAAAGAATTACTACTACTCACAAGTCCCAAAAGTCCCATAAGGAGTTGATATGCCGTTAAACAAACAAAAACATACCAGCAAGCAAAACTAAGTGTAATCGAAGGCACATAAGAATAACGGAAGACAATTATCAGGCATTAATCAAATTATTTTTAGATTGAGATCGCAAATTATAATTAAAACGAAAAAGAAATGAACTGCAATATAAAGTCCTAGTAACGGTATAGGAAATAATGCTGGAAAATGTATTTCCAAGTAGAGAAAAGGAAGAGCATTTATGATTCAGGACGATATACGAGATTTGAAACAAAAGGAATTTTGACTAGCCGACTGACAAGTTAAAAGTTGAGAATTGTTAAAATTGACATCGCCGAGAGCACAATCACATTTCAGTAAATGCATGTGTGTAGATAACTGGGGATTTAAAAATAACTGCGTGGGTCCTGAATTTAGGAGATTCCATGTGTAGATTAGCACCTCTCCCGGGAAGAAAAATTACATGGTTAGTATTGATCAGTTGAAAACTGAGAAAAATCATTTTAGATTTGACCCATCGGACTCAATTATTGCTAGGAAAGTATATGACAGAACTCCTATTCAGTCAAATGCGCAGTTGTCGGAAGTTAGAGCAGCCATCAGAACGCAGCTGTTTTGCCCAACTGTGCAGAATCGTAGAGGCATCCAGCATAAATTACTTGCCAGACAGAACATTACTTACCTGGACCACTGGGCACATATTGATGTAACTAATATTTACTCTCCTAGCACCAACAGTAGTGAAGAGTGCTGGCACCAAATTAAACCAACTTGGCATTGTCTATAAGGGATTTCACTTATACCCTGGCAGAAGTTATTTATTATATTGTTGTAATCCGACACGTACTGACCATTAATTCTTGTTCCAACGATACGGTATATTTGTCGGATTCATCTTTTCCTGCATCTAAACAACATAACGTGGGCTTGGAAAAGACCGATAGAAAAATATCGATTGCTATCAACTGAAACGAAGACGTAGCCACCCAGATGCGACGACACTAGTCATTAAAACTCTAACAATCTTGGGTATTATAAAAGATCACACAATTGTTATGGGTTGTAAAATGAAAACCTTTTTAAGCGAAAAGGTTGACTTTTACTATTATCATAACATTACAAATATACATTTAAATCTGAAACTTAATGGAGTTGTTTTCCTAGATTCATTCCTTTTTATTCAGGTTAAGAAAAATCATTTAGTTTCGTTTGAAATTGAATACTTTTCTTTGAGAATTTAAGATAAATTCGATCGTCTATTTATTCATATTTAAATAATGAACACGATCAGTCACTGGGAATATTTGGCTTTGCTTTATAAAAAAATATAAACAAATTTTCAAAAACAACTTTACTTATTTCTTTTGATTCCGTTCCCACTGAGATGAAGGGGAAAATGTTTTTCGTCTTTTGAAACAGATGCCTCTATATGAATGAAAATATCGTAATGATGACATTTTATTTCGTATAATCTCTTAGAAAAACCACATTGTATCGGAAACAAATGTTGTTGTTGTTATATCTTAATGTTGAACATAAAATTTGAACTGTATATGATCAACTGTCCGGTACATATTGCTTCCTTGACGGC
Organism: Acanthosepion esculentum; assembly: GCA_964036315.1. Classification (NCBI taxonomy): domain Eukaryota; kingdom Metazoa; phylum Mollusca; class Cephalopoda; order Sepiida; family Sepiidae; genus Acanthosepion; species Acanthosepion esculentum. The sequence continues at coordinate 70,107,467 of OZ038475.1, forward strand.
ATGTTGATCAAATGTAAATTTCTTGTTCATTTAAAATACAACATGTACAGGAATACCTCGATTAATGCGCATTCGATTATTGTGTTGAAATTTTTATACCAAAATTCGATTAATGCATGCATAATACTATAATTAGTGCGGTAAAACATTTTTTAGTTTAACCAATGTTAGATGAAAAGTGTTTTTTTTATAGTTACCGATTAATTAAAAATTTCTAAAATTAAAAAATTGAAATATCTGCGAAAAAATGTCCTTGATCAAATTATTTGTAAAAGTTACATGTACAGTAACGAATTTTCTAAAGAAAGTAATGGCTTTTTATTAAATTTGACGTATTTTTGCTGCCAGAGACCGTACGTTTTTCTTAAGATTTCACAAAAATTCAGGCCGGTAAACGAAAATATACTGTTTAGTAAATAGACGGAGCGTCTACTCAAATACGAGAATCACCTTAAATAACATTAAAAAGGATAAGAATCAGTCAGATTAATAAAAATCCATAACTTTCTTTAGAGAAGTTGCGTTGTTTATGTTTGGATATGAAACTGTGCAGATATAAAAAAAAATAGGCAAATCTGTGACGTCAGAATTTTCGCTTAAATTTACAATTCCGGCCTTGCCTGATGAATTGCTTCTTTGCATCTCAGCTGGTCAAAGCTTGCCGGATCTACCGATATCCCTTTCTGCCCAGATTGGCGCAGGTTCGAATAATTAATACAATTTCTCGAGCATTCAGGCTGGTAGACAAAAATAAATGAATGGAGCATCTACCCAAACACGAGTATCCACTAAAATACCATTTAAATTGATAAAAAAAATAAACGAAAGAAAATTTAATTTTTTAAATTTCCAATTTTTCCGATTCAGTCGTGATAGAAATTGTGCTAAATATACTTAAATACTGATTCAATATTATGACAAATTTTCATGAAGATACAAAATGTATTGAAATTTATGTAACAAAAAATAATAATGAAAACATATTGCATGCAACTAAAAGAAATAACATTGTAATTTATAACTATGAATTGTTTTAAAAATGTTATTTTTTACAATAGATAAAATAAAAAAATATCCATATTCATATTATGTGAAGAGATAAGCACAAATCATTTTTAAAGCGGTGACGGCATCTACCCTGAAAAAGAAAGAAAAAATATCCAGAAAGTGAAATAAGTAAATCTTAAAAATTTCAAATACCTTGGCATATGGATCAGTTTTAACAAATTCAGTATAGGAGATAAGGAAACTGAACACAGATGCGGGTCCGCTAGAGGTAGTTTCGCCTAACACGTCAAATCGCTACAAAATCAAATTATTAACCTGAAAATTCGAGTCATGATCTTAAATTGCCTCCTCAGATTGAGACTTTCATATGAATGCCCTGCATGGTGCCAAAGCCGTTCAGAAATATCTAAACTGTCATGTTTGTACAACCCGTTTTTCAGATCAATAATTAAAAATGGCTTCAAGTGCATGAACAGCAGCAACAGCTAAAATGAACATTACAAGAATAAATCATAATAATCATGGCGATATTCCAAACTATTTCAAATAAACGGTTAGGAAGGACCTCACTATCAATACCGGCAAATGCGATGACGGTGAACTCGAGGAACCTATTTTTCTGAAGAAAAAAAAAAAAAACTGTCTTAACAGAAAGACGTGATGAATTTCAGTCTAAAATAGCACTAATTGATCGATCACTGAATGCTGAATCTTTCCTTATAAGGAAAGAGCTAATATTACTATTGTTACCTATATTATAAAATCTAGGACTCATTTGGAGCGGATGTGTGTTACTTTGTAACGGATGTGGATGAAACACTTTCAAATAAATGAATTCAACATTTTCAAAAGAAATTAATTCTACGCGTGGTAGATTTTATATGATTATATATAAAAAAAGCGAACAACATAGAACCAGAACGAAATGAAAAAAAGGTATATATCTATGTATAGAGATAGACTACCCCGCTCCACGCAAAAAGCAAAAACATATTTAAGAGAATAGCAATTTTGCGCGTATATGTACCACGTGGCTTGTAATTAGAGTCGCCGCCTGGCGGACTATTTTCCCGTATATGCCACGAACTTATCCTGTACGAGAGAAAACTAAATTATCTTCCTTCCTTCTAGCGGCCTTAAATGAAGACCAGTGGTAGGGAAGGTGAAGTAACCGATACTTTCAAGCCTCTGGTTGTCACATCAGTTATCGGAAGCAAGACTTTTTCTGCTGCATAACCTCTCAAAATAAAGAAAAACTAGACTTAGCAAACGAACAAGTTAAAAAAAAAAACTATTGCCCGATTTTTATAAATCTTGACAGCAATTACCATAAATTTAATTTGTTTGTTTCTAGCTAGTACTATGACAGACGGAATAAAAGTGAGAGGTTGATATCCAAACGTGTAAAAAACCCCAGATGAATTCGAAGGTAGTAATGCACTGGTTAGACGGCGTTCTTTGACGCTAGCCGATCGGCTCGTTCATTGATACTGGAAAATAAATGATGTAATGTCTAGTAACAATTAGCAATAACATATTATTCATTATCATGATCTTCCATAAAGAAGATCATGTTTCTTGTGAAACCAGAAAACGATCAAAAACTTATTCCAAGCTGATGTTACATAGCCTGAGCAAAGGTCCAGTTGAGATATATATATATATATATATATATATATATATATATATATATATATATATATATATATATATAAAATTTACTTATCTAATTTTGATACCTACACTGTGTACTAAACACATTTATTCTTTGTTCATTTGATGCAAAATTACTATATTATAGGAAAAGTGTTTATGAATATCCCCGATCGAAGCTTTAGAATTAAAAAATAATATAAAACACTCATTTATTAATATATTACTGTATTTTTATTCATAAATATTCGCTGCCTTTTCATGTTTATATTGACATCAAAAATTGTTTTCCAGTAGCTTTAAACAACATTTTATATTAAAAATTGACATAAATTTTGTAAACTTCATGTATAGTTAGTGTAGCTCATTATTCAAAAAATAATGTCTCAGATATTAAAGATATTCAAAATTAAATAATTGCGTTTTTATATTCGGTATTAAATTGAATTATTATTATTTAAATTATTAAATTCGAAAATTTTTTGATGTCATATAGAGAGTGCGATGGATATATTTTAACATTTATATTTACCAAAAATATACAAACATATCTGGAAATACTAAAGCTATATTTATTCAATAAAATCGCAATTCCAGACGACTTCTGAATCTCTTGCAAATCTTCAGGACGGTCTCTGAATTTAAGTTGGTGAATGTTGCTATAATCCTTGCCTTCAGGTTATCTTTGGTGTTACAAGGTGTTTTTTGGTCTCTTGCTCAACTGCACCCCCACACACATAATAAATGGGTTGTACCTTGGGGAGTTAGGTGTTCAGATGTCAGGAGTGATGACCGTCATGACTGGGTTCTCCTGTTTGTGTGGCATAATGCAGGGTCCTGTTGCTAGACAGAGTTTTCCCGCAGATACCCTTTTGAACCAGGGCAGCATTACCTCCTCAAAGCACTTGATGTAGGCCTCTGCGTTGTGTCTGAGGCCCTGTAGGAACATGAATGGAGGCATAAATTCGCCATAACTAATTATCACACGAAAAGCCTTCGTACTCACCATTAGACTCATCCAACTCTTTCGGAATCCTCTGCACTCTCCTTAGATTGACACCCAAACACTCTGAAATGATCGTATTGGAGCTTCCGATGCGAATACCAAGCAGTGCAGCATGCCGTTTCCAAATTTCTGGCGGAGGAATTGTGTCGTGGTGCTCTTTTTCTCGCAGACGGGGCCCAACTGACCCTACTATACTGTGTCGACGACAAAAGCAAAAACTCAAATAACACGCATGCGCGAATTTAAAAGTATAAAATGGCGACAATTTACCCATCGCACCATATACTGTTAGCGAAACACCGTTTATTCGTAATGGATTTGTTTTCTTTTTCTTTTTTAATTGCTACGTGATAGCAATTTTTATTGTGACAGTGAATGTTGGACAATATTCCCACAAACGGAGAGAAAATTGGAGGCAACATGCATGTATTTTTTTACAGAACCATATTGAGAACGTAACGTGTCAGCAAAGAGAAAGTTTTCAAGAATTTCTAACAAAATGAATACATACTCAGAATCAGAAACGGTTGGAATTTCTTGGGGACACAATGATAAAAAATGGTTGGAAAACTTAACTCTCAAAGAGCATATCTCGGGTAACTGTGATAGAGGATGGCTTCAGACTACCTATCAGACAAACTTTTCTGAATGGTTGGAAGACAGAGTGGTGGGGAGCCTGAGAAACTGGGAAACGCTTCTCAGTGTTACGAGTGATAGAAGCTTGTGGAAAGCGATGATCATCCATGTTAATGGACTTGGCCTAGAGACGAAGTTACCCTTGTGTGTTTTAACAGCTTTTTAGATATCATACAATCTGCTTGTTTCAGATTCTATAATGGATAACGAATCGGAATGAAAAATCGGAGAGTTCGAATTCCAGTCGAGTTTGTTGCATTCACTCAGGGGCAAATACCGGAGGAAAAGTTATGAGTCAATCTCTTCCGTCTCACAGGTACAGGTAAATAAATAATTGCTACAGATTGGTGCCTATAGCTTTTGTTGGTAACCAGTCTATCAGAAGGAAAAGCCTGTATCGGCTTGGGCCATGTCATGCCATCTTCCCTAGGATGCACTTCCGCCGCAGTAAAAATTGATGCCCCATCGACCCTCAGAGGTTACGAGACCTGTCATCGTGATATGTTTTTTGTTACGTGAGATGATGACAAAGGCATTGGTAAGGGTTTGTTTCATTCAACATCTCGTAAAGATATACACAATTGTAAATCAAGCAAAAACAAAATAATGGTGAGAGAGTGTGTGTGTGTGTGTGCGCGTGAGAGTGTATGTGTGTGCGTGAGAGTGTATGTGTGTGCGTGAGAGTATGTGTGTGCGTGAGAGTGTATGTGTGTGTGTGTGTGCGTGAGAGAAAATGTGCCTGTGTGTGTGCGTGAGAGAAAATGTGCGTGTGCATGAGTGAGAGTGTGTGTGCGTGGGTGTGTGTGAGAGAAAGTGTGCATATGCATGAGAGAGAGAGTGTGTGTGTGTGTGTGTGTCCGCGTGAGAGTAAGTGTGCGTGTGCACCAGAGAGAGAGAGTATGCGTGCGAGTGAGAGAGAGTGTGCGTACATGTCTGTGTGTGTGTGTGTGTGTGTGAGAGAGTGTGTACGCCTGTGTGTGTGTGAGAGAGAGTGAATGTACGTCTGTATGAGAGAGTGTACGTCTGTGTGAGTTTCGCAGAGTCAAGTAATGTGTTCGTGCCACTGAACTTGTCTATCTCATTTACGGAACATTTGAAATAGAAATTCTTGCTACATTATTATTCTATCCAATTCTCTCTGTGTTCAATGAATACAGCGACGCTCTTGTGATTATATATATATATATATATACAAAATTGAATTATAAAAGTATTTTGATGAAAAGAATACGGAGAACAAGAGTCTATGCTAAACACATTCAAACGGACAGCTCCAGCCATATTAGGGTTGAGTTAAAAATCATTTACGCAGCTTTGTCGGGCATGGATTACCGTCCATCTTCTCACAAGCGAAAAGTTGTTAGAATAGCGAAAGGCTATCTATATTTTCATGGCAGACATTTAGACGAGCTACATATCAGGTCATCCCATAAATTCTTTCCGAATTTTGAATAAAGAAAACAAGTGACCAAACGTTACATTTAATTACAGATTCAATCAACAATGTATTTGTCCTGATTATCTATGATTCCTTCCATCTATTAACAAGCTTACTAATTCCATTACTGTAAAATTCTTTTGGCTTTGATTCGAAGAACTCCCAAATGTCAGTTTTAACCTCTTCCTGTGTTACAAAAGCTGATTCTTCCAAATCATTCTGTAAGCTACGAAACAAATAGTAGTCTGAAGGAGCAAGGTCGGGAGAATAAGGTGGATGAGGAATTTTCTCCCAACCAAGTTCTTCGATCTTTTGTGACGTGATTCTTGCTGTGTGTGGTCGCGCATTGTCCTGATGAAATATCATCCGTGTTCGATTCACTAGAGCAGGTCTTTTTTTCCTCAAAGCTTGGTTCAAACGCTCTAATTGCTGACAGTATATTTGAGCATTAATTGTTACATTAGGTGGTAAGAATTCAAAGTGGATTATTCCTTGGCAATCCCACCAGATTGAAAGAAGAACCTTTTGCCCATGAAGTTTCCTTCTCGGCTGTGGCTGACGCTTAACATTTCGGTAAAAGATCAATTTTCGTCGCCAGTCACAACTCAATCCAAAAAAGGTGAAACAAGTTGGCGAGAATGGAGAGAAGAGCAGATGTCAACTCGGGATTTGAGGTTGTTTTCAGACAATTCATGAGGCACCAATTTTCCAAGTTTAGGAACTTTTTCAAGTTGGCGATGAACAGTTGTATGGTTTGAACTGAGAACCACTGCAAATTCCTCAACTGATACAGCAAGATTTTCTTCAAGGGCTGATTCAAGAAGCTTTTCATCAAACTCAACTGGACGTCCGGTTCGATCGTCAGCTTCAAGGGTGAAATCTCCACCTCTGAATTTTGCAAAACATCTTCTGCAAGTTCTTTCATTCACACATTCCTCTCCATAAACTGAGTGAATGTTTCTAGCCGCTTCGGCTGCTGAGTTTCCTTTCCTGAACTCATAAAGCATTATGTGCCTCAAATGATTCTTGGGTACTTCCATGTTAGCAGGGTTTTAATGAAATAAAATTTGATCAGATTAAATGCATCTAAACATAAAAATAATGTTCAGCTCCATTAGACATTATAAAATACTCTTTAAATTTTGTTCATTTTAACAAAAAGTTAAAATTCGGACAGAAATGGGATGACCTAATACTTATGTCCAAACATTTCTGACCCTCACAGCTAGGGACCACCATGCAACGTACACATAGTCGACTCATCCTTATTCGTAATCCATTGTTAAATAGAAAGTTTTGGTTTGTGAGACCCTATCCGAAAGCTGTTATTTTGTGGTACAGACCTCCGGGATCATACTTCCCCGATCATAACCCCTCAAGTCGAGAGTCAGCTGTTATCTATCTTAGATATGTTAACTCACGCCTCTTATTCGATCCTTTTATAAAAAAAACATATTCAGTAACCCTCTACATTGAGTAGCTCTTGGGTCTTGTATTAGCTGAACAATTGTATAAAATACCATTTGCTTCTGACTATTAAATTTATTTTCTTTCATACACCTGCTAGACTTTTTAAATTCTGTTAGTTTGGATGGCAACACAGAAATCTGAACACGGATCGCCGAATCCACAGCCGCGATGGCCAGACAGGAAATGATATGCAAGAGTAACATAAACTTCCAGACTAATTTCTACAACTAGCTGGTCGTATCCATCCTCCTGCACGTGTGTGAAACTTGGACACTCCAGGCTGAGACGGGAAAAATGTTCCGGGCGTTCGAGAACAAATGACTGAGAAATCTGCGCATTTCCTACTTGGAGCACTAAACCCTCGACAATGTACGAAGTAAGGTCAAAAGTCTTGTGGGCCGACAAGGATCTCAGCTCGCCACTATTAAGCGTCAGAAAATGGAATGGTTTGGCCATATCACACGGGCCGACAATCATGCACGGCGCTCTTGAAGGCAGATGCAGGCGGCGACTGCAAAGCAAGAGGTGGGCAGAAAATGTGCTAAAGTGAACGGACGTGACAATGGCGGAACTTCTGAAACCGCAGGCAACAGATCAGCCTGGCGAAAGTTGTCTGATTCTTCTGCCCTCAGGTCACACCAACAATTAAAGCAGTCGAAGGACTGATGAAGAGTTTGGGTATTTCAAATACAGAAAGCCAATTAAATTTACTTGCGTTTGCTTAATTTTCGTGAAATCGATAGGAATTTGCAATCGCTTCAGAACAAAAAATTCAAATATTTCGATATTTAACTATCAATTAACTGAGAGTAAATTTGAGCATTAGAAGGAAAGTAGTGTTTTGGAATGTAATCAATTCATATTTCATCATTACGCAGGAGTCATCAAGTTTATTTTTCAGACAATTAAATCGAACTGTTTTTTTTAATAATTTCAAATTAAAAAGATTTTAATTTTAAGATTTAGTGAAACTGCTTTTTGCGTCTTTCGATCGTTTCGTTAAGGGAAATGCATTTTATGTTTGCACTACGACAATCAATTGGAATAAATCAATTTTGAACAATTACTGTGTATGTTGAAGTACATATTATTAATCGGCCATTCGTTCCGACTTTTAAAGATGCGTAATTTTATATTACATAAAAATGGTTATAATTCGTTCATTAATATCGGAGATGATGAATTTGTTCTATGGCTCAAACACTAATTCGCTACTTCATTTTATTCATTGTATCCTTATTTTTTTAAACTCAAATGAACAAGATGGCCGCCAAGAGACATTAGATTATTGTAACTACGCGGGTTGTCGTAACAGTTCACAGTCTGACCAAGATACTCTTTTGGAATGTAAGCAAATGAGGGTTTTTTTTTAAATATAGACCCTCTTGTGGTCAACACACTTCTTCCGTCTGTGTTGCAGTATTTGGAACCCAAGGTGAAGAAAGGTAACGGTAATATGAGCCGTTTCCCTGCAAGGAAACATTTTTCATACTCTGACCGAACAGCTGGTACTGTTTTGGTTGAAATTTATAAAACCTTTGTCTTGAACCACTTTTTAGTAGGTTTTTAAACCTCTTTCCAGTATTAATGGCGATTTCCTTTGTGGAGTATTAAGATTTTGATTGACATTTTCTCTTCGGGTTATGTGCTATCCATTTTAGTTGTTGCCGCTGTCGGTAATCCTCATGTGATGTTTCTGTTATTTGTACATTTCTTTCTTTGTGATTGTGTAGCTCCTTCCCCAATGTCCAAAGGAGGATAATCTTTGCCAAGATCCCCCGGTTTTATTCGCTGTAGGCCTTTTTCACTATTGATCTTAGAAAGCGGTTGAATACAGCTGATAGGTTAGATATTTCTGAACGGGGTTGGCGCCCTCCATGCAATGTATCAATATGAAAATATAGTTTAAGACAAGGTAGCAGGTCCTGAGTGTGCTAATTTAATCATGCAAAGGGGGACGCAACACAACTATTATAACAAAGAAAATAAAAGGGCATAATTGCCCATTCTTACCACTTAGAACTTAGAATTAAACAGGAAGATGAGATGAAAGAAAATCTTGACAGGGAAGAAAGGACGAGTTCTTCAGATCAGGATAATGTAATAGAAGACGAGCTTCTGGATGACAGCGTAAGTGACTCAAACACGTAAGAAGATGAAATGAGACCAAGAACTCCATTAAAAAGAACAGGGCATGTACCTCAAGGGAGTGAGAATGAAAAGGTTGTAGAAGTAGTTCAAGGATAACTAAAATTATTATACCTCTTCGGTTCAGGGAAGCGTCGTGGAATTGGCAAATAAGATTTTATCTATTTGAATATATTGGTTAGAATCAAGAGTCAGCCAGGAAGAAGTTGACTACTGATCACATGTCATAGAACAACACTATACAACGCTTCTTAGTTTAATATTCCAGTTTGTTTTTATTTTAATAAAATAAGCAGGTTATAGAAAACATTTGCCATAGTCTCTTTATAAATCAGATGTTTTTCTTAGGATACTGAGTAGCATATTTTATGTAATAATAAATAAATGTTTATTCACCAAACAACCGATGTGGGACTATAACTTAAAAAACATTGTGTATAATTTATTCAGATTTAATTTAGAGAAAGAAAATAATTATTGACCCTAGCGGCATTTTGAAATATTGAAAAGCATCCGCAATACGATAACAAAATGTGTCTAATCAACCGGAATTTGCCGTCTCAGGGTCAGGAGTCGAATGAAAAAATCAAACATTTACGTATAGGTTCTGAGTGGTACTTTCGGCAGCGTTTTAAAATATTCGTATAATAATAATAATAATATACTATTGACAGCGCTTCCCACACATTTCTCAAGGGCTTCATTGTGAGACAGCACCTGAAACTAAATACAAAGGTGAGAAAAGGAAAGTCAGTTGGAGAAGGGATTCCATGTTGTGAACTTAGATTGATTACTCATCAACTGAATCGACATTTAACGCTTTGCCGACGTAGATTTTGCAACAAATTACCAACTTTTCCATTCTTTTCAATAGTTTTATTAAACACACCACACAATGTAGAAAACATCGAAATAAATTGTTATTTGTTATTAAAAAAATCTTTATCCTGAGTTTCATTTAAAATTCACTTGTTTAATTTTAATGCATTGTTTAATCATTACGGTGTTACGTCCTTTCAATGTACGTAGTCTCAAGATTGTCTTATTCCGGACAACACCCGGAATAACATGTAATCACAGCTACCTAAATTAGATTATGCACAACACATCATCTCCTTCTCCCACCCTCAACAAATGTCTTGAAAATACGAAATCTTAAGAAATCAGCACACATGCTAGACCACAAAAATCTAAGCCTGCCAAGCATAGAAATTAATACAATATGGGAACCAGTAATACAGAGTGCTAGAGAAAAGCAATAACTACAAAATTGTAATATGAGCTCTGGTAAAAAAAAAATGTAAACTGAGTCATTAAGTTTATAAGTCCCAAAAATTCATACACTGGTGTCCTCAAGGACACATGGCCCAGTGTTGGATCCAGTGACTTGACCCAAAGGGTTGTGAGTTCAATACCTGTCTACTGCAGTGGTGAACAAAAACTTGGAGAGTTGAGTTAAGGGCGATAACCAAGACATCCGCAAGTGGCATGGAACTAAAATATAAAAGGTTCTGTTCGACATTTCCAATCACTTGAAGACGGCCTCAGCGTACAACCGCCGAAACGTCGTGAATATGACAATAAAAATTAGGACAACAGTCCGAACAATGTAAATAATTACAATACCTCATCTCAGAAATATAGACATATATTTTATATGAACTTATAAAACTTTCATGTCAAAAGGTTTACCTGACAGAAAATCATATATGTATATGTATATATCATATATATGTATTTCTGACTTGAATTTCCGATATTAATTTCATCAAAAATAGCAGGTAACTGATGGGTTCTTTGTCTAAATAATTCATCAAAGGGTAGAGGCATATGAGAAAGAAAACAGATTACAAGCCTCGCGAGAAATACAGAGAAGGATTTGATTTTAAATATATATTTTTTATAAAGGAAAACACGAAATTACTTTTTAGAGATTATTTCCATCCGGTTAAACAAATCTGAAGAAAGCGGATAGTTTTTTGGTAAAATACTGAAAATAAAAGGAAAAAAAAACAATTGAAGATTAATCGAAAAAGAAATTATGTAGGTCGAGGAAAGGATATTTCTTGAATAATCGTTTCGGGAAATTAATATGATTGTAAATGGCTAAAAAAAAGCATTAAAAAAAGAATCATTTCTTACTCGTTGTAATTTCCATACATCAAAACCGGAATGAAAAACAAAAAATATTATGCATATGAAATAGAAAACGTATCTTGTTGCCCGCAAGAAATAATATAAGATATTCATGGTCATTACGGAAAGAAAAAAAAATGTCGAACCATAAGAAAATGAAAACCAGAGAAAAATGATAGTAATTAAATACTCGAGTGTGTGTGTGGGGGAAACTATCTGTTAGCCTGAAAACACCAGCGACACTGCGATAATGTTAAGCCCCAATAAAAAAAATGAGTATAATATTAAAAATACTCTATCTTAAGCAATAGAAACGAAATGGTAATCATTTCTATTGCTTAGAGTGGAGTAATGGATAGCGGCTCGGACTGAAGTAATCGGAGAGCCGTGTTCGAATTCCAGTCGAATCCATTACATTCACTTACGTGCTAATACACTTGGGTATATCACCTGAAGAAGGCAGAGGAGTGAAAATGTCGAAACGTTTTGAATATGACAGTGAAGATGTGGACAACAGTCCGAACAATGTAAATAGTGCAGATAGTTACTCATCTCAGAAATATAGACAATCGTAGGTTGTAATATTCGCTTGTTTTGTGTTCTCTTCAAATAAGCTGAATTGAATTATGTTTCTCGCTAAGATCAAGCACAATATAATAGTAAGTTTATCTTGCTAAAATGATTATATTGGAGCCAACACTATACCTCTGTATCTGAAGATGTTATTTTGGGGAAAAATATGAAACCTATCCGTATTATTAGGCTGAAGTCTCTCTCTCTCTCTCTTCATATATATATATATATATATATATATATATAGTCAAACCTAATGAGCCAGACAAACCTACCAAGGTTTCACTTAGGCAGATCTGCCTAAGTGAAAGCTTGGTAGGTTTGTCTGGCTCATTAGGTTTGACTAGGTTTGCTCTACGTTTTTATTGAGCTCTTTAGTTAGTTGTTTACTCGTATCGGGGTTGTTCTTTGGGCCTTGAACCTGTATCTGTGCGATTATTTTCGACAGACTTTCATGTTCCTGTCTCTTTCTTTTTTAAAACCTTTTTTTCCCTTCGTGATTGATTTGGCTATTGTTAAATCAAGAGTTCGATGGTTTTTCGACACGAGTATAGTTACCTATATATATATATATATATATATTTTCACACATTATGACCAAACGGAAGGGTTCTTTTACCTAATTTTTGGATGGATAACTAGAATACTTTTTACAATGATCTCCATTATCCACAAAGCCCAAGAGCCACTCGAGATAGGGCATTACAGAGTAAGAGACACCACCCCAAGCAAAGTGATAATGCCACCAAGGCGCAAGGGGCTACCTGAAGTGAAAGAGAATGAAATAGCTTTAGAAGGAACCGGAAAGCCATTCTTAAACAAGCATCAAAGATAAACCTATATTCTTATTTAAATTATTGTATGAGTCAAGTCACTGGATTACTTCAGCCAACGGTTTTATCCACTGGGCCTGAAGAAACCTGAGCGTACAACGGCCGAAACATCGTTAATATAAGGATGAAAATAAACAGTTCGAACAATGTAAATGATGTAAATAGTTATCTTATCTCAGAAATATAAACAGAAAATAATGATGTAATAATTTTTTTTTAGTTTCTATAATACCTTAAATCAGGGGTGGGCAAACTACGGCCCGCGGGCCACATGCGGCCCGCCACACGATTTCGTGCAGCCCGCTTTAAAATGTTATTTATTAAAACTATATTTTTCCTTTAGAAGCCCTTTATTTTGCCAATTTTAAATATCAGTTATTTTGGTTTATATATACTATGCGGCCCAGTAAAATTATAAATTTTCAGAATGCGGCCCTTGTACTAAAAAGTTTGCCCAACCCTTCCTTAAACAATAGATTCGGGAGGAAACTTACATCAGTAATCGAAAGAGACTGAGAAACCCATTTTCCCGGAGAACTGTTTTAAGATAGATTTTATGAATACCGACTTACAATGACGCTAAAAGTTCAGTCAAAGCATACCGAATATTTCATGAAGGGAAACGTTTAATATCGTTATTTCCATTAAGGCAAGAAGAGTGCCACTGAATACCCATTACTTTATAAGGGAGGGGATACACATCGAGTGCAATTCTGTCTGTTTTGCCACTTCATTTTCTATACAGGTTATTTCAAATCTTTCTTCTGTTTTCAGTTTCCATAACTTTAGTTCTACAGAGTATAGCAGAAATCAATATAAAGCATAAGTAAAAGAATTTATTAGTTTTTCAATACATATATATAGTCTTACGAAGTTCACTGTGATGTTATTCTGCAGTTCCACAAATACGGTTTTCAATAGACTTTTATTAATATCCTGAAGCTCATTTGTTGTCCTGGTCCCAAGTCATATAATCGCAACGGTTAAAATGAATAAGCACCAGTCTTTTCATGTGTCCATCAAAAGAAATCTAATGCACTCGATCTGATAATCGTTTTCGGCCCGCCAAGTAATTGAGCTACCTCTTCCAATCAGTTTGTTAATATTTTCATTCAGAAACCAGCACTGAGAAAACAGTGATATAATTCGCCATTTTGACCAAACATCTATCATCTATCAGCTGCACTCATAAAAATTTCCGCATAAAGTAATTTTGCAGACTTTTTAAATAAACTCCATCATTAAAATCAGATACAGAAGTTTAAATATCTCGGTTTCTGCCGTAACCGATGACATCAAATATGATATAGAAATACGAAGTCATATCGGAATAGCGAATGTCTTTCACAGGCTTAACGCGGTATTAAGAATTAGGTTTGGTTTGTTTTACGACATCAACATCAGTGTATTATTTAATACCGATTAAAATTTTATTTCTGGTAATATTTATTTCAAAAATGTATTGCTGGTAATAATTTTTTCTTTATAAAAATATTTCTGGTATTAAAACCTATTTTTACACTTACATAGTGTTTTAACCCCATTTTGGGGGTTAACTATTTAACTATACTTGAAACGCTAACGGTACTACCACCTCGGGTCAGGGTGGCTCTGGGAACAACAGTAATTAAGAGGTGGTTCCACGCTAACTCAAAACCTCCTGATCAGATGCCTTGCTGTTGGACGTAGTTTATCGTATTATCCAGGACGCGGATGTAGTTTATCGTAATGCCCAGGACGGATTAAGAATTAGGGAAATGTCCAAAGAAAATTGTGGCTAAATTAAATTGCTATTTAAAAATCATACCCTCTATGGCTTTGAATGCTGGACAGTTCCTTCATCGAAGATATCAACACACTCAAGAAAGATATCATTTTACAGAAGGATGCTAAGAATACGATGGACAGAATAGATGATCAACGAGGAAGTTTTAATGAAAATGGACACTTATAGATTCAATCAAAAAAAGAGTGAATACATTAGGAGGGCTAGAAGAATTTAACGCTTACTGGACATATTGAAGTATGTGGGTCAGAGAGAGAGAGAGATCAGATAACCTTAACAAGTTTAGGAATATGGATGATAGAGTAATTACTGAACAGGATGCTGAGGGGAAAATATTGTTTAACTCTCTTATGGAAAATATTATATAATAGGCCATATAAAGCACACAAAACAAAAGGTGATCAAAAATGTAATCTCTCAATTATGCTAAAGATATTCCCATTTTCCTATCTAGAAACATTCGGCAATCATTCACAAAACAGCTCATGCTAATTTCGATTGAAATTCATCAAAAAACTTTCTATTAAAACAAATTTTCAGGAAAATACATTTCTCAAATCCACTGTTATCTCTCTTGCAGTATCAATGTCGTTTTCCTTCCTAACCTTTTATGTAAAATAGGGTGGAACGTCATCTTGATTATGTCATTATTTTATCTCTCCGAATGTCATGTGCTACCCATTTTATTTGTTTCTGATGTTGAACGTCCTCAGATCATGTGGTTTCGATTATTTGGCACAGCTCTTTGTTTGCGATTATATATCGCCATTCCACGAGGTCCGAAGATGTATGGTTTTATGAAGCGACCTGATGGACACTAGACCTCTGGGAATTTCTTCTTTAGAATAAACGAAAATATGTGACTATTAGAGAAGACCAAACTTTTGGGGAAACCAGTATCAATCAATGCGAATCAGGCACAAAGAATGTGAAAGAATTTGGCTCATCTATGATGCAATCAACGGAAAAAGGAGACATCTTACTTGGTCAAGCGAGATTAATCGAGTATGATATTATTAGTGATTTTATATCATTATGTCATATATATAGAGATATGAAAATAAGAAAAATGCATAAGAAAGTCATTTTATTGTATTTACATTATTCGGACTATTGTCCCCATCTTTGCCATATTAATCATAACGTAAAGAAGCATGCAATGACAACCACAAAAATTCCAATATGAACACTGGTAAAAAATGATTGCTGAAGACATTAAGTTTATGTCCCAGAAATTCATACACAGATGTCCTTAAAGATATATGGGTAAAGGCGTTGGTTAGTCGGAATAGTGAATGTATTTCATAGGCTAAACGCAGTATTAAGAATTAAGGAAATGTCCTTAGAAATAAAGAAAACAATGATATAATTCACCATTTTGACTAAACATCTATCATCTACACACATAAAATTCCAGTTGGTTTGATCCAGTGACAGGACTCAAAGTGTTGTGAGTTCAATACCTTGTTTAGGCAGTGGAGAATATGGAAAGGTGAATTAACAGGATATAACTGATAACTGACATCCATTAGACATGGCACGTGGATCTAGAATAGTCTACCCTAGCGAGCGAAATAAAGGGCCCAGTTCGACATTCCAACTACCTAAAGAAGTCCTGAATGTACAACGGCCGAAACGTTGTGATAAATATGGCAACAAAGATGAGGGTATTATTCTGAATAATGTAAATAGTGTACATAATACCTCATCTCAGAAATATAGACAGTTAATGAAAGTCATTGTGTACACACACAAGGTCATTCTTGATAAACAATAATTAACAAATTCCCTAACCACAAAGTCGATATATATGTTGGCTTACGGCCATATCACGTTAAATCACAAGTCCCCATCTGATCACCGAAGTTAAGCAATGTCGAGTCAAGTCAGTATCTAAAAGGGCTATCGCTTGAGAATACCGGGTGTCGTAAGCTTTGATGTACGGTTAGTGTAATGGATAAAGACTCGGAATGAGAACTCAGAGAGACGAGTTCGGTTCAAATTAAAATCAGGTTCGTTACATTCACTCACGCGCAAATACCCTTGGGAAAATTATGAATGCACCTCTTCTCTAACACAGATATGGGTTAAATAGTATAATTTTATATAAAAATTATTATCTACGAATACGGTTAATACAATATTTATTCGAAAACAAATATTCTTACAGACTAAAGATGTGTTTCCATTTTAAGTAATCTACAAATGGTCAATAAGCCGTAAAAATAAATCAGATAAACATTTAAACCACAGAATAAAATTAAAGAAATAAAATATAAATATAAAATAATGTAAAAATGCTATGGATAATAATAGAAGAATCAACATTATAATAGCCGTAAACTATACGAAAATAATCATTAGATAACTTGCATAAATACATATCATGTAACAATAAAAATATATACTATTAAAGTAACCACTTATTACAAAAACTAACAAATTCGAATATTATGTTTATCAACAACACGGATTTTCCGCAAATCAATGTAATATATCAAATCGTGTGTTTATCTGAAGTATTGTTATCTAAAAATAACAATTCAAATGTATTGGTCTCACAACAACTACATTATCGCACATTTTTTGTATAATAGCTTAATTAAATCACAATCTCTAACCACAAGCGAAAAAAAAATCCGACAAATCTTTACGAATGAGAAAAGGTTGCTATTAACAAAAAATGTAAAAATGAAAAGAAATAACTACAACTACTAGAAGCATTAAGCCTGCAAACAAAAACTCATCAATCAAAAAACATCGAATTTCTAACAAATATATTTAATAGGTTTCAGTACAAAAAAGACACCCACACAGAATACGTACTGTCATGTGAACTCAAGGTAAAGCACGCGATATTTGAAAAACATAGCACAAACATATTGTTGATAATGGTTAACGATAGTTGAAAGTACTCACACACTGGGAGATTTATGTGAAAAAAATAAAAACAAGAACATTAGGCGAAATGTAGAAAAATAAGTTTAAAATCTTCATATAAGAACATCCATTGAACTTATGTACACAAAATCAGAAGCCATTAGTGCTATGTCTAATGTAGCATTATTGTCATTATTATAATAAAAAAACCTTTAAATACCAATGACTAACACGCATACACAAACACGTGTGTGTGTGTTCGTTATTCTCTAATATTTAAACCTCTTTAGGTATTATCATGCTCCGCAAGCCATGGATCCAATCGTATCTGGGTTTAATTGTTTCTAGATGTAGAAATGTATATCTTTATTGAATTAAAAATATGGAAGGTATTTCTAACTGAGCCCCACCTGAAAGATTATGTGAAGCTTTTCCCAACATCTGTTACGATCATGCAAACATTGACCGTGATGCATGCGCTTAGGATACCCGTATCAAACAAGGTATAATGATGGATATATTATGTATATTTGTATCCCAGCATTACATTATTTGTACGCTGTTGTTTTACTCAATAATAATAATAGTAGTAGTTATATCACGATTCCCGTAAGCCATATGGGTCGAAGGTCATCACATATCTCATTCGTAGTAGCAATCTGTGGTTGACTGAGACAAGAAATGGCTGGTAAACTTTAATGCCTCAAAAACAAAACTGCTCTCTTTTACCGACCAAAGGGAACCCTCCCTGCCTCCCATTAGAATGCCTGATGCTCAACTCCACGAGAGCAGCTCTCTGCGCCTGCTTGGTCTCAAACTGTCCGCTGACCCGTGATGGAGCAAATACATTGAATCAATAGCTTCATCTACTGCAAGGAAATTTGGTTTTGTGTTTCGTGCCAGAAAGTTTTTCTCGCTGGAGTCAATCCTTCAAATCTATAAAGCAACCATTCGTCCTTGCATGGGATACTGCTGCCATATACGGTCTGGATCCCCCTCCGTTCATCACAAGCTCCTCGACAAAATCCAGAGACGGATATGCAATGTGAAATGTCCTGATCTGGCATCTCGTCTACAGTCACTTTCTCGCAGACGTGCCGTCGCTTCCCTCTGTCTTTTCTATGAATACTCTCACGGAAACTGCTCCTACAAGCTACTTTCGCTGGTTCCCAAAGTGCATGAATTTAAACGTGCTACTAGGTTGGCATCTCACTTTCACACTTTCACTGTCAAAACGGTTAAATCTAGCCGTCTATTCTACTCCAATAGCTTCATGTCTCGCACTTCCCGTCTGTGGAACTCCCTCCTTTTTACTTTCTTCCTTGATAGCTATAATCTTCAATTATTCAAATGCAATGTCAATCGACATCTTCAGATACCTTGACCTAATTCCCCGTTCTTCACTTAATATTTTCCTCTATCACGCCTATTTACTCTTCCTCCCACTCTGTAAAACCTTGCCTGCTAGTGGCACTCCCGCCTTGTTTAGGGTGAAATGCTTAAAAGAAAAAAAATGGCGTGTCTAGAGAAAGAGAGAATGACATTTTCAGGTTGATTTCGAATGCAGAATTTTCTTTCTTAGACTGGTTGCCACATTAAGAGAGAGTATGTTCTGACATTTAGACCCATACAGGGCAGAGAAAACAGACTCATTCCTGTCCCAAGGGCAGTTCTGCGAAAGTGAACGCATCAGAGGGGCTGAAATCTGCCTGTCGATTTCACTCTCCGTGACGATAACGGTTCCACTATGCACATCTCGTGAAATAAATAAAAACAAAAACAAAAATAGGACTTGAAAATTCAGTATTCTCTTGCGGTCTATATACTGAATATGATTAATGCTAAATATCTTGGACATCTTTTCAATTGAGATTTCAGAGCATTGCATCTTCACCTTTTCTATCCTTCGGGATCTGACGTCTTTCCATCTTTGTCCAAAGATAACTAACCGCCAGCAATTCACATCTAAAAACAAGTATATACTTAATATCATAAAAAAGATTGTCACAAAAGCGAATAAAACTAAACATAGCAAGAGAAAGATAACAGTTGTGATGGCATCAAAGAAACCATTTCTCACCTCACAGATTTTCACTGTCAGGAAACGGTTAATTTATTTATAAATCATGAATTCAAAAACATTTATTGAGGGGAAACTTTTAAAACAGAGATGGGATTATATATACATATACGTTTTTTACGCCTCCCATATATAACACAAAATGGAAAATAATCATCATGTTGACATTCGACACTATTTCAAATAAATGTTTAGGAAGGAAACCCCGTCAATACTGAAAAGAGCAATAACGGCGATTGGAATCGACAAATCTATTTTCCTGAAATTTATTTAAAGACAAACATTAATTTTAACCAACAGCCGTATAAGCTACTCTGTTAACGAATTCTGAATGTTCAATTATAAGGAAACAGCTAATATTACCATATAAAGTTTAACATTTGCTATATTTATTAGAGGACAAGCGCTTAATATTTGAGGTAGGGCGCTTATATAGACAGAGTGGTCATAGGTATCAATACTGTCTGTAATACGACAGTGCAATCATTACTCTTGATCTGATCTCTCTCCCCTATATATATATATATATATATATCTGTGTGGGTTTCATTAAAGCCGACTGACAAGTTGTTTTTATTTAATATTTGTGTTCATATATATATATATATATATATATATATGAACTAGCAGCGTGGCCCAGCGTTGCCCGTGCTTGATTCAAAAATCGTATGACTCATACAGCAATTGCTATCAACAAATACTTTTTCACACCCAACCCTGTTCTGCAGAATCAGAATCAACGTTGAATTTAAACAACCGAATAAGCCAATTGGAGTAAAGTGCCATGCAGATTTAAATTTTTCCCACTTGTGACGAATGCAGCTATCGATTTTTTTCATGCTAGTTAACATTCGTGTCAGTCAGCTGTTGGCTCTCACGCTGGCCAATAGAATCTTCCTGCCTATTCGTGGCAGCCAGCTATAGGCTCTCACTCTGGCCAGTAGAAAATGGCCACAAACTACATGAAAACTGCCGTAGAAGCATGAAAAAATCGATTTATTTCCACTATCGATGGGGGTTGGGAAATGCAAAGTAGGTCTTGGCCTTTTCCCCTAACTTGGAGCATGTGCATGTAAATTTTGGTGCTAATCCGTTGAAAATTGCGGCCGTGTATTCGTTACACACACACACATACATACATATCCTGCCTTATATATATATATATTCTTTTCTGGACATAATGTCGAAATGGTCTGAAAGATCTGTATCTTTACATACTTCATGTAGAGATAAAATAAATAATACGAACACACAAAATTAGCTAAAATCATAATCGCAATACCTTATCAATCGTCTTTAATGAAACCTATATGAAATAGGGACTGCTGGCCAAATACACAATTACATATATATATATATATATATATATATAATTGTGTATAATCCCCCTTATATATATATATATATATATATATATATATATATAAAATCAGGGGGGAGAAAATTTAATGAAAGTGAAAAAACGGATATATTGAAAGACGAATAACGAACTAAACAAGATCTAACATAAAAATAACATGGCTGTAAAATAGATAGATATATAGATGAGAAGAAGAGAGAGACAGCGGGAATTCAATAAGAATTTCTATTAAATTCAACCAAGAAATTCTGCCCGTTTAAATTTTTATAGCACTTTCCAATTTCTTTTTATACGTTGTTACACATCGAGAACAAACGTGTAGAAAAAAATCTTTGAGTTTTAGAACTGAACAAAAAAAAAAAAACAGGAAATTTGAAGATCTTCGCCATAAATTTATTCTGGATATGCCTGAACGTATTTGAAAATTGGAAAATGAAATAAAAATTTACACCGACCATTGCGGATGAATTTAATAAAACTTGAAATCAAATTTACTTAGTAGTATTTAAGACATGCCTTTCTGCGTGTTTTCATATATATATATATATATATATATATGTGTGTGTGTGTGTATGTATGTGTGTGTGTGTGTGTGTGTGTGTATATATATATATATATGGTGCGTCTATTTCCAAAACGGGTATCCACTAAAATAATGTTTTAAGTAATTCATATATAGGGTAAATTAACCTGATCAAGATTGCAGTGATCAGGGATGCATCCATTCGCCATTGCAACGATTCTGGGGTTGTCTTATTGAACCATAGAAATTATCCATCGAAATGAAGATTTCATTGCTACATATGGTTAGTCGATTTTTGTTTATTCAATACAAGGCCCTGGGATCTACTTAAGATAGTTGATTAGTTATGGTTGCTTTGTTTAACGGCATTCCAACCTTAGTGGTCATTTTGTGCCGAAAATGATTTTCAGTGACTTTCATTTGGTTTTCAAAAATGTATTGCTATGGAAACATTTGGTTTTCAAAAATGTATTGCTATGGAAACATTTAATTTTCAAAAATGTATTGCTATGGAAACATTTGGTTTTCAAAAATGTATTGCTATGGAAACATTTGGTTTTCAAAAATGTATTGCTATGGAAACATTTGGTTTTCAAAAATGTATTGCTATGGAAACATTTGGTTTTCAAAAATGTATTGCTATGGAAACATTTGGTTTTCAAAAATGTATTGCTATGGAAACATTTGGTTTTCAAAAATGTATTGCTATGGAAACATTTGGTTTTCAAAAATGTATTGCTATGGAAACATTTGGTTTTCAAAAATGTATTGCTATGGAAACATTTGGTTTTCAAAAATGTATTGCTATGGAAACATTTGGTTTTCAAAAATGTATTGCTATGGAAACATTTGGTTTTCAAAAATGTATTGCTATGGAAACATTTGGTTTTCAAAAATGTATTGCTATGGAAACATTTGGTTTTCAAAAATGTATTGCTATGGAAACATTTGGTTTTCAAAAATGTATTGCTATGGAAACATTTGGTTTTCAAAAATGTATTGCTATGGAAACATTTGGTTTTCAAAAATGTATTGCTATGGAAACATTTGGTTTTCAAAAATGTATTGCTATGGAAACATTTGGTTTTCAAAAATGTATTGCTATGGAAACATTTGGTTTTCAAAAATGTATTGCTATGGAAACATTTGGTTTTCAAAAATGTATTGCTATGGAAACATTTGGTTTTCAAAAATGTATTGCTATGGAAACATTTGGTTTTCAAAAATGTATTGCTATGGAAACATTTGGTTTTCAAAAATGTATTGCTATGGAAACATTTGGTTTTCAAAAATGTATTGCTATGGAAACATTTGGTTTTCAAAAATGTATTGCTATGGAAACATTTGGTTTTCAAAAATGTATTGCTATGGAAACATTTGGTTTTCAAAAATGTATTGCTATGGAAACATTTGGTTTTCAAAAATGTATTGCTATGGAAACATTTGGTTTTCAAAAATGTATTGCTATGGAAACATTTGGTTTTCAAAAATGTATTGCTATGGAAACATTTGGTTTTCAAAAATGTATTGCTATGGAAACATTTGGTTTTCAAAAATGTATTGCTATGGAAACATTTGGTTTTCAAAAATGTATTGCTATGGAAACATTTGGTTTTCAAAAATGTATTGCTATGGAAACATTTGGTTTTCAAAAATGTATTGCTATGGAAACATTTGGTTTTCAAAAATGTATTGCTATGGAAACATTTGGTTTTCAAAAATGTATTGCTATGGAAACATTTGGTTTTCAAAAATGTATTGCTATGGAAACATTTGGTTTTCAAAAATGTATTGCTATGGAAACATTTGGTTTTCAAAAATGTATTGCTATGGAAACATTTGGTTTTCAAAAATGTATTGCTATGGAAACATTTGGTTTTCAAAAATGTATTGCTATGGAAACATTTGGTTTTCAAAAATGTATTGCTATGGAAACATTTGGTTTTCAAAAATGTATTGCTATGGAAACATTTGGTTTTCAAAAATGTATTGCTATGGAAACATTTGGTTTTCAAAAATGTATTGCTATGGAAACATTTGGTTTTCAAAAATGTATTGCTATGGAAACATTTGGTTTTCAAAAATGTATTGCTATGGAAACATTTGGTTTTCAAAAATGTATTGCTATGGAAACATTTGGTTTTCAAAAATGTATTGCTATGGAAACATTTGGTTTTCAAAAATGTATTGCTATGGAAACATTTGGTTTTCAAAAATGTATTGCTATGGAAACATTTGGTTTTCAAAAATGTATTGCTATGGAAACATTTGGTTTTCAAAAATGTATTGCTATGGAAACATTTGGTTTTCAAAAATGTATTGCTATGGAAACATTTGGTTTTCAAAAATGTATTGCTATGGAAACATTTGGTTTTCAAAAATGTATTGCTATGGAAACATTTGGCTTTCAAAAATGTATTGCTATGGAAACATTTGGCTTTCAAAAATGTATTGTTCGAAAATGTATAGCTGGTAATACTATTTTTCCAAAAACGTATGGCTGACAACCTCATTTTATCAAAAACAGACTTTCTGTCGGACATAGTCTATCGCCGTACCCAGTATGCATATGCAGTTTACCGTCATACCCATGGACGCGGATGCAGTTTACCGTCATACCCATGGACGCGGATGCAGTTTACCCTATACCCATGGACGCGGTAGTTGCTTAATGAGTGAGATTGTTGTAAGCGGCGGGGAATAAAGAAGTACACATTATAAGGACATATATGATACATATCGGGTAACACTAAACTTGAAGAAACAAAGATGGTCGTGTTCAGGAAAGCATCCTCTCAGGAGATGCTTTCACAAAGTAACAATTCTGAAATAGGTGGGGAGGGAAATGAAAAGCATGATTCGATAAATATACACTCCAAATCTAAACCTAAAATAATCCATTAAGACTGTCTGCACCAGATAATATTAAATCGCACTTATAAACTGTATTTTTCAGCTAAAATTTGATACACGTCCAATCTACATATATAACTATCATAAACATCATATGTAATTCCATAGAATATTTAATATAGCATTTAATTTGAATATACAGCTATCTATTTAAGTCCCAGGTTTATTTGTAACGTTATAAAAGCCCTCGATATCATTGGGAATGGAACCACAGCTGAAAGCATTTGTTTGTAAAGTTTATTTTCATTTGTGTTATTAATGCGAAAGTAACTTCAGAAAGAGTATGGATGCCTCGGCGGTGAGAAATGGTTAACGAGCTTAGCTGGATAAGTATTAGCACTGAACAGTGAGTTTAATCCGAGCTGAATATTCTGCATCTGTATCCGTAAGCCCAATCTAAGCCACTATTTGCATATTAGCGTTGCCTTATCATCGGGTAATAGATGCCAAGGATAGTTAAACATTACTACTGAATATAACACTGGATTCAAACTAAGAACATCTTAATAAATAACAACCTCCCTAGGGCCGTTAAAAAGGATCTAAATATGTCGGGTATTCCAGGTGGTTACTTAATATATTTTTAATCTTTCGACTCTTGTTTCATTCGACGAATATTTCATTAGGAGTAAAATTCATTGAAACTTCACAATGACCCGTACTTATTGTTTTCTACACGCCTTTCCTGTATAATTTAATACATATAAATAAGAGAGATTTTATTGATGTAAGGCGAGTAATACAACAAACGATTTTTAGGATTTATGTTGAAAAAGATAAAGATACTGAGACACTCGGATTTAAATTTAAATTCTGACCGTTGGTATGTTTAGACGTGATCAGCATAATAATTATCGGTGCCGGTAAGAAATGCCGAGTTCAATTTTTGCTCAATTCTGCTTAGTTTACTCAATGCTTTGTGAAAAGCCATGGATATCCAGCTACGGGTTACATAGTAGTGAAGACTGAGATCTATTGCCTTGAGATAGCAACCAATCTAGGTAAAGAAAAATTGAATTCTAAACTAGGCTGATGTGAGAGTACTCTGTCAGGCCATCTTAGCCTAGAAAACAAGGTTGCTTTGTGGAGGTGGTGAAGTGACGGAACGAAATATTAAACTTACATCTCATTCAGATTTTTTATCGTTTTTGTTTTTTATTGTTCTTATTTTTATGATTACCGTTTATAATTAGCCAACATTGTATCAGCAATAGTTTTATGAGCAAAGGAGTTTTTGAAGGATTCTGGAAGTATATTTAACACAGCATTACAAAATCAGTGCACTTTCAATACATTTGAGATTTAAATTTCTCTTAAAACCGTATAACACAAGGAAAGCGACCTTTAAATATTCGCGACAGCATTCAAGCTTATGTTCCTCATTAGTTGGGCACCACGACGTGGTGTAATGTTTAGCAAGCTTGTCTTGCTAGATAAGTTACTACTGAAAAGCGAGTTCGATACTCACTAGGTACGCCGTACTTTCTGCCTTGTGCCACATATAAACTACGCTTAGAAGAACATTCGGGCACCTCAAGCCGGTGTAATGGTTAGAAAGCTTGTCTCGCTAGAACAATTACGACTCAGTAGTGAGTTCGTTACTTACTGAGTGCCCCCCTACTTTCGGCCTTGTGCCACATCTAAGCTACGCTTAAAAATTCACTGCGCACCTCGAGGCGGTGTAGTGGTTAGCAAGTTAGAAGAGTTACCACTGAATAGTGAGCTCGATTCTTACTGGGTTCCCCATTCTTTCGGCCTTGTGCCAAATCTAAGCTACGACTGGAAAATCACTATATTCTTCATTACTTTTCATGTTGTCGGAAATGGTCAGCTGCTTTGAGAGAACGGAAGGTTTTTCTTCCTTTATTCGACTAAGATTTGAAATTAGAAACTCTCATTCTGTGTTTGGCCTCGCTGTTTCTCTTCTTTCTACTATCTGACTACACCTGGACTTCTCCAGTAATGCACCGCATGTTGCCTCTTATTAAACTTTCTCTAAAAGGAAAACAAAGTCGCTAACAATTTGGTGACGAGCAATCTCATTATTCGGAAGTTCCGATTCTCTTCAGGGTGGCTTATTATCCTTACGCTTTGTGCTTTCCCGATTCTGAAGTAAAAACAAACCGCTTTCACCTCGTCTTGCCAAAGTAAATCTCAACACAAGACAACATATGGTGGAAGAATTAATTATAAAAAAGTAATAATGATTGCTTCAGTGAAATTCTTGAGACAACAAAACTTACATGTTTTAAAATTCGCATAGGTAAAAAAAAAAAAAAGAAACAACATTTACTCATTTGGAAAATCTCCAGTATAAATACCAGCGGAAAATTAATTTAATCTGGGGTTTAATAAATCTACAAACTTACTTATTCGTCTCAGTTGTGAAATAAGGCAGCGGAAATATGTAATGTACTTGGCAGAAATTATTTAAAGGCAGAATCGGGGTTAGGAGACATCATTGATTTAGATTCAGTCTTTACCTGTAGCAGTATATAAACAAATTCAATGTTATTGTACATCATCCATCTTTTATGTGCAAAGTCTTTATAGTAAAGACGATATCTTTCTACAACTACTTGTACTTTGTAGGTGCCTCAAAGTATTTTTTTACTAGAATTTTTCAACTTTTACCACCCATTTCTTCGTTTTGACACCCATTCATACACGCTAGATAAACAAATTACTCGCTCTTTCACTTTGCTTCTCTTGCCTTCAAGATGTCATTTAATTATACTTTAAGATTTCTTTGCTAAATTACGTACCACAGAAGTTTCAATTCTTTATTTTAAGTATATGCTACCTTAATGTTGCTACTTTATTTAAAATTTCTGTGTTGTTTACATGATCTATTCAAAGTATTGTTAGCATTCTTCGGTAGAATTAAATCTTGTTTCATATATATATACATTGTGTATATTTAGGCAGCAATTTTTCATTGATGCATGTTTAATTAAATAATATAGACAAGTTTTGTCTATTTTAAGTAAGTTCTTTTCATATTGTCTGATAAGCTTAATAACATAATCATTGAAAGACGAAAGGAAATCACCATATTGATACACGTTTAAATCCAATCTAAGCTTTCGACTTACATAAGCCATTATCAAACATGACAATTACATTTCAGTATATCAAACAATACACGGACGAAACAATAATGATTGTCGTTGCTTTGAAATTTGCAACAAAAACAGACGAACTCGTGTTAGGTATTTAAAACAATATGCCTGGCCGCGTACACAATTCCGGAAAATCCATGCTGAAAACACAACTAGACTTAAACATGAAAACAATAAACAAAGACTAAACATTCTTGAAGTTATATACATAAAACTGTTGAAACCTAACATGAACAAAATAAACTACGAAATCTCCACAAATATTCTTAAATATCTATAATTGATAACAAAAGCCATTGGTTTATACCAGCGGCATCCCATACTTAATACTTCTCGTTTTCACCCGCGTGGTCATGTGTGACGTCACGAGCTACGACGCGATTTTCGCTTCTGCGTATCGTATACACGAGATTTCGTTGATTTGAAATTTTTCATGCAACAAAAACAGACTATCATTATTGTTTCGTCCGTGTATTGTTTGAAATATTGAAATGTAATTGTCGTCTTTGATAATGGCTTATGTAAGCCGAAAGCTTAGATTGGATTTAAACATGTATCAATATAGTGATTTCCTTTCGTCTTTCAGTGATAATGTTATTAAGTTTATCAGACAATAAGAAAGGAACTTACTTAAAATAAATAGACAAAACTTGTCTATATTATTCAATGAAACATTTTTATATATATATATATATATATATATATATATATATAAAACGATGTATTATTTTATATATCAACAGTATTTAGAAAAATATGACAAACTGGAAAAAATTACAGTTTGTCATTATGTGTGTATATATATATATATATATATATATATATATATGGTTTCTAACGATATTTTAATGTATGTTAGTACTGCAGAAAATGTCTTCTCTTCCTATGTGACTTCGGATTTTACAACATTGCACACCACTCCAATGAAAATAGTATATATCATGTTTTACTCATAGCAGCATAGGACCATATCAATAGAGGCTTAATCTTCTCATCCGCGAGAAAACACATTCCAAGCTCCGAATTAACTGTACGCATCGATTTAATAAAGTAATTGTACCGTTTCACAAAATTTTACATGTCCAGTGAGGACTCCAATACGACAAAAATAAATAAATAAATAAATAAAAAAAATCAAACCTCATCAGGTGTACGCCAGTCTATTAATCATTTAATCAGATATAAAAAGACGTGCATTGATTATTAAGCAATCCACGACGCATCCCAAACTATAAGGAGACAAGTGATCCTACTCTTCCCACCTGCGACCAATATGCTTATGGAAATGGGTGCTATGACGATGACACACGTGTTCGTAGTTGGGTTAAGAATAATCTCGAACAAAACATCCACCTCCTTTATAAGTGTTCAAAGTAATAAAACTCAAAATAAATCTTTCTAAAACAGAAACAGATTTGAAATTGTAATGAAAACAATGTTGGGTCATACACTGAAGCCATCATAGAAATTCAGTATGTGGAAGAAGTAAATAATAAACAATTCAAATACATCGGTATATGGATCGGTTATAACAGTACAGGAGAACAGATAATGAAACAAACCATTAACCTGAAATCTTGGGTCATGTACTTAAATAAACTCGTCAAATGGTTGCCATACATGGCGCCTAACCTGTTCAGAAGTTTTAATTGTCTATTGACTACTGCAGTTTTTTTTTCATATCAATGGGTAAAACTAACTTTCAGCGAATCAAGCCTGTGGATCGTGGCGAATATCGTCTTTCTTCGAACTATTCTACACCAACAAAGAACTGTATCAGATAACAGAAACCACGCTCAGTAAGTACCTGACTCATCATGCTACCCTCTACTGTTATAAGAGCCAGCTGAGGCCGAAAATTAAATACTGTTGCCATATTTCACGTCTTGAGTTTAAAAGCATCGCCGAGCCCTTGGTGGAGAATAATTATTTTCACCCTCCAACCTCCCTCTCTCACAGGCGAGATATGGCGAGTCTCACTGCTCTATTGCTATTTCCAATGGACTTTTTTGATTTCTTGGTTCCACCAGGTATAATCTTCACGGCCATGCCACTTACATAGTAGCAAACCACACACATTCCCTCCGTATTCCATCAGCGTGTAGTAAGTTCCATTCAGTTTCATACAAAGCACTGCCCTATGGAAATGACTCCCAAGAGAATATTTCCCCAATCACTTTCAATCTTAACCTGTTCAAGTCTAGAGTCAACCGTTACCTTCTCCATATAAACACACCTTGACGTAACCCTCTATATCAAGAGGGTTTTTATTGTTTTAAAATTTGTCCACGCTGTCTTGAATTATGATCTATCACGCTATGGGAAAATAACATGACAGATGATGCCTTGTATATGATTTCCTAGTATTCAAACTGTTGTAACCTAGGTTAGGTTACTGAATAGAATAATCAAACAAAGGTTGGTAATGGCCGATAATACTTAGGATAACAGCAACAAACACAAGGTAACCAAAAACGTCATGTCCGTTTTTTGATTAGTCATTGAATGAAGTTGAAATATATACGAAATGCGCGTCAAGCGTTTGGGGATAGTGCGTTGGTTTCGAAAATTCAAGTCGGGAGATTTGTCTCTCCATGATGAGCCTCGCAGTGAACGACAACAGGTCTTGAATGACGGAGTCCTGAAGGCGCCCATTGAAGAGGACAGTAGTCTAACGTGCGGTGAACTTGAAAGACAGTTCAACGTTTCCGATGAAACAGTTAGACTTCACCTGCACCGCCTAGGTAAGACGCACAAACTGAGCAAGTGGGTTCCGCAAACGCTGTTGGAGGTCCACAAGAGACAACGTGTGGCAGCCTGCGTATCGCTTTCTCGCCAGCGTACCGCATCCTTATTCAATCGAGTGCTTACCAGTGATGAAGAGGGGGATCTGTACGAAACTTCCAAGCGTTCCAGACATTGGTTGTCTTCTCAGGATGCTGTCCCTAACACCGCAAGACTACCTATGCACCCACGCAAGATTATGCTTTGTGTCTGGTGGACAGGTCGTCATGTGGTTCATTATGAACTGCTACCAACGGGCGAAACAGTCACTAGAGACCTATACTCGCAGCAATTTAACCATATTTAAATACAACCGCAAATAAATACTTAATAACAAAAAGTAAAAATCAGCCAAAGATAATTAACCATTTCAATGGATATCTTGTTAGTAGAGGGACTCAGATTAACGTCCGATAAATCCTAAATCAAATCCCAAATGATCGATGCACAATAATTCACACTAATTCGACTGGATAGATCCACTCAATAATTTACCCAATAATCACTCCACTCAGTAGTATGACACTGGTATTTATACACCTGGCAGAAAACATTCTTACGCCCAGAGTCTCACGATCGAATCTCGGTGTCAGTACTCATTTTTTCCTTTATTAATTAACAATTATATTAAACTGTCCTTTATTTTGTTTAAAAAGCATATACACTATTCCAGTGGTGAACTCAATATTTAAACGCAGCCTCAGACGATTAGAAAAAAAAAACAGTATTAGCATAGACCATTCAATAAACAAACTGTTTGGAACAAAACTTTTGTACTGAAATATTATTTAATCGAAACATGTTAAATATGTGACGGGAACATTAGCTGGCCCATAAAAATCTATTGAGAAAAATGCGACTGAAAATTGAAAATACAGGTTTCATACGAAATGTCTGAAATAGAAAGATTTACTTAAAATACATGTCTATGTAAAATAAAAATATGAAATATTTTTTATATAAAGCATCTTAAGTTTTTTCGTGTTATATATTCTGTTCAAAATGATTTACAGAAATCTGGACGTAAATGGGCCTTATGTGTTTGTGCTAAAAACTAATGACAAAAACCGTTTGTATTCTCTATTTCCTCTTGGGTATGGATTCATCTTTTTACGGCTTATAAACCCTTTGTGGATGATTTAAAGCCAGAACATATTTCAGATTGTAGGAGGTTGCTTACAGTACTCAATCTTCCCAAATATTAGGTTGGTGCAAAAATAATATCGTTTTCTCACATGAATTTGAATGTCAAAAAACGACATTATTTTTGCACCAACCTAATAGTTTCCTATATATTTACAGACAAGACTCGAAACTGCTTAACTCCGATGATCGATCGAGAACAGTTTTTGTTAGAGTTTACCGTAATTCCGTTTGGCTAAAACCTGTGCAAAAGGATAAGTGAAACAAAGTCGAATTGGGATAATCTTTAAATCTCAATTTATATCGTATATAATTCTACCTGACACATTGTATTAAGAAAAAGTCAACCATCCTAAAGTGCTGGTTTTATTTTTAATGAAGGGTATCAAACAATACAACAGCCGCAGTCTTTCGGCTACTTATCTTGACAGTTCAACATTGTACAGCAACACCTTCAGATACATATTTTCAACAAAGGCAGATCTATTACTTCCCAGACTGTACAAACAGTTTGAAGAAGCCACGTACAAGACCTATCTTTTTGTATGAAAGTTTTTATCTTATTTGCCCACTTTTGTTCTGAAACTATTTTTCATGCTCCTGATAAATACACACATATTATATATATATATATATATATATATATATATATATATATATAATCTTAGAATTAAAAATTACGTAAGACCATAGAAGCGTTTTTCTCTTTCGTAAATGACTTTCTTTTAAAAACGTAATTTGTATGAATAACAAGAAATATTTTCAACTTCATTGTGCACACAGTCTTTCCTTCAGCCATTCCTTCCCAGTTTGAGATATAACCAAGCTCTTTACAGTTTATAATATTCCTTGATATTTATCAAACCATTTTATATTCTCATTTTTTAAATAAATTACATAAATCATTTCTATTTTTTTATTCTACATAGTTGAGTAATTCAAATCAGTTTTAAGCGATTACTTACGAAGTCAAACCAGTCATCCACGTCCATATTTTAGCAGGAACAAAAAATCAGAATTAGATGAATATATTTATATAATTTTTCAGATATTTGAACTTGATATATTTTTTATTTAGTAGCATAGTCACTTCTGGATGAGCAAAATATTTCATAACTTCATGTGAATGATTTGTCTTTAGCTACTATGCGATTCATTTGCCAGGGTAAGAAAATCCAATTAAAGGTCTTGCCATTCAATCACTCCGTGTGTATTATGGTTTTTCACTATCTACAAATTGTCTGGAATCGTTCTATATATCACGATATGAAAAAGAATATGGAGAAAAACCAATTTGTGAGATGCCGATTGTGATGTCCGTGAAAGTTATCGAAATTGAAAAGTTCAAATTCCAGCCTAGTTTGATGTGTTCACTTTCGCATTAATACCTTTGAGAGCGAAATATATCCATCTCTTCCTCTTCAGATCGATAAAATAGGAAATATAAAACACATAAAAACAAAAATGACCAAAAATAAACACGCAAAAAAAAAATACCAAAAATAAAATAAAAAATACCAAAAATATAAAATAAACACCAAAAATGAAAAAAAACAAACGACATAAAACAAAAAACACCAAAATAAAAACAAAAAACACCTAAATAAAAACAAAAAAATAAACACAAAAATTAAACAAACACCCCCCGCCCAAAAAATAAAATAAAAGACCAATAAAATAAAACAGCAAAATATCGAACCACCACAACAATATACAAAAACAAATACATCGCCGAAAATTCGAGACCGAAAATACAAACCCCACCAAAAAAGTACCGAAATAAAAAAAAACATCCAAAAAAACAAAACTAAAAAAGAAACAAGAAAAAATTTTTAAAAAATACAAAAAGTACCAACAAAAATAATCAACAAAAGCATCACAAAAAAGAAAAAAAACAAGAAAAGTAGGATCTTTAAATTTGGTTTGAAGCCAGTCCAGAATAAAGAACTTTAAACTGTAGAGAAGCAATCATGGAAATTCATAGATAAGAAACACCAAATATAGAAAAAAACCTGATTCCCTGTTTCCCGAAATGACATGCTGCAAAAGATAATGCTCAGAATTACCTCGCATTGTCTGGTCGCCAAGCGAGGTTTTTATGAGCATTGCTATATATTTTTATATAGCCATGTTTTAGGGAGGTT
The DNA here is from genome assembly GCA_964036315.1 of Acanthosepion esculentum. Classification (NCBI taxonomy): domain Eukaryota; kingdom Metazoa; phylum Mollusca; class Cephalopoda; order Sepiida; family Sepiidae; genus Acanthosepion; species Acanthosepion esculentum. The sequence goes on from OZ038475.1 coordinate 70,141,103, forward strand.
TTGTTGAAAAGTCCCCAGCTACACCAAAAATACCGGATGCTTGGTATATGCCACAAAGTAGGTTGAGTCTATATCTTTTAGGAACAACTCAAGATGGTATTGACCATGCTACTCATACACTTATGGTAACGTAAAGAATCCATTTCCTTTCCATAGGCGAGTTTCATTGAATTTCTTGTTAAACCATTACTTCAAAACAACTTATATATATATATATCAGTTTCCTGTTTAATTTAGACTAATAACTTAAATTCTGGATTATATTTTAAAGTCAGTCAGTCGGTGTTTAGGATTTTTCTAGACTTTAACATCAGCGCTTTAGCACCATTCTTCATTATATTTCGCGACAAAACCTTTATGGAATTATCTCCGTCCTATCAATCTATTTTCAGGAAATAAAATAGCAGATGTTATTTGGTACAGGTTGGGGTTCCAGCTTGGTTGACTGCGTCTTTCTGTGTGTCCGTTAAAGAAGACAAGAGAGAAAAGGTCGAGCTGGCGAGAAATGAGTTTGGCGTCGGCCTGTCTCTGAACGTCCAATTCAACATTGGAACAAATCGAATATGTTGCGTTTATGCATTAAACAAAATCGTAATACACATTTCATTCTGTTTCTCTCTCGTTGCCTCACTTTTTCTCGCTATTTCTCTCTTTCTATCTCTCTGTTTCTTTCTCTTGCTATCTTCTCTCATTCTCACTTTCTATCGCTCTTTCTTCATCACTCTTTCTTTCTCCTTTTTCATGCTCTCACGTTCTTTTTTTCTCGCTGTTTACTTTTCATTTTCTCGTTTTCTTTCTTTTTCTTGCTCTTTCCTTTTCTCTCTCATTCTTTTTCGCTCAAATTCACAATATCCATCTATAGCGGTTATTGTAATTTCAGTAAACATATAGAGTATTAATGTATTTCAGTAATTCATTTTAAAATCTCTCTCACCGAAAATATATTTTTTGCCTATTCCTAAAATTAAATAAAAACGAAACCAGTTTAGTGCAATAGGTTTCAAAAAGTAATAAGAAAGCAATTCTTCTATGAGTCTAAGTATAAGAGAACATTCCTTTATGGGATATTGTTCGAAATATAACTGATAGACTGTGACAACATTGCCTTTCTAACGATCAAATTTAGCTGCTCCTGTCTGCGAAAATCTGATAGTTATATGAAATTGTTTTGCTCCACTGCATTGAACTCACTAATTCTAACTCTCAGAATGCTGAACTGCCATGTAAAACCTGATCTCTTATATGCCAGTGAGTGCTTGACAATTTCCTCGGAGAGGAAAGAGAGAACCCAAATGAGATGATTCTACAGACGGTTATTGAGTATTCTATGAACAGAACATGTGTGCAACATGGAAGTCGTAAAGAAAATCGAAACAAGGAAATTTACGGTATAGGCTATTTTCGTTTATTTTGTAACTTTAGATGTGTGGATGGTGTAAAGAATAATGAATGAATTGTTAACCGGAGAGCGAAGTTCGAATTCCAGTCGGATTCGTTATATTCACTTACGCGCCAATATCTCTGAAAAAGGTATGAATCCACCTTCCCCCCCTAACAATTTTGTAAGACTTGTATAACTAAATCATTATCTAAAGAAAAAGAAACTTATAATTATCTGTCTTTAAATAACCTGCAAAAGCTTGATAAGCCGTAGAAAATTAATCAAAATTCAAGACATTAGAAACGTCTGCACTACATGTGGAAAGAGGACATGGAAAATTTAACACTCAAAGGAAGTACGCAAGTCAAGAGAAGCAGGGGTAAAAGCGAATAACCTGTTTCGGAAAATGGATAGCAAAGCAAGTACAAAGTGACATTAAATGGTCAAATCTTACGTCGAGTCAGAAAGGAGACGAAATTAGGGAGATCTCTGGTTGCACACGCCCTGATGGGACAGGGAACTCTTATTTACTCTATTTATATTCGGTCTATTGTCCCCATCTTTGTTGATGTTCTTATCACAACGTTTCAATTGTTGTGACCTCGGGCCCTCGTGTATAATTGATCTGTCTAAACTACAGGTGATTCTGAACTGAACATTTTATTTAAACTACGGGATAGACTCTTCACGTTCCACTGCCCATATCTAGAGATATCCTCTACTTATTTATAGTACTGCTCAACTATTCCACCGTGTCCAAGTACAATAAATAAAAACGAAAATATATCCCGATACATGTGGCACGAGTACAATCTACAATTGTAGATTAAACTAAGAGTTCAAATTAGAATTCTCTGTAGGTTATCCAGATCGATATACACCTCAAGAAGGCCGGAAGGTAGAACGGCCGAAATGATGTGATAACAACGAAAAGCATTAGGGCCATATTCAGAATATAAATAGTATAAATAATGAATTCCTTATCCCTGAAATTCAGATAAATAAAAAGGAAAAATCCTTTGTCAGGCACCGGGTATCTCTTGGTGGGAGGTTTTTGCAAGTGCGCTGAGAGAGGGTAGAAAGAAGCGGTTTTGTCCATGACCATGATTCTGCATTCCATGCTTAGAGGATACTTCGTGTCAGTTAACACTCACTTGTCTTTTTACCTTTATATTTTGCTTCACCATTATCCAACACTCAATCAATATAGCGGTTCAACAAAAACGGACCGGGAGATTGAACTCAAACCAGGGAGCCAAGACACACACGGCAGAGGGAATTAAAACATTGTTTAAAATAGATCATGTTTTAAAATATTGCCAATAATATTTTCGTTATATTGTAATTGATTCATCTAATTAATTACCTTTTCCAGTAGCTGTCCTATGCAGTAAGCGCGTGATGGCAATTCGCAGCGTAAAAAGCTAAATCTATTTTCTGTCTCTATTTCACTGATGAGGTTTTGCAATTATTTACAATATTTAGATTGTTCTCAAATTTGTTGCCATATTCGCGATATTCCGACCGTTGTACGCCTCAGACTTCTTCATGTGATTGGGATTTCGAACCAAACCATTTATTTCGTCCACCGTGGTAGATTGTTCTAGTTCCACGTCTCATGCCTCTTTCGGATATCCCAGTATCATTTATCCCCCTTTTAGCTCAACTCTCAAAGTCTTCTTCTCAAATTTGATGTGATTGTTTTACTCTAGCTCTCATTATTATTGATTCTCAAATTGTATTCATGTCTTTGCTTGGGTCGCATTGATTTTTGTGGCTTAGCATAAGCGTTGATTCTTTTAGTTTACACATTTTCCAATGATGTTCTGTCTATTGTTTCAACCTCATCCACCAAGGGGCGGGGGATTTCTCTTTTACCTCCGTATGTGGTCAACCACGCCTGTCTTTTCTGTCTTCCCCCCGGTGTTACGGCTTTACTGTGTTCCTGCAGTTTTATTTTAAGGGGGCGGCCTGTTTCTCCTTTATATTTCTTACCACAGGTACGCCATTGAAATAAACTCGTTTCCACGGTGATATAGAATATCTATCTTGTAATCTTAACTGTTAATTTACCCAACGAATGTTTAACTGTATTCCCAATTTAGACATTTACTTTTTGAGACTATTGTATTCATAAAGATATTTCGTTAGAGATTTTTAAATTATAGGAATTAATTACAAGGTGGTTATTCTAAAAAGACACGGAAATTTGAAGTTATTTCGTAAAAAGAGAAGAATTATTTAATATTGCAATTATTGAACCGTCTCTACAGATATATAATAAGTTAGTATCTAAAAGTGTATGCTAACAGCTGCATACACATCACAGTGTGTGTGTGTCTAATTACAAGCATATACACGCACACATATAGGAAATCAATATTAAAATTGTTCTATGCACATGCGCATCTTGAACAGAGCGCGAAGCAGCATTAGATCGAAAATAGAACGAGAACAGTGCGGTTTTGTCAAGGACACCGGAAGAGAAAATGTTATATTTATGATTAGAATTATAAGGAGAGTAATATAAACGTAGAAAGGTGTACATTTTTAGATAACGCAAAACCATTTGACAAGGTACAGCACATGGATCTATATGAACCTTCAGGAAAATTGATCTATTTCGAAGGGATGTTAGACACGGATACAAAATAGATCTATTTGAGGGAATGTTAAATAATCATACGGATAGAAAATGAATTCAGCAGCTACACAAAAAGGACAAAAAGTGCGTAAAAACAAGGGTGTGTCTTCTCACCTGATTTACACAACCTCTACTGCGATGCTATCCTAAGAGAGCCTGGTGACCTTACCAGGTTTTACATCAATTGAACATAATCTTGATGTAAGTTGGACAGGTGAAATTATGTTGAGCATTGATAGAGAAAGAAAACTAAAGACCTCCTAGACATGGTAGTGAAAGAAAGCGATATAAAAACATGGTCATCAACAATAGACAAAGATTTAGACGGGAGTTATGACTTAAAAAAAGATAGAAAATGCGACACCGAATTCCGAACAGCGAGAATTAGAGTAGCGAAAGAGGCATTCCAAAAAGGTAAGCAAAATGTTGTGAAACAGAAACAAAGAATCGACTAAAAAACAGAAAATATTGCTGGAGTGCTCAATGATATCCATTCCCTTATACGGCAGGGAATGATGAACAATAACTCCCCGGATGTGGAGAAAACTACAGGTAACAGAGATATGATTCCACGGAAGGGTAATGGGAGTGAGATAGCAATGTGAAAGTCTAACAAATGACAACAAAAAGAAGACTTATGATCAGCATCAGAAAGCGACTGCCGAATTTACATGGATGCATAATGAGGATTTGGAAAACTTAACACTCGCAGAGCATATTGAGGGCAAGATGGAGTGGAAGGCACCTAAGTGACGAGCTTGTATGCATTTTGTATGTTTTTCTAAGGCTAAGGGAGAAAAACCGCTGGGGTCCACAAGGAATAGGAAGTTCGGGAGAGCTATAACCGTTCGTGATGTCCTGAATGGCTGATGCACATAGAAGAGACGCACTGAATATGTTTTTTTTTCTTCCTAGGGAAACTAAAATAGGAAAAAGCATGGATAGAACGATTTTCTCAGCTACATTTAATTCATTTTTACACACAGCGAAAATAGATGTCTTCGTTTGGCAATAAAGATGTGGATTAATACTTTTCGCAATGCTCTTTACGCGCAAGTGAATATAACGAACCCAACGGGTATTGGAACTCTGTTCTCCGATTAACAATTCAGAAACATTATCCATTACACCACCAGCACGTTCGATCTTACACCAACTTACATTCCCAATTGGTTATCAATCTAGGTATTAGTCAGGCTCGACGTTGCTTAACTTCGGTGAACTTACGAAAACCCGTTATTCAACGTGATGGGGCCGTAAGCCCTATTGGGATTTAGGCGATTCGCATAATAACTTCAGACAGTATCACCCGCGTTGAATGAATCTCACTTAGTTTCTAATAAGTAACTGAACTAGCTTGTCCTTTATCACAAACAGAACATACATTCATTGCGATAAAAGAAATCGACGTCTACTGTGACTGAAGACTTGTAATTTTACAAAACGTCTACACTCATCAGAAAGACTATCAAATAGCTGCAATCGGAAGGTAGAATTTGGTGAGAACTGTATCCGAAATCCTAGAAGATCCAAAAGGCAATCGAATAGTTATTGATTTTATTTCTTTAACATTTATCTTGACTCGATCTTCATATACTTTCTTTCTGGGTGTACAAATATATCTCGATTTCACTTAGAATAGTCTGGGTAATGGTACAGTTGGAAATACCTAGTTAACCTCGAATTAACTATCGACTACTTGTGAAACAACCTTGATAATCATTGCCCTATACCAAATATATATGTAGATACATCAATAAATATTTGACATAATGCCAGATTGCGCATTTATCATACATTGCAAATTTTATGCATGAATCCCATTATTTGTGGAGCTTACGGCCATATGTTGAAACAACGGTTCTCGTACGATCACCGAAGTTAAGCAACGTCGAGAAAGGAGGTATATGAAGATCGAGTCAAGATGGGTGACTGTTTGGGAAGACAAGGCACAGTAAGCTTGGATGTGCGGATGGTGTAACTAATAACGGCTCTTAATTATAAATTGGTGAGCTATGTTCCAAGGTGCTATAAGCGTAGATGTGTAGTGGCATAAAGAATAACGGTAATAAAACGGGAATCTGAGATCACAATCCCAATTCCTGTTCATATATATTCACTTACGTACAAATAACCTTGAGAAAGGTATCAATCAACCTCTTCTGTCCCTAGTTATGGGTTAATTTTATCAATAAACCATTATTATCCCCGCCCAAATTATTATTACAATCTAAAAGTATTTTCTGGCTTTAAATAATCTGCAAATGGTCGATAAGCCGTAAAAACAAATCAATTATTTCTTGATATTGCACTTAATTCATTGCCAGTTATAAATAACATACATCAAACATTGTATTTCAGATCAAATTTTATTTAATACCTATCAGGTTAGTGACTTGTTGATCTACGTGTGTGTGCGTGTGATTGTATACGCCTTCTACGTTGGGTTCGACATGTACGGATGTCGATCAGTCGCCTCCCAAAAATTGTATTCTTCAGAGAGCTCGAAACCGGCATCCACCCACGTCGAGGCCCAAAGAAACGATTTCGAGATTACATTAAGCGTGCTCTTGTTTCGTGCAATATTGACCCAACACAATTGCAGAGCCTCGCAATGGATCAGATCGGCTAGCGGTCTCTCTGCGTCGCCGAAGTGGACGTGGAGCGCTCGAGAGGAGGCGACGTCAGCGTCATCTGCAACCTGCCAATTCCGCACCGTGCATGTCTCTCATGTCACCTGTGCCCGAGAACTTGTCGTTCGCGGATCGGGCTGCTATCTCATTTGACAGCCCACAGAAGAGGGACGGAGATAGAGAGACAGCGTCGTCGTCAGCAATGAGAGAGAGAGAGAGAGAAAGAGAGAGAGAAAGAGAGAGAGAAAGAGAGAGAGACCATTAATTTCTAGTTTGTTTTTTCTTGTGTAAATCTATCAATCTGTTAGACATCCAAAACTTATCACTGATATTTACTAAGTTTATCATAATACAGAAAAGAATCGAAAGGATATAGGTTGATTTTCGCCTGTCAGTTTTACATATTTCCTATAGGCTAGTACCTTTAAAAGTAACGATGGAGTTCATGACATTTTTGCCTGGGTTCGAACACCAACTTCTCTCGCCGATGGTTCTTCTGCGTTGATATTTACTCAGCCTGTTCTGGTGAAAAGATCAACTAGAGAAAAATGAAGAAGATGATCACGTGTCCATCATTCACGTATACAATAAATCCTATATTGGAAGTTCGTATTGAACATTCAGGTTCGACCATTTCCACCAATGGGGACAATCTCATGCCAGATACAGACAACGCATTTTCATCACATTTATTCGTTTTACTTTCAAGCTAGATGCCGTCATCTAACTACTAACACACCCATATCCCCCTCCGATATTCATTCTAATGTCCAATTATACTATCCAGAAGTTTAGCATAAAGTAAGAAAGGAGATTTTTTTAGAGAAAAAAAAGCGTTCTGACACATATCACTGAATTATTGAAATTCTAATATATACAGGGTGTCCATAAACTTCGTGTGCACTTTAAAAGATTTATAACTTTATTTGTATTTGCGATGGAAATAATCTGTAAAAAATGTTATAAAGTTTAATGTACCTAGTTTTAAGTACAGCTAAAATAACTAATGTGATTTTAGCCATTACTGTAAATCAGTTGGCAAATGTTTCCCGTGAACTTCAAAATCCTATTACCCTTTGTATTGCTAATGGAGGACACGTGGAAACTTAAATAAAATTTCAATAAAACCTTAAAAAATATAGATTTACTTATTTCTAATCCTTTGTACGAATTATTTCTATCGCAAATACAAATAAAGTTATAAATTTTTTAAAGTCCACACGAACTTTATGGACACCCTGTATGCATATATCTCCAATTTCGTATATGTCGGCGAATCTATATACAGTGAGTGGAAAAAAATGTACGTACACATACAAATTTTCTAATTTATTCTATTTCCAACTAATGAATAAATATTATTTTCATATAACAGGCTGGATGTCGCGAGTCTCTCGCTGATCTACAGCTACTTGTATAGGAATTGTTCAGACGAACTGCATTCCTTGTTTCCACCACGTTTAATATTCACGTCTAGGACCTGCCATAACTTACATCGTAGTACCCCCCCCCCGTATTCCATTACTGATAAATAAGTTCCACTCGAACAGCCTCTCGCGAAACACTTCTCTGTGGAACAAACTCCCAAGAGGACGTTTCACCGCAATCTTAACCCTTTAAAGTCTAGAGTTAACGATTATCTTCCCCTCCTATTTGTATAGACTACCCCTTAACAATACCTCACATAGCAAACGGGACTTGTACAGGGTGAAGCTTACTGCAATAAAATATGACAATAGTTAAACTAGTAACTCCAAAATGTCGGTGAATTATTGTTCACGTCTATGATAGTTATATAGATATCCATACGAAAATGGATTGCTAATATTATCTCTTTGTAGTAGGCACCCTTTAGTCTTGGAGACGATGGAGTGTTAAGCTAATTCCCGTTGCAGACGAAAATTTGTGTCTCTTCAACATTCAAAAAGGCTATCTTTAGTTTATACAGCAACTATGCTGAATTGATCTTTGTTACATCATTTAGGAGGAAGCGCATAATCTAGCGGGATGAACAGTTTGAACAAATCCAGTAGGCTCAAATAATATGGCATCTAAATAGCACATATATCAACGGCTTGCGAACAGGTTGGACTACAGAATTTTAATCGTTAATCTTGCCGCTAAACTCAGTATGCTTTTTCAGACACTTTTCATTGGAGCTTCATGATGTAATTCCTTTCCCAGACAACCATTATAATAAGAAGTCACCATGCTAAAATTCGAACCTGGATCATATGGTCGGAACGATAAAAGAAGTCAGCCACGCGAGCATTTATCTTTCGTGTGATAGTCGATGTACATAATACTAGATATGTGCTGTATAGCTATTTACTCAACTTAACTTAGTGTGACAGAAAGCATCAAGACTTTGTTCACCAACGAAAATCAAAAACAATACTTATTATGATGCAATAGATTAAACAGAATAAAGGTGCCAAACTATCTAATCATCTTTAAAATTAGATGACAATCTATTTAAAGCCTGTTCCTCTTTAGTCAAAAAGAAAAATATTTCCTAAAAATTATTTTCGGCACTTTTACCATAGTCGCAATATGCTTCGAAAATAAGCAACGTATCTGACAAGGCAGGTTCTTTCTGAAAGTTTCCTTAGTTCGGAATTATGAAAAGTTCTAATATTATAGATTAATTCAGTCGCCGACAAGTTCCCTTGCTTTCCATCAAATTATCAAAGCAATTAATAATGTGCTATCTATAAAGCAAGAAAAAGAAAATAAGTAAAAGAAAAAAAAACAAAAGACACTAGACCGTCTGGCACCATATTTGCAGTGCAGGTGAAGGCTTTGTCAAAATTGTAACAGAATGGAATGAACATTCTCCGTTATTTGCTGGCTTGAAGTATCTGTCTATCAAAATGTGAAAGGAAAAGAGGCTCTTCAAACCAGATTGCAGACCCTTTCGACAACGCGTATAATATGTAGCTCGTTATTATCGATGAAAAAATTATTCTTCGATTGAATGCAATGCTGCTTAAGATTTAGTTTAAATCATTAAAGAACCAAGCTATGGGGATCTACATAACAGGTAAGGTGAGGAATCTCGTAAATTACTATATTTTGCTATAAAGAAATTGGAATCTAAATATAGTATGTTCTATTCTGGAACGAGAAAATTGAAGAAAGCTTTTAAGAGTCTACCACGGACCCCGCCGAATGATTTGTAGCGCTCACGTTTCATTCCAAATACGACTTTCACATTGTATGGGGCAGGGTGATGTTATTTTAAAAATTGTCTCATTTTGTTAGGTAAGTTTCACCCTGTACAAGACACGGAAGGCACTCGAGATAGAGGCTTACGTTAAGGAGCAGTTTATAGGGAGTGTAGTTCGTCTAACACTTTTCATGGTTTGTTTTGTTTTGCGGCATATCAACATCAATGGGTCATATAATGCCGACAACTTTTTTTTTCTGTTAATATTTTTGTTTTGTCAAAAATGTATTTTTATTAATATTTTTTTCCTCAAAAACGTATAGCTGGTAATATTTTTCAAAAACGTATAACTGGCAATATTTCTTTTTCAAATACGTATAGTTGTCAATATCTTTTTTCAAATACGTATAGCTGGCAATATTTTGTTTTCAAAAGCGTATAGCTGGCAATATTTTGTTTTCAAAAACGTATAGCCGGCAATACCCTTTATTTCTTCAAAAATTTATTTCTGGTAATAATTTTTTACAAAGTATTTCTGGTATTAAAAGCTACTTTTACACTTTTATAATGCTTTTTACCTCGGTTTCGGGGTTAACTATTTGCCCATAGCTTGGACCCTAACAGGTGCTACCACACAGGGTCAGGGCGGGCCTGGGAACATCAGCAATTAAGAGGTGGTTCCACGCTCTTCAAATCCTCCTGATCAGAGGCCTTGCTATTGGACGTAGTTTATCGTCTTACCCTGGACGCGGATGTAGTTTATCGTCATAACTAGGACGGCAATTCGTCATGGAAGTAGCGATAGAAGAGTAAGAGACTCGCCACATCACCCTTGTTAGAGAGAGAAGTAGGACGATTGAAAATAATTCTTCAACAAGGACTCAGATACGCTTTTGAACTTTATCTAGACTGGAAAATGATTTCTGGGCAACTCCAGACCAACTATGTCAACGGGTGTCTATTCCCGACCTAATCTGGCTCATATACACGTAGAGGATAGTATGAAGGGTCAGGTACTTACTGAAACGGTACAGAGAACCGATCATTTTAACTGCATCTTTAGCGATGAATTGTATATAAGAGTACCACTTGAGTATTCTTTAAGGTGCGGTGCTTACTCAAGGGGACATCCGTTCATCGTAGCTGGCGGTAGTTCGGGGTCTGATCGGTCGTACTGGATTGTAGTTTGGTTTTCGACACATTGAATGTATCCAGACAGTTTTTCAGTACTGGAAGGTTAGTGCTATACCGGATGAGAGGCTAGATACCAATCTCTGATCGACAGTAGTTTTAGAGGTGCGCCTGTATATCGTCGTATCATCGGAATGTTTACAAATGATGCGATTCTATTCTTAGGCAGATCAATTACGTAAATCAAAAAGAGAGTTGGCCCGAAATGTGTCCCCTGGGGAACGCTTCCGTTGACCCCAAGTGCCTCGGAGAAGTGGACGTTAATAACTACTTTTGTTATTTATCGAAAATTTAGTTCTATGTTTAAATATGTATCAATGAGTTGTAAATAAATGGCAGAGGGTGTACAAAAAGAGACACGGAAAAGTATTTAAGGAAATATATTTTTCATTCCAGTGATGGACGAATAGCGAATGATGTGAGAAACATGCTTGTCAATCATTGTCCTATGGAAGTCGTCAATCGTTTAATAAGATTAACATTATCTGATATTGGGCCTTTTATAATCTCGGATAATATCAAATTAGACATTTTCAAATGCTTTATTTTTGTTTTTTCAATTTAATAGACATTTTGTGCATATTTCTTTCAATTATTACTGTTAATCAATATTTCTCGAGACGGCTTCATAAACGTATTCGAGTAATCTACCATTCTCAAAAAGACACGTTGGCCGGTGTCACTTGTGAAAGGAAGATAATTTTCGTGTAGCGAAAACAAACACGAGGGCATATATATATATATATATATTTTTTTTTTTTTTTTTCATGTATATATTTTCAGTTTTACTTTTTATCTATTATCATCATGAGTGGTAATAAAAATAAATTTTGTCTTTTCAAGGCGGGCAAAACATTTTGTACCAAACACCATATCTTATATATATATATATATATATATTATATATGTGTGAGCGTTGGTGAAAAGTTTTCTGCTGGCACCTTTTCCTAAAAAACTGACAAAATATCAAACATCACACTTTATGGTAGTATCACTTCTTTATCAAGCAAAGTCTCATATATATATATATATATATATATATATATAAGATATGGTGTTTGGTATAAAATGTTTTGACCGCCTTGAAAAGACAAAATTTATTTTTATTACCACTCATGATGATAATAGATAAAAAGTAAAACTGAAAAAAGAGCTAGCTAACCGGTTTCGAACGTCGCTCAACAGAGCTAAATCGAGGTTAATAAATTAAATAGAATTATTACTAAAAAGAGATGGACAATATGTATTGGGCGGAGAGAAAAAATAGTGCTTAGATGGAAATTAGTTGGGAGGCCCAGTACAAAGTCCTTCTGTTTACACAGAGAGGGCTTCAACGATAAAATATAGAGCATAGAAATCGACACTGCGTGGTGATTGGAAGTTGCAAGCTTTAAACGATTTTCAAACATTTTTTGATGATCGCTAAAATGCAGGATAGTGGATTATAATTATAAAAATGTCTGTCAGATATCTATATACAGTGCTGTTCGGTAAAAGTGACTCACCTGATTTATTTTACTAAATGTTCTCTTCTCCGATGAAACAAAAGTTGAGCTAAATTCAAAGGATAAGCGATCTAAAATCCGAAGAAGAATCTTTGAAAGCTCTTTGAATTTAGCAGTAAGTACTGTCAAGCACCCGTTCAGTATAATATTCTGGGATGCTTTTCTTTTTATGGAACTGGTTTCTTAAAACCTATTGTAAAGACCCTCAGGAGCGAGTAGTACAAGAGAATTTTAGAGTCTTGTCTCCTCCCTTCTGCTGCAAGGATGAAAATCGACCGCACCGAGCTCATTTTTATGCAGGATAATGCTCCCTGTCACAAATCAAAATTGATGAAGAAATACTTTGATGAGAAGCAGGTGAGTGTTATGACATGGCCGCCCCAATCTCCTGACCTCAACCCCATAAAAAACTTATGTAGCATTATGAAGTACAGGCTCTCGAGAAAGAAGTTGAGCAACAAAGAGGATTTGATTGTGAATTTCATATCCGAATGGAATTCAATGCTTGGAGATGAGATTTGCCAGAACATAATCAAGTCAATGTCAAAAAGGGTTGAAAAAGTTATTCAAAATAAAGGACGAACCATAGATTATTAAATATTTCGAACTATATTACTTATTATAAATAAATTATACCTCGATTATTCTGTATTTAAAGCTGTTCGGTTATGTTTCTATTACTAGTTGCAGGAAATAAGCGAGTCATTTTTTTAGCACAGAGTTTTTCCCTAAATCTGATTTATATCCAAAATTATAATTATCAATAGAATACCTTAGAGTGAGTAAACTTTTTACTAGGTGGTCGGGAAGGGGTCTTTATATTAGTAAGATTACAAATTAGTTTGACCCCCCAAAAACAACAGGCGAAAAAATTTTTAAGTAAAAAAAAAATCAGGTGAGTCACTTTTATCGAACAGCACTGTACACCATCACACGATTGTCAAATTCAAATTTCCATATTAGCCTCTATTGACCACTCAGCCACGTTGATTCAGACAAGTAGCAGACAACTCCTCCTGTATCGTATACTCAAGAAATGAAGGTAATCATCCAGGAATATGATTAACAATCATTTCCTTCCTAAAAATCGACATTAAAAATTGGGAAATATTTTTATTAACCAACATAACTTCTGAATTCAATACATCCATCTTTAAAAATGCCTTTGATCCGATTTTTTTACCAAATTGAGGTGGTGTCTGCGTGGTTCTACTTTTGCACCGAATTGAAATCTTATTTATACTACTTAAATACATTGGTATTTTTCTACAGTTTTTAACTTGTAATTATATATATATATATATATATATAGTAGAAATGCAAGTCGGTGTACAGAGTTTCAGTACTGACACACTCTTTCGTTCACATCGTATATAATGTCATAAAAAAAGATTAAAAAAATATTCATTTTCTTTTAGCTATCGATTAAAAAGCAGATTGTTCTCCCTTGCCTTGAATGATCAGAATTTATGGTAGATAGCAAGAAGGGCAGCCCAGCATTCATGCAAGTACAGAAACGTAACTGCATTAGAGTTGTTTTACCAGACAACGGAAAATGTCAAACGGAAATAATAAGGCGCAATGGAATAGCGAAAGATGCCTACCAAAAGATAAACAACGTATTAAGAAACAGGAAAAAATCGCTGGAAAAGAAAAAAAGCGAAAGATAGCTGAACTTCAATGTCATTTTAATCATCCAATATGGCAGCGGAATACTATTTCCCCCAAATTAAACAATACAGTGGAAATAACCTTATGTACAGATATAAAACTTTCTATTTCTGATGCTATTTTGTGGTAATCAGAAGGACGATTTCCAAATGCCTTAATTTTGAGGCTTCTCTCCGAAATGTAGTTGGCACTGTACATTTTCATAGAAGTATGGTCCCTGCCTTTCTCAGCACGTTTGCTCAGATAAATAGCTTTTTCTCACCCTTTCCTGTCAGTGTTAAATAACATCACATTTGTCACTATAAAATAGCTTTGACGTTTGGCGACATGAATCACAGTCAAACTTTCCTTCCTTCACCGACCGCTGTCACAATCTAAACATCTCCCAAATTCATCGTAAACACCATAATCTATGGCTATATTCGTATCGCCAGGATTTTTAATTTACTGCTATCCTGGTTGCCAAGCAGGTCCAGAGAGCCCAGTTTGCTCCGTTAATTAACCCATATATGATAGAGCGAGAACCGTAGGATTGCTACATTTTCCAAGTGCATTCATTTGAAAGGTAATGTAATAAACACGTCTGTAATTCGAACTCGGTTCTCAGATTTCTCGTTTCGAGAAGTCTTCAGTGACCTGCGTGATTCCTTAATCCACTTGAAATAATAGCTTCACGGGAGGTTTACTTTGAGGTGACAACAGCTAATTGTGGTCAGCTACGCAAACCTGGCTTTCATAGAGCGATTCCGGTATTTATATGATCAAAACATGTACATTAGCTTGAAGGAGCAATTGTGCCAGAGATTCTTCAGTTATTTGATAGATAGTTTTTGAAGCATACTGAAATCATTGTTTTCTCTATAATGAATTATGCAACGAAGTAAATACAGGAAAACTCTGCAGAAATTGGTGAATAACCACATTCAACACAATTTTATTTCATCTTACAGAGAAATGTTTATGACAAAATTCATAGAAAAGTTGTGTAGTTGGGCTACCATTTTATATAGCAGCGTTTCCATGTCTGATGTTTAGTGATAGAATGTATATTTATACGAGACATTGCGGTGATATTATTGGGGTCAAATAGGACACATTTTGAACAAGAGAAAGGATGAAAGATGACAACAATGTACACAATATTTTATTCTTTTACAATCTTACACTTAGTAAACTTGAAATTTCTACAATATTTTATTCCCTTAGTGAAATCAAGAGACAAATATAAAAAGCTGTAAAGAGAAAGTTGTATATTGTGATGCCTTTATTCGTTAGCGTAAAACGTTTTCTTGTTAGTTCGGTCGACTTATCAGCTCAGGGCCTTTGAATATTATGTTGTGTACTAAGCGACACGGTATTCGCTGGGGAATAAGAAGCCTCCACCTGAAGGGAAAATAGACAACTTATGCTATTTCTAAATATAAGAAATAAAAGGTTAGAGAGTCGACTTGAACGTTACTGTTTATATTGTTAGGAAATATGTTGTGATCACTAACACGAGGCAAGAATAACAGATACTCTGTCGTAAAAGTTGTGGATATCTGGTATGTAAACAGATAAGAATCATTTAAATATTAAAATATAATTCTATTATTTGTAAACCCTTCCATATTCGTCGCAATGTCACAGTGAAAAGAATTAATAAATTTACGAAACATTTCATTTATTCTAATGATTACAAATATTACTGAACGAAAACATGATAAAATACCAAGAATTACACAAATAATTTCATAACACGTTTGAATATCAGGTTCATATATACATAAAACTAAATACGTTATTTTAATATGTAGACTGCTTCAGTTATTACCAAAGAAAAAATTAACTGAATGTTTTTAATAAAAGAAAACTTGTTCTGGCCGAAACAGTGATCAGAACAGTGTATGAGCAACGTTCAGTTTTTTTTCTACATACCTGTCGTTTCTGATCCAAGAAGGGGAATAATCACAGCATTGACTAGGCCAGAAGTAACTAATTATCAATAAAGGCTTTGCCCTCAAGTCAAAGTGCGACAGGAATAGTTATTGTGTCGTAATAAATGGAGAGATTTCAAAGTTAAGAAATGGATCACACTTGCGGTACATATGTTTTCGTTGAGTTGCGGAGGCAGACTCCACTGAGTGGGGTCTGCTTACGCAAGCTCTTGGATTACATGCGTGTAGTCATCCTGTAGATCGATGACAGTAGTACATACTGTTAAGAAAGAAGATAAAAAATGCAGTGCAATGATGCAACTTAGCAGAAAATTGTTCTACCAAAGTTGTGGAATGTATGTGGAATGTATGTTGTGCAACCAATTAACATTATTGAAGACAAGGTAAATCGTCACTAATTGATAAAATTCATTTTCTCCAAAGGCTGTTGATTCTTTTATCAGGAAAACATTCTCTGCCCTTTTTTCAAGAGCATAACGATTCATCCTGTTTCTCATACATCCAAAGTACCGAGATGCCAATACCACTGAGCAGTATTTGATGTTGTACATTCTTATTGCACATCTTATACAAAAATATTTACTATGCAGGATCTCTAACATCTAACTTGCAGAGTTTAATTCTCTGGCATCGCATACCAGAGTAAAAGGTCAAACACTTGTAGAGTCCATACATGATCGGCTAAGAGTTTCTCAGCTTTTGTTCAAAATTACCTGTTAAACGTTACTGAATATACAGTTTAGTTTTATTTTCTTATGTCTTTCATTCAGCAAAGTAGAAATTTATATTTTGTATAGAAAACAAGAATAAAACTGTGGAAACAGAAGTTTAAATTTAGCGTTTTCAAATAACAGGCATTGCAGACTTGTGAGTGAAATCAATATTTTCTTATTTGACACTGTATATCTCCTTCATCTTTCAACTTTAATTAAACGCTGTCTTTAAAGTAAATCCGTCAACATAAAACGATTCCACATCAGTTATTGTTGAGTTATTTGGTTCGTACGCTTTAGGAGTTGACCATAGATCCGTGAATGTCTTACTGAAAACCCATTTTGCAACCAGCCAGCAGAAGGTCGACTGAATGATGTACCTCATTAGGGAGAACCATAAAAGTCGACAAGCTGTTGTATCCAGCAAATACATCAAATCTACATAGTTGAATGATTTTATTGGTTTTGGAGTGGTCCCCATGTAATAGTTAAATATGAATATAAATCAATCTGTCTTGGAATCTTCAAAAGAGACGTATATACGAAAGAAAAAAAAGGGAACGAATCAATATACATATATATATATATTGATACTCGATGCTTCCTGGGATCTGTTCTGGACATTAAAGTACTTATTGAATAGATAAGCGAGTGTACATTTTCGTAGCACAACAATACTATGTAGGGACACATGACTTAGACAAAAGGAATTACCTGTCTGCATTCTATTTCTATTCTTGCAAGAATTAATCATTCTCACTCCCACATTTTTCGTGAAAGAGAGTGGAGAAAAGAGTCTGTATGTATATAAATTTAAAAATCATAACATAAGCATGTTATAACATCACTACAAAATAGCGATTTCGTTTCAACACTACTGGTGCGTTGTCAAGTGATGGTGTTGATAGCAAAATAAAAGGTTTTAAATAATTCAAAACCAACCCCCATATATATATATATATATATATATATATATATATATATATATATATATGATTATTAAACAATATATATATATATATATGATTATTAAACAATATATATATATATATATATATATATATGATTATTAAACAATATATATATATATATATATATATATGATTATTAAACAATATATATATATATATATATATATATGATTATTAAACAATATATATATATATGATTATTAAACAATATATATATATATATATGATTATTAAACAATATATATATATATATATATATATGATTATTAAACAATATATATATATATATATATGATTATTAAACAATATATATATATATATATATATGATTATTAAACAATATATATATATATATGATTATTAAACAATATATATATATATATGATTATTAAACAATATATATATATATATGATTATTAAACAATATATATATATATATGATTATTAAACAATATATATATATATGATTATTAAACAATATATATATATATATATATATATGATTATTAAACAATATATATATATATGATTATTAAACAATATATATATATATATGATTATTAAACAATATATATATATATATGATTATTAAACAATAATTATATATATATATATATATGATTATTAAACAATAATTATATATATATATATATATATGATTATTAAACAATAATTATATATGATTATTAAACAATAATTATATATGATTATTAAACAATAATTATATATGATTATTAAACAATAATTATATATGATTATTAAACAATAATTATATATGATTATTAAACAATAATTATATATGATTATTAAACAATAATTATATATGATTATTAAACAATAATTATATATGATTATTAAACAATAATTATATATATATATATATGATTATTAAACAATAATTATATATATATATGTATATATATGATTATTAAACAATAATTATATATATATATATGTATATATGATTATTAAACAATAATTATATATATATATATGTATATATATGATTATTAAACAATAATTATATATATATATATGTATATATATGATTATTAAACAATAATTACATATATATATATATATATATATATATATATGATTATTAAACAATAATTATATATATATATATATATATATGATTATTAAACAATAATTATATATATATATATATATATATATGATTATTAAACAATAATTATATATATATATATATATATATATATATATGATTATTAAACAATAATTATATATATATATATATATATATATATATGATTATTAAACAATAATTATATATATATATATATATGATTATTAAAGAATAATATATATATATATATATATATATACCATTTTAAACTAATCCATTTCTTATTCTATTGATCCACAAATGATTTACTTGAACTATGGAGTGACAAATAGACACTCTTTATAACTATCGTATCCCGATGTTTATCAGTCTTTTCCTTCAAGTATTCTTTTATCCCACATTTTCGTTGTAAGGAACGGGTGACTGTTGGAGAAAAGAGCATTCGCAAAATTGCTTTTGCTGATAATGAATCAAACTACCATATCCTCTCGGAGGCAGATTTTCCGCTTTAGAAGCAATTGCGAGTTTATGCCCGGTGCGACATTATTTATTGGAGAAAGTGGCCAACCGATGCCCTGACGTCCAACCTCTATTATCTGTATCCAGAAAAGAACGGCTTGAAGAAATCCGCTCGTGGTCGAATCGATAAAACCTGAGGTCAGATAACTTGATATACACGCCCAGGAAGGCAGTCATATAGAGACACTGACTGATGAAACAACATTAGTAAGCGGTACGGTGCCGGCTAATAGCAACGACATACTTACAAGTCTGCTATATTTAGAGACACACCAGATTAATCATCAACATTTCTCTCACAGACAAAGTTTATATATAAAAACAGAAACCTAGATTGTATCTAAATTTTGATTATGTCTCATTTTTGATGTAGAATACGTTTGATTTTAGATTGAGGATTTACCGTATATTTATTATGAACCGTATACTCGTCCAAAGAGAGAACATCATGTTGTACCGGAAATTCTCTTAACGTTTTTATTAATAATAAACATTAATTCAACAACAGACTTTAATTAAATCATTTCTAATTTATTTATTGTAATAAAAATTAATTGAACAAGAAATTACTATCACTTATAAAATAATGTTTCTTAAAATGTGAAAATGTTATTTCAATCTTTTTCAAGTAATTCCCTTTAAAATTAAGTTAAAATTAGATATATTTAAATAATTATCTCCCTTTTTTTTCTTAACGATAATAAATAACTACAGTTATAATTAAGACGTATTCACCGCTTCTTTCACCATCGTCATCTTTCAGTCATAACATGCGTATTGGTGGCTTTATTGTCTTGATCTTTGTGTATTGTGAAAAGATAATAAAAAAGGCAACATCATTGTGGATAAAAAGAAAAAAAAATAATTTAATTTCTCGCTTTGGACACAGCAACCAGTGCTCCTCAACTAACAACGATAAGACTAATCGTGAATGGTAACGATTTTATAATCAGCCAATGGTACGCCCTCAAGCAACTTTAATGTTTTAGTTAAAACGGACAATCATTCAACTTAAAAGATTTGATTAAATCACATTTGTAGGAATTTACTGCGTTAGTTACAGTTTTATTTCCGGGTTGGAATTTGTTCTGTTGTTAATGGGTAATTAACTAATTAGAAAAAAATGTGCTAATTGGAATTGATGGCGTTTTCTTTGTAATGAATGAAAAAAAAAGTAAAAAAAAATACAAATAATGGTATCAAAGACAAACTATTCTTGGCTAATAATTGAAATCCGAACATAAATTGCTATTGATGTCACTGTTAATGACTATGGTTTGTTTTTATTATAATACTTTTAAATAATAAGTGAACAATAAATACTATCTGTGGCAATAAATGCAAATATTTCACTGGGAAATCAGATTATGTTTATTGCCTGCAGAGCGTAACTTTCTCAATATAAACTCAACGCAGATGCAACGCCTGATAACAAAACAATATTGATGAGGATGGTGGTTGGTCGCCGGCCCAATTTCTCTACTCAGTTCAATAACAATAGTAATTCCTTGCTTCTACACCAGACATGGCTCGCATGACTTCTGGTTTTAATTGGTTTCAGATAACATCTATATAGCTTTGTCTCGGCTAATTAAAATGGGCTACGATTAATACTCCGTTTAGTACCGCAGATTTGTTATTCAGTTGATTGACCATAACCAGTTAAGCATACCCTCCAGTGACTAAATCACTGTCCAAGAGTTGATGTAGTAAGAAGCGATATGGCCTAATGTTAAGTTTTTTCATATTTGAAGGATGAGGCAGATAAGGAATTATTGAATGCTTGATAGGCTTGTTTTCTACTGATATAAAACCCTTTTCAGGTAATTTAAGGCCAGAAAATATTTTGAGAATGTTTGGTGATACAATGTTTAATATTTAACCAATAGCTGGGGGATCTTGTGGAATAAATAAGACACCCGCTATGGGTAAATATAGCCTTGGATGACAACTTACCGCAAAGAAATGGCGACCTACTGCGGGAAAAATCTGCCTCGTCAATCATGTATCGAAAGATACATGATCGCTTAAGCGTGCATCACACATGACACATAAGTAAATGACTGTAATGCAAATGAACTGTGCAAACCACCTTAAATAAAGAACTCAAAATGAGTCAGTAGAAGCTCGTCGCAGTACGTCCCGGGCTCACGACAAGACCTTCGGGCTGAGGGTGACGAGACCTCCGTCTTCGGGCGGAGGATGATCCTTCGGACAGAGACTCAGCTGCGAGAAACAGATCAGTTCCGTACCAGAGTCCGCTCTTGTGCGGGTTGGGTAAATTTTGACCAGTGGGCCGGGTGGAAACGCTCGGGTTCCCCACAGTGAACTTGACTTTGTGTCGCATCTAGTCCGCAGTGAGGCGACCGGTAAATACCAGTCAGTCCCAGGCTCGCGACAAGACAAGACCTCCGTCTTCGGGCGGAGGATGATTCAGTCGGGTTTCTGTCTTCGGGTAGAAACTCTGCTGAGAGAAACAGACAAGTTGGTGTCAGGCAGTTCGCAGTCTGGCTTGCTACGGACAAGACCTCTGTCTTTGGGCAGAGGGTGACTAAGTCGGTGATCTGTCTTCAGATTGAGACTCGGTTGATAAAAACAGTGGGGGGGGGGCTGCGTAAATTTTGACTAGTGGTCCGAGTGGAAAATTGACCTTGTGCCACAACTTGTCCACAGTATGGCGACAGGTAAATACCAATTCGTTGGAGTCAGAAAGAGGATAAAAATTGATGACGTCACGGCGAGTAGCTTAAGCGAAACATTATTATAAGCGCTAAGATTGAGTTATAACAGTGGCGATGAGCAATCAAAACTCATACAGTGTAGGAAAAATACGTTTTGCTTCGGCGCATATGATAACAGAGACGACGAGAAATTAGAACCACGTTGGTTTAATTTTTTCTTTGACGTGTTAAAAGAGAAAACAAAAGATAAAGATAGAAAAAATCACGTATTCTTTCAATATGGAAGCGTTATTAGCCCAAGTGGTAAAAATACAACATAACTACTTGTTGGAACTTTAAAAACAACGAAATTTAACTGAAATACGAAAGAAAACAGAAACTTCCACAAGTGTTTTCACTCCCGTTGGAGTGGCAAATGTCATAGCTGAATTCACATGCAATTCAGATGATAGAATTACCTTTTCTTTTTATTTTAGAAGATACGACCAAATTTCCAGAGAAGAATGCAGCGACTGGGAAGACGAGAAAAAACAAAAACAAAAAATAAATACAAGATTTTTGTTGAGAAAGTTAGCACCGGTAGAACATTAAAAATAATGTCATTTTGTGCTACCGAAAAAAGCAAAACAACAACAACAACAAAACAGGATAAATCTTTGCTTGGAAGGAAGAGTAAAATCTTTATCGAGAAAAGTTCATTATTCAATAATCGTTGGAAGTGTATGAATCTGACGAAAAAAGACGAAGATTCTGTCACATATGCGGGAATCAATAACAAAGAGTATGAAAGATTCAAATTAAACGAACTGACTCCAGTTATGTTTAAAGGGTTAATTTTCTTTCAAGACGAAGAATAACACAGAAATATGTGCTAGAATTCTAACGTAACTTGTACAGACTAAAAACTAACACAAGAAAAATCGGACGAATATCAGACAATCCTAAATCTGAGACATGATACGGAAGAAAATTTTATATATATATATATATATATAAGCACAAGAAACATATAGTAAAATAAAAATTATTCCAAGTTTCAGGTGTGGAAGGCTACATTTCATAGAAGCCTGTACCTTCAAAAATTCAAAGTATTCCAAGTGTGAAAATGTAGGACATAAAATGTCACATTGTAAAACTAAAGCAAGGAAAATTTCTCAGAGAAATTTGTACAGCGTGTTGAGACGGAAAAATGCAGAAAACCAAAGAAGATTTGTTTATGTGAAAATTAATAATGTGGATGCAAACATTCAACTAGACATTTGTAGTTTGTCACATGGAAAGCAAAGAAAAACCTTTATTAAAAAGAACTTCGAAAATCGCACTTTGTGATTTTATTTTTTAATTGGTGAAATGACTTGTAACGTTTCATTTCGTAACAAGTGTGTAAAAGTTAAAGCTTTTGTGTTAAAAAATACTACGAACATATTCGTTAATGACTGGATGGAATTTTTTTTTAAGCGTATCACCCCAAGCAAGGCTGGATGCAACTATCACGCATGGGGTTATAGAAGGGTTGGAGGAAGAGCAGATAGGAGTGGTAAAGGAGAGGATGTGGAGAAAGAGAAAGACAGTGGGTCGATCAAGGCAAGGGGGTTACAGAAGATTTGGAGCGAGATCAGATGAAAGGATGTGGAGAAGGGAAGTGGATAGATCACGGCAACTGGAGATGTCGATTGACGCTACACTTAAACCGTTAGAGATTGTATTTGTCAGTGAAACAGTAATAGGGAAGGGAGTTCCATAGGCGAGATGTGCGAGACATGAAGCTATTGGAGTAAAAGAGACGTCTACATCTAACAGTTTCAACGGTGAAGGGGTGGGAACGGGATGCCAGCCTCGTAGGACGTTTAAATTCACGAGGCCTAGGGACAAGCGAAAGCAGCTCCTCGGAGCAATTACCGTGAAAGTACTTGTAAAAAAGGCAGAGCGAGGCAACATCGCGTCTGTGAGAGAGCGACTGCAGACGAGATGACAGATCAGGGCCAATCACATTGCATATCCGTCTCTGGATCTTATCAAGAACCCTGAGGCAAACAGCAGGGGCCCCAGACCATACATGGCAGCAATACTCCATATTTGAGTAGTGGGATTTACCTATAAATATTATTGCAAAAATGTAAGTGGATAAGCTACCGGTTTATAAAAAGAAACTGAAAATTTAAAAGAAGTGAAAAAATGTTTTTCGGAAGTTCTGTCGGATGAGTTGGATCGGTATTCCAAATTCAAAGGGAAATTTCAATTTCAAAAAGTGTCCACGCCCGTGTTTAAAACACCACTTAGTATATCGTTCCCAGCACTGGATCAAGTCAACGCAGAATTAGACAGACTTGAAAAAGATTGACCAGTCAAAATTAGCAGTGTATGTAAAGGAAAAAATAATAAAATATCTCTTTGTGCTGATTTTTCGACAGAGATAAACAAAAGTTTAGAATCCCATTACCAAGTCTAGGGGAAATTTTTGCGAATTAAAATTCTGAAAAAATCTTTTTCTAAGCTGGATATTTCTGGAGCTTATTTGTAAATACATGTTGAAGTATATTCAGAGTTAATAATTATAAATACGCAGAAGGGATTGTACAAGTTCAACTGAATTCCCTTTTGGGATAAAAGTGGCTCCAGCTATATTTCCACAAGCTATGGTTACTATGTTTGCAGATTGTAATTTCGCAGTTGCTTATCTGGATGATATATTAATTAAAAATGTATCTAAGGAACAACATATCGGGTATGTGAAGTGTTTTAAAAGAAATACGAAAGTACTGGTTTAAAATCATTGAGGAATAGTGAGAATTGTTTTTGCCTAAAGTACCTAGGACAAATCATTGAAAAAAAAAAGTTCGTCAACTATATCCGTCGAGGGCAAATGCAATTAAGATTATACCTCCTCAAACAAGCGTTAATAGGTTACGAGCATTTCTGAGTCTAGCAAACTATTAACAAATCTCTATCCCTAACATGCATAATTTGATAACTGCACGGAACAATTTACAAAAGTCGTAAAGTAGAACTGGACTGAGAAGTGTCAGAAGGCATTTGAACTAATCACGAAAATACTAACGTCAGATTTATCATTAGCGCACAAAGATGCAAAAGCAGAAATCGTATTTGCTTTAGATGCTAGTGACTATGGCATAGGAGTAGTACTTATACATGAATAGGATGACGGTGGCATGAAATCCGTCGCACATGCTTCACGTTCGCTACTACCGACAGAAAAAACGACGACGAGAGCGAAAACAGAGGCGTTAGCAACAATATTTGCAGTGAAAAAAAAAATTGTACAAATTTATACAGGGAATGGGTTTTTGTTTACAGACGAAACAGCAGTCTCTATTACGAATTAAATTGGATAACACAAATGGAACTCCTACTCATAGAGTGAATAGATTACAATGCTGGTGTACCATATTATTAAATTACGACTTCAGGATTCAATACAAACCGTTCGAAAAATTAGGACATGCTGATAGTTGGTCAAGATTGATACCAATATGTAGTGAAACGTTTGAGAACACTTATTGCAGCATTAACAAGTGAAATAGAAATTAAATATACTGTGTATTGTAGTACGCGAAGTAACAGTTACTCTGGAAGAAATAAAAGAAAAAACAGAAAAAATCATGTTTATGTCAAAAAAATAAATAAGTAAATAAAGGAATGTAAGTAAGACAATTTTGAGAAAGCAATCCAGACTTGAACGCTTACTCGCTTTGTGGCGGAATACTGATGTTTACACAAAATGTAAACATATCTATCATATTACAAAAGCGGATATTACATGAATTTCATAGTAGATATCCAGGAATTTCAAGAATGAAATCTTATGAACACTGTACCAAAATGTATTTAGACATTGAAAAGAAATTAGTAAAATCCTGCAGAAGATGTAATCTGGCAGCAAACTAACCTACCACGAAATCACAACCTAAGCCAAAGACAAATACTCCGTGTTCAAGACTGCACATAGATTTCGTAGGTGAAATAAACAGATTATCTTAGTGTCTTTCTTTACTCGCGGTCTCGACTAAATTGTCAGTACAAAAACCAACTTCACGGCTACAGTGAATTTCTTTTTTTTACATGAACTGTTTGCAAGATATGGCATTCCAGATACCATAGTCTCGGATAACGGTACACAAGTCGCTGCTTACGAATTTAAACACTTATATAAAATGTTCTCGATTGAACATATTACTATCCCGCCGTATCACCAAATATCAAACGGACACGTTAAACGCTTTGTGGGTATTTGAAAGAGAGCTTTGAAAAAAGCAAATACTGAAAAAGTCAGCGAAGAACAAAAATTCTTGAGAGTACACCGGATAAAGCAGATTCCCAATACACCGACAGGCATGCCACCGGCAGAATTGGTGTTCGCAAGAAAAATTAAATCGGCGATCGATAAGTTGTTCAGTAAGTTATGTGCCATGCGTGATATACGCTTAGGTATCTTTCAGTACATGACTGACGAGGCAGATACTATCAAGTGGTAAGTTGACATTTCTTTCTGCGGTAGACCAGTTACAATCCAAGAAACCGGCCAGTCAAAGTATTTAAAGAGTGAACAAGAAATAAGGCTAGACGGCATAATAAAGCCACGAAATAGAAAAATGATATATATGGTAAAAGGAATAAAATTGGAATACAAAATGCATTGGAATCAGTTAAGACCCGCAAGAAAGGAGGAACCTATGCGAGTACTGTATGATATATTTAAAGTTCCAGTACCACAAGGATTTGTTGAACGTACAAGTATGATTACCAGAAAGAGGAAACGTACGGAAAAAAAACTAGAGGTTGACCAAAACGAAAATACAAAGTAGAGAACATGGCGAACTCGCCAGAAAGAGAAGGGAGTAAATATTAAGAGATAATATAAAACATTTACTAGTGAAAAGAAATCTCGAAAGTGGGGATATTGTGGATTAAATAAGACACCCATGTTAATACAAATTAAATACGCAAGAGACCTTAACTAAAGGCTTCAAAATGAGTCAGTAGATGTTCGTGACATGACCAGACCTCTATCTTCGGGCAGAGGGTGAAAAGACATCCGTCTTCGGGCGGAGGATGATTCGGTCGGGGCTTTGTCTTCGGATAAAGACTCAGTTGATGAAAAACAGACAAGTCAGGCAGTTTGCTGTCTGTCTTACGACTGACAAGACCTGTGTCTTCGCGCAGAGAGTGATGTGTTCGGGGCTCTGTCTTCGGATAGAGACTCGACTGAGAAAAACTAACCAGTACTATACCAGAGTCCGCTTTCGCGGGAGCTGGATACATTCTGACCAGTGGCTCGGATGGAAACGCTCGAGTTCCCCGACAGTAAACTTAACCTTGTGTCGCATCTAGTCCGCAGTGAGGCGACCGATAAATACCAGTCCTTCGCAGTCCGCTGTCTCGTTAGCGATTTTCAAGTTCTTTGTCCTGGTACAGAGGGCGATTCAGACGTGGCTCTGTCTACGGACGGAGATTTGGCCTACAAAAATAAATGCAAAGTTCCGATCCCGGAGTTGCGGGGGGCGGCTAAATTTTGTCCTTTGGTCCGAGTGTATGCGCTCGGGTTCTCCACACTATACTCGATCTTGTGTCATATCTTTCAGTGGTTAAATACCAGTCCGTTATTTTCCGTGGGAAAAGAATTGATGACGTCCCGCAGAGTAGCCTAAGTGAAACATAAACGCTAGGCGTGTTATAACAGGGGAGATAATAAGGGAATATAATTAGACTAAAGGGAATTGGAAATCGGCGAGAGCCGCTTTTTCAATTCTGAGCTATTCATTACACAACCATCACATCGAAGCAATTGGTATTTCAAAGAGGTCAACCATCTAGGTACTGACCAGGCTCGACATTGGTTAACTTCGGTGATCGTAAAGGAACTGCCTGACTGGCCGCAAGCAAGTCATACAGGGTGACTTGTCTGTCATGTATATACGTGAGAACATCCTCAATCGGAGATATTGAATGGACAAGATATTTTGACAAGTGTGCATTTCTAATTCAGCTCCACTTTCATCGTTATGCTCTGCTTTTATCAAAACCTCCAAACATATCGCGTACAGCTGTTGCGCTCCATGTTCTTGGTATATCATTTTCCGATGGGCATATCTGTATTAATGTTTTTATCCAATTGTGAATCTGTTGTTTGCTGCTCTTTTACGCAATAATAATGAAACATGTTAGTGCTATATATATATATATATACACACACACACACGTCTCATTAAATAATTTAGACAAGTTTTATCCTCTCATATTCAAGGAGAAGCTTCTTCGTATCCTTATTGAAGAAAAGTTATCATATTGATGCATATTCATTTATTTAGAGTACTTTCGAAATTAGAAAAATGTCATCTTCAGGGTAATGTTTTATCAGGGTCTAAGACAAATTTGTTTTTATCTGAATAACGCTAAACTTATGTACTGTACGATATTTTAATTTTATGATATAAGCATACTCGTGCAGTAACGTCAAAGGAGCTAACTAAGCAATTAAGAAATCTATTAAAAAAATTATTTAAAGCTATTAGTTAAAACAAATATTTTAAAACTAGCTACTGTAAACAGTTTTAAAACATTTGTGAATTATTCATAACTAATTTTATTAAGTGTTGGTTTCAATTCTTTATATAGATAGCTTCAAGAGTTTTAGTTTATTATTTTCATAAAAAAGTATCGATGTATTTCAAACAAGAATTTTTCTAAATTGCGAATGGAGACAGGCATACTTTTGCAAATGTTTAGAAATGTTACAAGGCATCATTCAAATGAAAACTCAGCCTCGGAGACAACGTAGTAACAACATAAATATTATTTTTTTCTGTTGGAGATAAAATCTCCCAAGCGACATTTAAATTTACATATGTTAGTTTTCTGCAACATTTTAATTGGTGGGGAGGAGACATTATGAATGGTTAAATTGGATATATTTAAATTAGTATTGTATATAACCAATTTTCTTTTTTACTAGGATCTGTGGTAGATACATTAGAATTTATTAGTTTTTTTTAGGATATTTAATCCTGTTTATAATTAGAATGCATTTGATTGCGATATAAATGATTAATGTGTTTAGGATTATTTAAAGTAGTATTATATTCTATTCACTTTATATTAAAATTTATAAACATATATGTTCACCGACAGTAGCATTAGGGAAGTTACTGTTAATAAAAGTGTCTTAAGTTTAAAACTATCTTGTTCAGCATTATTAGCAGTGATAAGTTTGTTTTTATTTCAGTTGGTCAGGATTCCTGATGATTTTTTTAAATATTTCGTATGATCATGAAGTATTTGTTCTAGTTTTGACTTAGTATCCGATTTGTTCAAAGCAACAAAGATGCTTGTTTTGTCTACATTTAACGATTATATCAGGATGATTTTGTAGTTCCTTAGAGGCAAATTGTAATGTCTTTGTTAATATTTCAAAAAAGTTTTCACTTTTGTCATGCCTATACTTGACAGCTTCAGCGGTGGCGATGTGTTCAGTTCTACCTGAATTTTTTCAATACCTTCATATAACATGTTAAACCATTTTTTTTAATTAGACCATTACACTTTCAGTATATATGGCAGTAGGGTCTCAGGTTAAGCAAATCACTTTGATGTTCCATTAACTCATAGTTGGAAATATTAATAAATTTATCCATTTTGTTTGGAAGAGAGATAGATTCTTAATATAGTGTATTTAGTTTTTTATTCTAAATTTTTAACCAGTGTTGAATTATTAATATTCTCATTCTTTTCTCTCTCTCTCTCATATATATATATATATATATATATATATATAGTGTAACCCGGATTTAAGAGAGTTGTCGGGACCGGAGAAGAAGCATCTTATATCCGGGTTTCTCTTATATCCGGGTTTGGTCTATTTTGTTTTATTAACACAGGCTCTAATTTGGGACCAGAGAAAACATCTCTTATATCCGGGTTTCTCTTATATCCGGGTTACACTGTATATATGAGAGAGCATTTAAAATATTTCAGAAACTTTTCTTATAATTCATTAACAAATGGTGAGGGTAATATTAGTGTCTTTCTTATTAGAAAACATTCGGCATTCATTGGACGAGCAGCTATTTTGCTCTCCGTTGGAATTTGTACAATCTTCCTCATTTAGAGTACTTGACCGACATTTTCTCTATACTAATCCCTGTACTAAATATGAGAAGCAGAAATTCAAATTCTATGGCCATCCTTAAGTGTCTATTATTTTTTTTCTTACGTATCTTAGATGTCTTGATTATTATCTTATTTCCTCACTCTGAACATGAGTATAATTTTCAGAGGTAACAATCTGACGAAAACCAGCCAATAGAAACTCTTTTATGATTTTAATTTTAGAAACGAAAATTTATCAAGGAAATAAAAACTTGAAGACGTAACGGGGTGATAAAGACTACGAGAAAAAGAAAAATATTAAGGAGATAGAACCATAGCGGAAATTAAGACAATATAAGGATTGGCATTGCATTTAATTTTTTTGATGATAAATGTTGACTCTAAAGCAAAACAAGCGGGAAGAAACAAGAATAAGAATATTTCTTCGATTTTAGTTGACATCATTGTTTATCTTCCTTTTCTTGTATACCAATTGATTTTCCATGTAAATAATAGCGTTAAAAAAGAGGGGTAGTTTTTTGTGGCTCTCCTTAAAAAGGAGGTGCATACAAACCGCAGAATCAGACAGGGGAGCGAGAAGGCGGGCTACGATCAGACGGGGGAGCGAGGAGGCGGGCCACGATCAGACGGGGAGAGAAGTGGTGGGCTACGATGAAACAGGGGAGAGCGGAGGGGGATGTGATCAGACGGGGGAGCGAGGAGGCGGGCTACGATCAGACGGGGGGGGTGAGGAGGCGGGCTACGATCAGACGGGGGGGTGAGGAGGCGGGCTACGATCAGACGGGGGAGCGAGGAGGCGGGCTACGATCAGACGGGGGAGAGAAGTGGTGGGCTACGATGAAACAGGGGAGAGCGGAGGCTGATACGATCATTTTGACAAACAGTTGGTATTTATTATGGTACAGATCGAATAACTGGAATTCTTTTGCGATTTTCCATACATTTGTATTTATTCCTGGAAATTGAATACATACAAAAATATATTAATATATATGACTTAGCAAAAATCTACACTCCATGCAAACATTTATTAATCTTTGTCTGATACAGGTCACAGTCATGAATAAAGAAATAAGAATCTTACTTCCGGGAGTTAAAGCAGACAAATGTACGTTGATATTTTTTTTTCACTTAGTCGTATGTCTATGATACGATCAAATACTACTGAAAAATATTAACAATGATATCTGACGATACCATCTTAATGATTGCTCAACAGTGGGTTGCTTCCAAGTCAAGACTGGATAGAAACAAGAAAATATTTTTGATAATGCAATATATTTCCTTGCAACAGTCTGATCAAGATTTCCGAACGAATTTATTTTCTAGTTTCACTGTCTCCCAAAACAACATTAAAAATTAAAGCCAGAGTAGAAAAAAAAAAAGAATAGAAACTTCTCTCTCCACCTACTCAGTATGTTAGGAGAATCACATCCATAGAAGAAAAACATATTTAGAGATAAGGAAAATAAGTTTTGAAATAGTTAAATAGACACAAGTATAGAGTTAAATAAAAAATAAATAAATCCACCTCTCGTTTTATTGAGTTCAACTGAAAAGATTTGCATTAAAATGAACATATTTTCCGTTCGATCCGTTGAATCTATTTTGAAAAAAAAAAAATAATACAAATTCTTACAACAAAAAAAAAAAAAAAACATGAATCTCGACATCAGAATACTAGAAGGCAGATTTCATTCCCCCCCCCTTCTTCTCTTCTGGACTTATTTATATAAATATAATATTCCATTATATATATATATATATATATATATATATATATATATAAAATAGTGTAATAGATAGCGACTCTGATTGAGGAATCGGAGAGGCGAGTTCGAATTCCAGTTGAGTTCATTACATCCATTTACGTGCAAATAACCTTGAGAAAGATGAATCAATCTACTGGACCAGCTATGGTTAAGCAGAAAGACAGAATGAGTTGGTT
Source organism: Acanthosepion esculentum (assembly GCA_964036315.1). Lineage (NCBI taxonomy): Eukaryota > Metazoa > Mollusca > Cephalopoda > Sepiida > Sepiidae > Acanthosepion > Acanthosepion esculentum. The sequence continues at coordinate 70,173,280 of OZ038475.1, forward strand.
GAATTTGTGTAGCGGCATATCAACAACTCTATGGGTTATTTAATGCCCGGAATCTAAATACACCGCACGAAATGTTATATTACAGATTCCTTGTACATCATTTCATACTTTCAGACTAAAAGATATGCTATATATATATATATATATATATATATATATATATTGTAGATCATGAAATGCATTCTTGGTAATTTTACTATAAATATATACCATACTGTCATCCACAGACTGACTGTTTCGTGGTATCACAGCTCATCGGTGCGGCTAGACAACCGATTGCCTCAAGCCGGGATCGGAACACGACTGATTTGTCAGCAGTCGGAGATTTTGCCTTTAAGCTATCGGCGCCCGGTAGAGAGAAAGGTAAATTTTTGCGTATTTATTCTTTGAATAAACACGCCAGTGACCGAGAGTGCTCAATTTATAGAAGAGTTTCGCATTATCAACAATAGTAATCCCTGTTCAAAAATTCACGCTTTCTCTCCAGAGTGATCGGCCAAAATGAATTTTTCGGGGCATGGATATTGTAAGTCGCAGACTTTTGCTTGGGTATTCACTATTTGCCTATAGCTCGGATCCTAATAGGTTCTGCTACCTGGGTGCAGGATGGACCTGGCAACAAAGGTGTTAAGTGGTGGCTCTGCGTATCTGAAAACCTCCAATCTGCTGATCGGAGGCCTTGCTGCCGGATGTAGTTTATTGTCTTATGCAGGATCGAGTGGGAGCTATAGCCTTAAATGTCAAGCCGTCTAGGAGAATGAGTAATGTTTGCGGACCTTGTGCTCTGCTGTACCCCAGTACTTCCTATTCGGATCTTCCAATAAGTGTAGTTGGTTCTATACAAGCCTTCAGCACTATAAACAAATCGTGTGTGCGGATAGCGCTGGTTGTTCGGTTCTAAGAACCGAGTTTCTGTAGCCTCACATGTCGAAATCATACGGAAGGTTCCTTTTTCTTAGTGTGATTTAAACTTAAATATGACATAATGATTTATATGAACATTTTTCACGATTTCAAAAATGAATTTCATTTTATATACATCTTGATGTATTCGTGCTTTTCAGAATATTTGAAGATAAGTAAAATTGGGTGTTGCTTAAGTTCTACTACAACGACATGAAATTCTTTTGGGTTATCGTTTTGATTATTTTAATAATCCAAAGTTTTATTTACATTTTTCGGATTGTTATCCTCATCTTCATTGGCGTATTCACAACGTTTCGGCCTTCCTCAGGTGATTCGAATCTCGAACTGAACCCATTATTTCATCCAACGGGGCAGATTGTTCTATTTCCAGACCCTCTTCAGGATGTCTCAGTTATTTCCCTTTAACTCAACTCTCCAGGTTTTTCGGTTCACCAGTGCTGTAGCCTGGTATTGAACTCTGTGTCTAGTCACTGGATCTAACCAACGCCTTTATCCACTGAATATGTCAATGAAGAAGAGTATAACAGTCCGAATAATGTAAATAATGTAAATAATCATAATACCATCTCAGAGATTTAGACAGATGTTTTATTATAATGTCAATACAAGTCATCCGAGAGGAATTTTGATGGCTACAATTATTTTAGGATTTCTTTTAATAGACGTGTATCACAGTGACGCTTCACTTTCATAATCCTAGTTCAGATACATAATACTTAGTGTATTCGTACTTCCTTCCATATCTATTTAGCAGATCCTCTCTCTCTTTAAACTAATTTTCTAATAACTTATGCCTTATTTTCGGAGGTAAATATGGAAGGGCAATGGGTTCATACACCGAAACGTTGTAACAAAAAAATCAATGTAAAGATGTAAGCAAGAATAATATATTGTGTACTAATATTTTTGACAAAGAAAGAACTTATCGAAATCAACTTTCAAGTTGAAAATGTATGTACGATAGATGTATTGTATAATAATACATGATCATAAAATGGGTCATAATGAAACTAATGAAGTTGAAGAAGCAGGAACCAAATGTCTATAATAACAATAATATCTCGTTACGAAGAAATGTCATGTTTATTATCTTATTTTTTCACTCTGAATATGAGTATAATTTTCACAGGGATCAAGCTCACGAACACAAGCCGACAGAAACTCTCGATTTACCTTTAACGCCGATATCCATCAGGCCATTGTTCCGAATTTTCTTGCTGTGTTTTTGAAATATTTAAATCAAAATTTCAGATGGTTACGACTTTTAAAAAAAAAATAATATCACGTCTTGTTCACATCACATTTCTTATAATTTGAACTTTAGAAACGAAAACTTATCAAGGAAGTAAAGCCACTAAGATGTAACGGGGTAGGGGAGACTAAGGAAAAGAAAAATATTAAGGAGATAGAACAATAGCGGAAATTAAGACAATATAAGGATTTAATTTTTTTGAGGATAAATGTTGACTCTAAAGCAAAACAAGCGGGAAGAAACAAGAATAAGAATATTTCTTCGATTTTAGTTGACATCATTGCTTATCTTCATTATTATAGATATTATTCATAGTATGATATGATAAAATCAATCAAGTTGAAAATATGAAAGTTGTATTATATAATAAAAACAATATTTTTAAAAAGCTACATAGAAACTAAGATGCAGGTAGCAATCACAAAGAATCATTATAAAATAACAATACGGATACGATTTGGCCGAGGATTAGTGAGCTTTTAAAGCAGACACAAGTGAACTGATTTCAGACCTCATTGAATATAGGTGCATTATTGGCTAGGAAAAATAAACTCAGCTTATTCTATATAATAACCTAGAGTTATGCTACGGCTAGACACCTCAGCTAGAAAATCATTTGGCTATCAGTTCAGTTACTACTTCGTTGTTTATTACTGAGGTCTTTTGCTTATCTTTGGTAAACATGATCGATCGACCGGGTTGCATAATTCCTCAGCGGATATTTTATAGAAATTTATCATAGGAATAATATCCACTTTACCTAAAGAGTTAATTTGATTGATTGCGAATGAAGTATACAAAAGTGGTTTTAGGTAGAGAAAACATTCCGTTCTTGCATTTAAATTACAATAATTTCAAAATAACATTCCTCCAAAGCGAGAAATCAAGCTAGTAATAAATTCGTAAGAGATACACGCAAATAGGTCTAAATCAACATTTATTATTTTTCATTTTTATTAAGAACAATAATTCCAGGGTTTCGTTATGGATCAGGTTTTTTAGGATGTAGGAGGTCATAGTTCTTCACAACGTTTTACCCTTTTGCACTATCTACATTTTTCGAGCTGTTTTCCTCATATTTACACTAACATTCACGACATATCGGCCGTTGTACGCCCCAGCATTCAGTTGATATCTGTTGCAATAATGTTTGGGAGAGATGGCCCAGTGGATAAAAGCATTGACTGTCTGATCCAAAGTTGTGATCTCAATCCCTAATCTTGGCGGAGAGAATAAAAACATGGGGAGTTATCAAAGCGAATTCACTAAAACTGAGATATACAAAGGCATAGCACGTGGAACTAGAACAATCTACCCCCGTGGACTAAATTAAGAGTTTATTTTGAAATTCCGACATCACCTCAAAAAGGCCAGTGCGTATAACATTGGGAATCTGGCAGTAAACATGTAGAAAACAGACAGAACAATGTAAATAGTGTAAATAGTTTCATAGATGTTCCTGCCTTATATTTCTTTAGCTCTTTATAGAGTTTTGTCAAATCGGTGACATACTCCTTCCCTATGCGTTCTTTTTTCTTTATGTCCCCCGGAGAGTTAAATTCTCAAAAACCCGCTTTTTTTACTGTTGCGTCAAGACATTTCAACTATTCTTAGTATAGGTTACTTTGTAATTTATATTTATCAGATCTATACGTTTCTTATATGTTTGGCAATGGCATACTCCGCATTCGTCGAAAGAACTACAGCTGTCTATTGCAGTATTTCCGTCTGCGAAAACATATTCTAACAATCACTGCGATATATACATTATTTTTTTAAAATTTTTGTTTCTTGGAACATGTTGCTATCGTCATATTTGATACGTTTCTGAAAGGCGTTTTTCTTTATTCATATTAAACCATAATTACGTTTTTCCTATTCAAAATATTATAGCACTATATTGATTGTTTACATATAACAGGAGATGTTAATGTTATATACCGTACCTATGAACACTAATGTGTATGTCTCAATCCTCATAAATACATTGGGCACTTTTCTAAGTAGGGGTAATAAGTAGTCCTCCCACTAGCAGGCGAGTATTGTATTTTGATGATGTTATAAAGATTACCATTTCATTTCTAACCTACTTTATTCGGTAACACTTCCAAGGTTACAACAGTTAACTTGTTCGAAATTCTTATGTGGAACAAATTCTCTATTATAAAATTTAGACGAGTTCATCTATTTATGTTAATTTCTTTTAATTGGGAAGTAGTTATCGGGTGAACTAACAATGATAGCGGGTAGAGGTGGTGATTTTTATATGCGCAGATAATACTGTTGATAGCTGACGCGGAAAGACAAGTACAGGACATTCCAGACAAGGTAGTAAAAGAAAGCAATAAAAAGAACTATCAATTTAAAGAAGACAACGTATGTTCATCAGCAAGAGGAAAGGCCCAAGATGTGAGTTAATTATTGGAAATACAGAAGGCTAAATATATTTGAAGCTTTAACAGTGGATAGAAAATGTGACACCGATAACAGAACACGCATTAGACTATGGAAAGTGGCATAGCAAAAGCTAAGAAAAGTGCTGAAAATTTCGTTAGAAATATAAAAAAGGGCGCTCTATTGCTGTATGTTATCGATCCTTTTATATGACAGTAAATGCTGGAAGACGAGTCGACGGAGGAGGAGTAAACGGGAGGAAACTAAAATGGTTCTACAGAAGTATACGGAGAATTACACAGATGGAGAGAGAAAGCAAAGAGAAAGTTTTAAAGAGAATGGCAACAAAAAGAACAATTATGAACTCAGAAAGAGACAGCTGAAATTCTTTGGACACGTGAGAAAAGTGGGCTTGGAAAACGTAACACTCACGGGCCATATTGAATACAAGAGAGATAGGGGAAGTGACAGAGCCACCTACCTGACGAACTTGTATAAGGCTTAACCATTTTAAGGCTTCATTTAAGCCTAAACATATTTTCGATTATAAGATTATTTTGAAGAAAACGATTTTCAGATACAAGTCGTATTAATTAATCCATAGCTGGGAAGAGAATAGGTGGATTCATACCTTTCCCAAGGATATTTGCACGTAAACGAATATAACGGACCAGACTGGAATTCGAACTCTTCATAACAACTTCTCATTCCGAGCCGTTTTCCCTTGAACCACTCACATATCCAAGCTTAAATCACTTGACATTCTCGATGGTGGTCACCCTTCTAAGCACTGAGCAGGCTCAATGTTTCCTAAATTGCTAAGGGTAAAAAGGGATAGAAAGAGACATGACCATCCGTGCCCATGATCTTTATTTAGAGGTCACCGAATGCGAAGAAAAAGATTGATTGCACATGTGCTACTGTAAAATATACGCCAAGAAGAAACTGTAAAAAAAAGAAAACGGAGACTGAATAAGAATAAAAATGATATATTCCTTGATGAAAGACAAATATTTCAGTGAACAACGACTGTTTTGGTATTTCGGATAATTTTGAGAAGTCATTAATATGTGAGACTACCCACCTCTGCAACTCGTTGCACAAAGATATAGACCCCACGTCGTAGAATTTCTGTGCGGTGGATCGAGCGAGGTAGGCTCACAGGCAAAAGAAAAACACAACTACAAACTTGGGTAGGACGAAAAGAGGAGGGAAGGCGTGTGACTTTTTTGTGGACGACCAACTCCGGGCTGACTCTCGGCTGGCGGAAAAAAATATATATCTTAACTAATAATGTCCGGCTGCTAATGGGTCGCTCTTCGTCGTTACTTGCTCCGGCCTAAATCAACCTTCCTCGAACCTAAACTAAGTCTAACTACTTGTGGCCCAAAGCGCTGCCGTATATATGGAGAATCCTCTTTCATCATTTCCGGACAAGGGACACCCACGAATAAACCCATAACTTTTTCATGACCATTTCTCTCTTTGAAGAAAGTGGACATAAAAATATTTCTTAGCCTAGCTGACTCCGATTCAGGGACATTAAATTCAAACCCTTTTAAGTTTTGACCAGAGCCAGTCTTTTTCCTATCGTCGTATTTTGACAAGTACTTAACACTAATCTACCCTTTTCGCCATATGTTTTTATCTAGATTCCTAATCTAATCATTTGGTCTTGAAGTTTGATGCCCAGGTCAAATCTAACTAATCTTCTCGCACATATGTGTGCGCGCGCACGCACACACAGATGTGGGGGTGTATATACACACACACACACAGATGCGCGGGCGCGCACACACACACACACGTGCGCATATATCCAACTAATAGTGTCACAAATATAGAGATAGAAATTCAGTCGAAATAACTTATTTTTCGGATATAAATTAACTAAAAGGAAGAGCAACGTACAATATTCACTGAATTATTATTGGTTGCTGGTGGTGCAAACTATTATAAATTTTATAATTATGAATAAAAAAACATTTAATTTTCGTCAATACGTGCGATCAAAAATTGAAAATAGAGCAGACATACAGGCACACATTGGGAATAGAGGCAAAACAAGCAGACATTGGGAATAGAGGCAAAACAAGCACACATTGGGAATAGAGGCAAAACAAGCACACATTGGGAATAGAGGCAAAACAAGCACACATTGGGAATAGAGGCAAAACAAGCAGACATTGGGAATAGAGGCAAAACAAGCACACATTGGGAATAGAGGCAAAACAAGCACACATTGGGAATAGAGGCAAAACAAGCACACATTGGGAATAGAGGCAAAACAAGCACACATTGGGAATAGAGGCAAAACAAGCACACATTGGGAATAGAGGCAAAACAAGCACACATTGGGAATAGAGGCAAAACAAGCACACATTGGGAATAGAGGCAAAACAAGCACACATTGGGGATAGAGGCAAAACAAGCACACATTGGGGATAGAGGCAAAACAAGCAGACATTGGGAATAGAGGCAAAACAAGCACACATTGGGAATAGAGGCAAAACAAGCAGACATTGGGAATAGAGGCAAAACAAGCACACATTGGGAATAGAGGCAAAACAAGCACACATTGGGAATAGAGGCAAAACAAGCACACATTGGGAATAGAGGCAAAACAAGCACACATTGGGAATAGAGGCAAAACAAGCACACATTGGGAATAGAGGCAAAACAAGCACACATTGGGGATAGAGGCAAAACAAGCACACATTGGGAATAGAGGCAAAACAAGCAGACATTGGGAATAGAGGCAAAACAAGCACACATTGGGGATAGAGGCAAAACAAGCAGACATTGGGAATAGAGGCAAAACAAGCAGACATTGGGAATAGAGGCAAAACAAGCAGACATTGGGAATAGAGGCAAAACAAGCAGACATTGGGAATAGAGGCAAAACAAGCACACATTGGGAATAGAGGCAAAACAAGCACACATTGGGAATAGAGGCAAAACAAGCACACATTGGGAATAGAGGCAAAACAAGCACACATTGGGAATAGAGGCAAAACAAGCAGACATTGGGAATAGAGGCAAAACAAGTACACATTGGGAATAGAGGCAAAACAAGCACACATTGGGAATAGAGGCAAAACAAGCACACATTGGGAATAGAGGCAAAACAAGCAGACATTGGGAATAGAGGCAAAACAAGCACACATTGGGAATAGAGGCAAAACAAGCACACATTGGGAATAGAGGCAAAACAAGCACACATTGGGAATAGAGGCAAAACAAGCACACATTGGGAATAGAGGCAAAACAAGCAGACATTGGGAATAGAGGCAAAACAAGCACACATTGGGGATAGAGGCAAAACAAGCAGACATTGGGAATAGAGGCAAAACAAGCAGACATTGGGAATAGAGGCAAAACAAGCAGACATTGGGAATAGAGGCAAAACAAGCACACATTGGGAATAGAGGCAAAACAAGCACACATTGGGAATAGAGGCAAAACAAGCACACATTGGGAATAGAGGCAAAACAAGCACACATTGGGAATAGAGGCAAAACAAGCACACATTGGGAATAGAGGCAAAACAAGCACACATTGGGAATAGAGGCAAAACAAGCACACATTGGGGATAGAGGCAAAACAAGCAGACATTGGGAATAGAGGCAAAACAAGCAGACATTGGGAATAGAGGCAAAACAAGCACACATTGGGGATAGAGGCAAAACAATACACATTGAGAGTAGAGACGAAACAAATAAACAAACTTTGAGAATAGACACAAAAGAAATAATAAACATTGAGAATATTTTGTGAGAGACTACTCAAACAACAAAATTATATTAACTAAAAACATACTTGTGACGAGAATATAAATAATGTACTTAAATCTTACGTTGAATTGTTTCTGTTTTGGGGAATCAATTGTTATGAGAAATTATCAGCTTAAAAGTTGATTGAATAGATCATAACAAATAAAATAGATCATAAAGAACAATGATCAACACTTTGCAAAAGAAATTTAATTAACAATGATACATGTAGTGGGATCATCGGTTTATTAATCATTCAGATTTCTTAATTCATACGAAAATCAGCTGCACTGTGTCTATAAATGTTTAATCGAAAAAGAAAACTGACATTTTCAATTCAAAACTATCCTTCTCCATGACAACGGAATGCCGAATAAAGCGAGAATAACGCCTAAAAAAACAAAAACAAAAAACAAAACACAAAAAAAAAAAAATAACTTATAACTACCCAACTCGACATATTAATACTTTAACCTTGCACCGACCGATTATTACATTTTTCAATCACTCTAAAAAACTTCGATACTGAAAGGTTTCTCTAATGCAAACCAGATAAAGAATTTATGTATAAATTTTGCATCGAAACAGACGGAATTTTACTCAAATGCTACCGAGGAGCTGCCTGAAAAATTACAAGACATTCAAATAATGGTCAATATATAATTAAATGAAATGTAACTGCAATTAGAGAGGGAAGTCGAGAGAGAGAGAGAGAGAGAGAGAGAGATAAATATATATATATATATATATATATGTGTGTGTAGAGAGAGAGAGAAGGGAACAGAAATAGAGAGGACGATAGAGAGGGAGGGAGGACGATAGAGAGGGAGGGAGGACGATAGAGAGGGAGGGAGGACGATAGAGAGGGAGGGAGATAGATAGAGAGGGAGGGAGATAGATAGAGAGGGAGGGAGATAGATAGAGAGGGAGGGAGATAGATAGAGAGGGAGGGAGATAGATAGAGAGGGAGGGAGATAGATAGAGAGGGAGGGAGATAGATAGAGAGGGAGGGAGATAGATAGAGAGGGAGGGAGATAGATAGAGAGGGAGGGAGATAGATAGAGAGGGAGGGAGATAGATAGAGAGGGAGAGAGATAGAGAGAGATAGATAGATAGATAGAGAGAGATAGATAGATAGAGAGAGATAGATAGATAGAGAGAGATAGATAGATAGATAGAGAGAGATAGATAGATAGATAGAGAGAGATAGATAGATAGAGAGAGAGATAGATAGAGAGAGAGATAGATAGAGAGAGAGATAGATAGAGAGAGAGATAGATAGATAGAGAGAGAGATAGATAGATAGAGAGAGAGATAGATAGATAGAGAGAGAGATAGATAGATAGAGAGAGAGATAGATAGATAGAGAGAGAGATATAGAGAGATATGGAGAGATAGATAGAGAGATAGAGATAATCTACCCAGTCATACGATAAAACATCTTTCACAATCTTGAACATTGAAACAATAACAGGCGGTTGTCAACATCGGTTGCTTCTTCCGTTATATTTGCTGTATGTCCGATCTCGATTCTCCACAATGTCATTCTTTGTAAGTAAGTAATGCTTTCTTCTATCACTACTACACGCTACTTATGTAAGTTACTAGCCGTTTTACTTTTTCTCTTTTCAGGTCAAATCAGGCGAATGTCAAATCTTTCATGCCTCATCTTCATTAAGTGTCTAGTTCTCATTCTAAATGTTCTTGTTTTCATTTTTTTGTTAAACACCAGTACACGCCTTAGAAATATAACTTTAAACATAATTCTCATTTTTATTTCCATTGTCCTTAAAAGGTCCTAATTGATCACGTGTTCCGTTCATCCAATTCTCAGCATCTATCTGCAGATTCACATTGCTGTTTCTTCCATTCTCCTTTCGAGCTGTGAGATTATTCAACATATGATATTTGTGTTTACATAGCAATACAGCATTTTCTTTCTGTTTGTAACGAATAATTTTCTTTTTCTTTGCTTACTCTTTGGAAAGCATATTTCATTATTCCAATAGTGAAGTAATCCTGAAAGGGTGAGAAATCCTCCCAGCATTCATTATAGGCGGCCAAAGTCTTAACATTAGATATGCAAATGACACAGTGCTGATAGTAGATACAGAAAGGAAACTATATGAATTCCTAAGGAAATTAGTAAAGTGAAGAGAAAGGACGAAACATCAATTCTAAGAAAACAAATCGCGTGATTGTCAGTAAGATGAACAACACAAAATTTGAATTATAAACAGGAGATATCAAAATTAAACAAATACGAACATTTCAATATCTAGGGATTGATTTACCAGTACGGAAAACGCGGAGACATATTGGGATAGGGAAATGATGCCATCCAAAAGCTAAGGAAAATATTAACAGGAAAATTTCGTTAGAAGCAAAGAGAAGTCTACTTTAATCTCATGTAATGTCGGTCTTCCCATATGGAATTCGATGCTGGAAAATCTTATCACAGATGAGGCAGCGGAAACAAAAAGATACAATGTGACACTTCTAGGAAAATAATGAGGAAAGTGGGTTTGGAAACCTTGACAGCCATAGGATATAATGTAGGGAAGAGGTAGAGGAAACCGGGGCATAACCTACCTAATGAACTTTTGTAAACTGTTGGCAGAACAGAGATTAGGTGAGATAGTAAAAGAAACAATATATTAAGAACAACAACATACAGGAAATTGTAGAGAACTATTATTGCCCACGAAGACAAAGATAGAAAGAAGCGAAACGAGAGAGAAGGATAGAAAGAGAGAAGCGAAACGAGAGAGAAGGATAGAAAGAGAGAAGCGAAACGAGAGAGAAGGATAGAAAGAGAGAAGCGAAACGAGAGAGAAGGATAGAAAGAGAGAACCGAAACGAGAGAGAATGATAGAAAGAGAGAACCGAAACGAGAGAGAAGGATAGAAAGAGAGAACCGAAACGAGAGAGAAGGATAGAAAGAGAGAACCGAAACGAGAGAGAAGGATAGAAAGAGAGAACCGAAACGAGAGAGAAGGATAGAAAGAGAGAACCGAAACGAGAGAGAAGGATAGAAAGAGAGAACCGAAACGAGAGAGAAGGATAGAAAGAGAGAACCGAAACGAGAGAGAAGGATAGAAAGAGAGAACCGAAACGAGAGAGAAGGATAGAAAGAGAGAACCGAAACGAGAGAGAAGGATAGAAAGAAAGAGCCGAAACGAGTTTAAGAAATATAAAGAGAAAGAAAGAATGAACGAGAAGAAAAATACGAATGAGAAGAAGAAACAATAATAACAAGAAAGAAGAACGAGACGAAAAAAGAATAACGAGAAGAAGAAAAAGAAGAACGAGAAAAAGAATGTGAAGAAGAACGTGAAGAAAAACACATGAAGAAAAAAGAAAAAAAAAGGATACGCATATGACAGTGCTGATAGAAGAGAAAGGGAGAACAAAAAAAGAGAAGAAAAAAAAGAAAAAAATATTTACGTTTCTTTACTTGCAAGGCAGTAGCTCAAATCTTAGACTGTTCCTATTACTGACAATAATATTTTACGTTTTCTTGATAGGAAAATATATGATTACGCTTCCAAAATAAAACTGATGAAACTCCATTTGCATTTAAATTTATCCTAAGGTGCTGGCAATGTTCCTAAGATTGAACATTTTTAAAGACGTAATTCTTCAGCTATGCGTTTTTGAGATTGTTTGTATGCGTCGGCCATCAACGTTTGTCATGTATTAATATTTTAAATATAATGTGTCGTTAAATAAGCATCCGTGTAGCCTTTTATTATTTTCACGCCCGCAACTGCTTACGCACGTGAGATTAAGCAGTTCACATGAAGATATAATTATTTCTATATGAAATTTACAAGTAATTATAAGTCTTCTGTAACGATGAGAAACATTGTGGAATGATATAAATAAACATTAATAAACAAATAAAAGTTGCCATTAAGCTCACTAACGCAAATATAATCCTACGATATTAATAAAAAGGATGAGATTAGAAAATGTTTAATTATGAATATATTGTTGAAAATATGCAACGTTTCAAGAGAAGATTGGCGAACATTCGAGATAAAGTCTTTATTAAATTTGGACATTAAAGAGATCTTCAGACCACTGTCAACCGGCAGCCACGATGCATTGTTGATTCAATTCTTCACAGTCTTCATATATTTAAGTATCAATGTAATGACTTACTCAGGGATATTATCATATAAATGAACATAAAAACCCTTAGTTTGTATGAATTAGTATTCCTATCCACATCTGATTATCTACCTATTCACATCTGTCTACATCCGTCTATGTGTATATCTATCCGTCTACATCCGTCTATGTGTATATCTATCCGTCTACATCCGTCTATGTGTATATCTACATGTATCTATCTATATGTGTATATCTACATGTATCTATCTATATGTGTATATCTACATGTATCTATCTATATGTGTATATCTACATGTATCTATCTATATGTGTATATCTACATGTATCTATCTATATGTGTATATCTACATGTATCTATCTATATGTGTATATCTACATGTATCTATCTATATGTGTATATCTACATGTATCTATCTATATGTGTATATCTACATGTATCTATCTATATGTGTATATCTACATGTATCTATCTATATGTGTATATCTACATGTATCTATCTATATGTGTATATCTACATGTATCTATCTATATGTGTATATCTACATGTATCTATCTATATGTGTATATCTACATGTATCTATCTATATGTGTATATCTACATGTATCTATCTATATGTGTATATCTACATGTATCTATCTATATGTGTATATCTACATGTATCTATCTATATGTGTATATCTACATGTATCTATCTATATGTGTATATCTACATGTATCTATCTATATGTGTATATCTACATGTATCTATCTATATGTGTATATCTACATGTATCTATCTATATGTGTATATCTACATGTATCTATCTATATGTGTATATCTACATGTATCTATCTATATGTGTATATCTACATGTATCTATCTATATGTGTATATCTACATGCAAATCTCTATATGCGTATCTATCTACATGTACCTATCTGTATGCGTATCTATCTACATGTACCTATCTGTATGCGTATCTATCTACATGTACCTATCTGTATGCGTATCTATCTACATGTACCTATCTGTATGCGTATCTATCTACATGTACCTATCTGTATGCGTATCTATCTACATGTACCTATCTGTATGCGTATCTATCTACATGTACCTATCTGTATGCGTATCTATCTACATGTACCTATCTGTATGCGTATCTATCTACATGTACCTATCTGTATGCGTATCTATCTACATGTACCTATCTGTATGCGTATCTATCTACATGTACCTATCTGTATGCGTATCTATCTACATGTACCTATCTGTATGCGTATCTATCTACATGTACCTATCTATATGCGTATCTATCTACATGTACCTATCTATATGCGTATCTATCTACATGTACCTATCTATATGCGTATCTATCTACATGTAACTATCTATATGCGTATCTATCTACATGTAACTATCTATATGCGTATCTATCTACATGTAACTATCTATATGCGTATCTATCTACATGTAACTATCTATATGCGTATCTATCTACATGTACCTATCTATATGCGTATCTATCTACATGTACCTATCTATATGCGTATCTATCTACATGTACCTATCTATCTATCTATATTTCTATATATATATCTATTTCTATTTTTATAGATCTCTATATGTATCGATTATTTCTCTATGAAATGTCTATATCTCTCTATATTTCTATGTTTAAGTCGAGAAAGCGAGATGGAGAAATGGAAAGGAAATGACTAATTGGGAAATGAAAGGAGAGAGAGAGAGCAGGAAACATTTGGACAGGTAGATACACAGAGAAATAGTGGAAAACAACGACATGTTACTGATGTTGTAGAAATGGAATTGGGAACCGGAGTTAATATAATTAAATTGCATCAAACCAGATTTTTTTTCAAAGATCTGAATTCCATTTGCAAACAATATTTCTCCAGGGAACATATAACAGAAATGGAAAATGTAAGGCTGAAGCTTGAATGCGTACACATCCACGAAGATTTATGTAATTACACCTACCCCGTCTATGCAAATATATACCCGAGATAAAGTGAATTTTATATATTTATACCGCTTAATGTGTCAGTATAACAGGCGTTTTTAATGAGATATTTAATTATAATATCTCTTTGATATGCCATACCTTTCAGGACATGCGTAATCATGGCTATCCAAAAATCCTTTTTTTGTGACATTAATAACTTTTGATCACTTAACATACCATTTTGTTCTCGTTTACTCTTCCAAAAGCTTAAAATTGCACACTGTTTATCAAACTCCATACATTATTTGCCTTTGATTTTTACGGTCTTTTTCTGATTTAATTTTGTTTCCTATTTTCATTAAAACATTTTTTTGTCACGTTTTTTATCCGCACCATCTCGGCATAGAACCTCATATCTACTGTTTCTAGTTTCTTGATCTGTGACGAGACTGTTCGACATTCATTACAATACAGGAGATTAGATATTGCATAGACGGCTAGAACTATTTTCGTGGTTTCTGATATTTTCCTATCTCTTCATACCTTACTTAATTTGTGAAAGGCTTCATTTGCTCTTCCTATACGCCTTTGGTTTTATGTGTAAATATTCGTTTGTACTCTACATTATCTAGTTAATTAAATTTCTGTAACTTCTTGGTAGTACTCACATATCTTAAAAGAACATACCTACACACAGAGTTTCACCATCCATTTCTGTTATCTCGAAAGTATATTTCTCCGTCTTGATTGACAAAATATTAGCTTACTGCCCATGCGTAAATATACGTTCTCCCATGTTGAAATTCTGTATGCATAGTGACGTGCCAATGTGAACTTTGTGATCTTTGTATACACGTTTGGGTTGAAACTACCACATTAGCCCGCGGAAACTACTCGAGTGATTCAGTGGGCCAAAGTCACCTATTTATATATTGGCAGCAATGCTTCAAACATGGTCGAAAACCTTTGGAAAGCAATCCACATTCTGGAAAGCCTCCAACAAACAGAACCACATTAAATAGTGTGAAAGCCTATCGAAAGAAATCAGTGTGACTATCGGATCAATGCTTCAACAAAATGTCCTGAAATTAAATATCTATTTTGGATATCCGGACTGCATATTTTTCACGTCTCGTGCAAAGGAATCTCGTATCTGATGTCCGACAGTGTACCCACGCCTGTACGCTCATTCTATTTTTTCTAAAACCTAAGGTAAACGTTGAAAAGAACGCAATTTCAGACAGAGAGTTGGGACTAAGAAGAACCCGAGAAAGAAGTCAATGATCACACCTAAAATGAAGGAGAAGATACCTTTTTTAAATCATTTCACCCCAAGCAAGGTAATAAAGCCACCAAGACACAAAGGGTTACCAAGTGTGACAGAGAATACGAGAAAAGGAAACTTTAAGGAGAGACATTAAATGAACAGGAATTAAAGCAGAATATAACGATAGATATTGAATTTAAATTTTTCAAGATCAAAGTCGACTAGAAAGCAAGTGGGTGGGGGAGAGTTTCACAAACGAGAAATGTGAGCGAAGATACTATCAGCATAGAATGGTTATATATCACCATTTCAGCAGTAAAATGGTGAAACCTAGCTGTCAATCTAGTACTGCGCTTAAATCCATAAGATCTAGGTGTCATAGAAGAAAGATCATCAGAACAATTAACTTGTAATTATTTGTAGCAAAAGCACGGGAAGCTATGTTACGACGGGCGGAAAGTGGCTAATAGAAGAAGCACCACTCCAGATATGGCAGAAATATTCAATGCATGGACGAATTGTAGACTTATAAATGTGAAATATTTTGTCGAGAAAAATGTTCTAACACGACAGTGAACCAAATTTCTTAAAAGCAGATCTAGCAAGTGATTCAATATAACCTTTTCATTTAATGTCAGCGGAAAACTCTCACCCAAGAAAGCACAAATAGTTACTCTCCTGGAGGTTAGAATTAGTCATTAAAAATTTAATGAAATGACTTGTGAATATAAGAGCAGCGAAAATTCTAAATGCCATTACTCGACGT
Organism: Acanthosepion esculentum; assembly: GCA_964036315.1. Classification (NCBI taxonomy): domain Eukaryota; kingdom Metazoa; phylum Mollusca; class Cephalopoda; order Sepiida; family Sepiidae; genus Acanthosepion; species Acanthosepion esculentum. The sequence continues at coordinate 70,189,741 of OZ038475.1, forward strand.
AGGCTATTTTCCCGTTAACGTTAAACGGCTTGTTATACAAGAGAAAGGGAAAGAAGAGATTTTATTTATATTATATATATATATATATATATATATATATATATATATATATATATATATATATATATATATGTTGAAGGTACAAAATTTTATCACAGCAATAAAAGTGTGAAGCTTGATATTACCAGACATTAAAAACGGGCGAAGCAACCGGTTTCGCTCTCGCTCGTCAGGCTTCCAACGGGAGATTTAATTTAAATTAAAAAACACAGAAAATGTACAATAAAAGAAATGTGGAGGCGAATATATATATATATATATATATATATATATATATATATATATATATATATATATGAGCAAATGGAGCTAGAGGCAAATGACAGCGAGCCCCAACAAACACTCACGCTGTTTGCACAAGAAAGGCTTGCGGGACCCGATGTAAAGTGCCTCCAGCACCTTAAGGTGAAATAACGAGTGTTACCGGGACAACACGGTGAACTGGTCGACAATAAAATTAGCTGCACAAAATCTGCTCTTTAATAGGTGCTCGCATATGGCGGAACCGTAGTTGTTTGGAACGAGTCCGCTCAACGGCAAGGTGTGGTTCCTGATTTTTGTATGAACGTGCACGTTATACAGCACTGGCATTGTTCAAACTGTTGATCACGTCAATTAACGCACTCTCTCCCAGAAGCTGTAACTATGGCCATTTCACAACAGTTGCAGTATAAAAATACATTTAGTAGGCCTCTTCAACAGAAATGGCTAGCCGCCCTCACAGACATGAACACTTGAAAACGAGCGGTCATCCATTATTATCAATTGACATGAACTTATTTTTAAAGTAATATAATAAAAATTTGAGAGTCGAATATTTCTGCGTACAAGTGTATATCTATTTTACAGGGTATCCCGTAATGAAGGAACACAGCAAGTATTAGATAATTAATATACAACATACGTATCTAAGATTCTGTTATTTCCTACAGGTATCTGATATTTCTTTTGCTGACAATAGGCCCTCATAATGCATGTGTTTGTCGTGAGAGATGGAGCTCGTGCATGTTCTCTTCGTGGGCCTGACCATTTCGTTAAGGTAATATTCAAAGTTTAGATAAGATGAACTCTTGTATATCAGTTCTGTAATAAATATTTCTGGTACTCTATGCCACTAATATAAACCAATCTCCTTGTATTTAAAACGTGTCACATCATTATGGGACACCCTATATAAATGTGATGAAGCACAAAATTAAAGAAAACCGCTAGAGTCCTTGCCTTCACCACATTCTTGTCGAGGATGACGTTTCTGTTCCCTTCTCTTAAATATATTACAGAATAGCAATGTGAATCTAGCCATGTGACAGCATCATTCTCGTTTCCCTAAAGATGATCCGTGGATCACGGCGCCAATGTGACAGTAATATCGGCGATTGGGCAGTTTTTGTGTTTAACCGATATATACGCCAATGGTAACAAAACATAAAAGCAACCTTGATTCACATTTTTCCTCCGTGGGAGGCTAGTAAATACCAACAGCTGCTTAGTAACAGCTCATATGAAGTTAGCTACA
>OZ038475.1:70196316-70211316 GCA_964036315.1 Acanthosepion esculentum
TCCTCATCTTTCTAGGCGGCGGATTATTTCCCACTCTGCAACCCTCTTTTCCATAGACGAGCCGCCACAAGCATCTCTCTGCTCCATCGCTATTTCAATGCACAGTGTTCAGATTAACTAGATTCCTTATTTCCACCAGTCCTAACCTTCATGGCTAAGACCCAAAATGTCATGCACGTTGTAGCAAACCATCCTCATTCCCTTCGTATTCCCCTTGTGAGATCTAACCTTCATTCTAGCAGCTTCTCCCCACCACGAACCAATACCTTGTGGAACCGACTCCGAAGGGGTTGACTCCCCGATCGCTACAATCTTACAAGTCTAGGGTTAACAGTTATCTTCTACACACATCCGCATAATCAGTGCTTCTTAATCTTTAAACATCTACCTTGAGTGGCCCCCGGACCTTGTACGGGGTGAACACCACTGTAAAATTTCACCTCGTTTGATATCTAAAATTTAGGTGTGTCATTGTAATAAATACTCATGAGCGAGTTCATGAACTCAAAGAAAGTGGATAAAAGTGATGAGATGCTGAAGAATTATATGACTTTATTGAATGTTCACTTGGCTATTGCTTTAAGCACCCCAGCATTTACGTATACATCTGGGTGAGAGAGAAAATGATAGAAAAAAAATTAAAGAAAAAATGTAAGTAAAAATAGAAGAAAAAAGCATCTTCAAAAGAACAGGAAGAAAAAAAAACTCACTTCAAGACGACATCAAACAAGAATTCCCGACCGAACCCCTCCCACCCACACACACACATGTGCCTACGCTCACCGCCTTTCCATCGATTATCGACAATCTATACTTGGCATTTGGAGCAGACAGGCGGAAGATCGATTCACTGTTAGCTCACTGCCAGTGTTTAGGAAGAGATCGATCCATTCCTCACGAGAAATCGAATCTCGTGTTACTGATAAGAGAATATCATTCCCAGTTTGTCGGATTAAACATCGGTAAAATTTACCCGATTCTTACTAGTATCGCCCCACCTCCCACAGTAAGAAAACCATAGGCTGTTTCGGTAACTTTACAATTGCTATTTCAACCGCATCCACAATCAGCATTTGTCCCACGTAGAGACGTCTACATTTACTGCCATGAATATAAAAATGGTAAACATTTTACAGAAATATTTTTGGTGTATGATATCGTATCGTCTTTTTGTAATTATTTACCCTATTTATATTCGGACTATTATATTCATCTTTGTTGCAGTTTTCATTACGTTTCGGCTATTATGCCCTTCGGACTTCCTCGGTGTATATCGATCTGGGTAACCTCTAGTGAATTCTGAACTGAATCCTTTATTTAAACTACGGTATTATAGACTGTTCCCGTTTCACTGCTCATATCGAGGTATATCGTAGGGCTCTTCGAGGCTGTGTAATAGTTAGCAAGATTGTCTCGCTAAAACAATTACGACTGAGTATCGAGTTTGATCCACACTGGCTGCTCCTATACTTTAGGCCTTGTGCCATATCTAAGCTACGCTTGGAAAATCACTATCTAGGGATATCATCTACTTATTCTATTTAGTACTCTTCAGTTATTGCTTACTTCCAGTGAGTGCGAGCGCACACTACCCGACTTAGGGATTGAACTCGCAACCAGATTTTGTAATGTCTGTAAATTTTATTATCGCCAGTATTACTTTGGTATCGTTTCGTCTCCTGAGATGATTTTTAAAAAGTAACAAGGTTCACATACAGCAATGCTCAAGGGTGACTGAATGTAGAGGTATATTAAATAAAGTGTGTAATAAGAATGTAATCAGAGGAATTAAGAAGTGTAGATTAGCAGGATAAAGATGTTAATATAAAGATGTTGGCCCTGGACTTGAACTTAAGATTGTAATGTTCGAAGAATACTCAGGGCAGACTGTTCTAGAAAGTGCTTGAAAAAAAAAAAGCTGTATAAGTATAACTTTCTCCTATCCAAATGGAAGACGTAGAGAATTTTTTCAACCCGTCTTAGATAGGCCAGTCTTGACTGTAATAATCTGAAATATCGGAACTAAAATAATGGAGCGGATGTGAACATTTGGCATGAAAATAGTGATATAGTAACGAGACGCTTGTGACCGTGTCTGTGGAGAAAGAGGTTACAGTATAGAAATTATATCAGCCGCCACAGAGTTCAATAAGAAATTTCGAGTCCTATAGAAAACGTTTACGCAGTTTTTGAGGTGGGGTGATTATTTTCAAAGTCGATCGAACAGTGTTACAGGACTGGACAGGAGCTATGTACATCATTGATTGCCCATACGTTAAGATCCCTTTCTCGGATCAAAAGGCTCCAATGGAAAAGACGAGTTTATACAGTTGGGTACCATCGCAGCTGAAGTTATTTCGGAAGGTGACGTTTCATATGATACATATGCCTTCGGGGTTCTAATCCACATTTATTTACGCTTTATTCTTAAGCTTTGTCTTTCCCGAAGATACGTTTAAAGCAATAAGGGGATAATTCATTTTTTTTTCTCTTAGACTGGCAGGCACTTAAGATAAGTGACCCCAATTTACCTTTTTATTTTCCATAGCCGAAGGAGGTACATTTTTTCTGTGACGTGTCACTACAGAACATGGGCGATCATAGTTCATCAAAAATTCCTTTGTACTCCTTATTAAATTTCCCCTTAACATATCTTCTAATCTCTGCCAACCATTCAGAAAAGCTCGCTAGTTAGGTTATATGCTCATTTGTTTTGCCACTTCTGTCCCAATATGTCTGTTCAGTGTCATATTTGCCAATTTTCTCATTATGCCCCCTCGAAATTTAAACTGTCTCTTGCTGATGTTAAATGTCTTTTTTGCTTCCATTTTATATAAGATTTCGACGTTGCTCACGTGTTTTGTTCATGATATTCCCACCATGCTTGTGTACGTTCATATTTATCTTGCCTCAAGATGCTTCGCCATCTTAGATGAGATGATCAAGCTTTCACGGCCATATTGGGAGTACAGATATTGCATCATTCAGTAAACTTGTTCGCACTGAAATGTTCCGGTTTCTTAATTAATTTTTTATGTTAAAATGAATATTGCCAATTTGGAACATCTTAATCTCTAAAATAAAATCATCGCATCGGTGAAATGATGCGAACATTTTTACTAATAGAGAGACATATTAAACATCTACCCTTTTACCGTTGAAACAGCTAAATGTAACACCCTCTTCTACTCCAACATCTTCTCTCGCACTTCCCGACAGTAGAAGTGCTCCGTTCTTATTATTTGCTTTACTGATAACTATAAACTTCAAAAATTTAAATGTAATGTCAATAGATATCATCTGTTGCCTTTATCTCCGGTCTTCTTTTATCATCTTTCATTCTCCTTTTTATCATTTCCTCCCCCGCCCGTATATCCAGTCTTTTCCTATACTTACACTCCCTGTAGCTCCTTGTGTACTAGGCGCAGCCCCGCTTTGTGTGGGGGTGAATTTCTTAAAAATAAACATACGGAAAAACTAAATATCAAGTATAAGATCGCGGTTATTACCAAAGCGGCACAATTTCACACTTTTTCTTCTCGTAAATGCTGTCATCAATTAGAATGTCTCTACTGGCATATTTACATGTAGGAACATAATTCTATGGCTGTGCGTAAACATATCGTTAGAATGTCGGGTAAATATTGATAACATTTACACAATTGTAAATGAGTCGAGAAAGGAAGGAAATTGCCAAATCGTATTAAAAATGAATGCTGAAAAGAAATAAGAGCAAACACGTCTAGAATCGCTTGTAATTATAGAAATATTCAACACTATGAAAATCAAATACTGTAATATTCCAGAAAATGATTATAATAGCAATTACCTGGGTGTAGACATTTAAATTCAACCGTAATTGTTTAAACGACAAATAGGAAATATGAATGCTTCAATATGGTTGAAACGGAATAGAAAAGCAGACACCCACTGTGTAAATATTGCAATTCACCGGTAATTATTTTAAAGACAGAGTGAAAAGAAATATAATGCAATATAGGTAAAAAAAAAAAAAAACACAAAACGGCAGACGATTGGAATCAGCGATAATTGTGTAAACAACAAAAAAAAATAGGAAAGTGAATTCTGTCATAGATAGATACATAGATAGACAGATTCAGAAATAGATACATAGATAGATAGATAGACAGATTCAGAAATAGATACATAGATAGATAGATAGACAGATTCAGAAATAGATACATAGATAGATAGATAGATAGATTCAGAAATAGATAGATACATAGATACATACATAGATAGATAGATACATAGATACATACATAGATAGATACATACATAGATACATACATAGATAGATACATACATAGATACATACATAGATAGATACATACATAGATACATACATAGATAGATACATACATAGATAGATACATAGATTCAGAAATAGATAGATACATAGATTCAGAAATAGATAGATACATAGATTCAGAAATAGATAGATACATAGATTCAGAAATAGATAGATACATAGATTCAGAAATAGATAGATACATAGATTCAGAAATAGATAGATACATAGATTCAGAAATAGATAGATACATAGATTCAGAAATAGATAGATACATAGATTCAGAAATAGATAGATACATAGATTCAGAAATAGATACATAGATTCAGAAATAGATACATAGATTCAGAAATAGATACATAGATTCAGAAATAGATACATACATAGATAGATTCAGAAATAGATACATACATAGATAGATTCAGAAATAGATACATACATAGATAGATTCAGAAATAGATACATACATAGATAGATTCAGAAATAGATACATACATAGATAGATTCAGAAATAGATACATACATAGATAGATTCAGAAATAGATACATACATAGATAGATTCAGAAATAGATACATACATAGATAGATTCAGAAATAGATACATACATAGATAGATTCAGAAATAGATACATACATAGATAGATTCAGAAATAGATACATACATAGATAGATAGATAGATTCAGAAATAGATACATACATAGATAGATAGATAGATTCAGAAATAGATACATACATAGATAGATAGATAGATTCAGAAATAGATACATACATAGATAGATAGATAGATAGATTCAGAAATAGATAGATAGATAGATAGATAGATAGATAGATAGATTCAGAAATAGATACATACATAGATAGATAGATTTAGAAATAGATACATACATAGATAGATAGATTTAGAAATAGATACATACATAGATAGATAGATTTAGAAATAGATACATACATAGATAGATAGATAGATTCAGAAATAGATAGATAGATAGATAGATTCAGAAATAGATACATACATAGATAGATAGATTTAGAAATAGATACATACATAGATAGATAGATTTAGAAATAGATGGATATATAGATTCATAGTGAAGTACAGCTGCAAATCGAAAATATTCGGTAAATGCAATCTGATTGCACGTTTTACGGGGGAAATTAAGATGATTCGCTTTTTGTGTACCTAGCATAACTAGTCTGAATCGTAAAGGATTTCCCGGGTGGAAGTAAAAATTGCGCAGATCATTTTAACGTTGGACATAGAAATAGTGACAGAAAACCGATTGGCTTGTAACATTGCGTATGCGAGAAAAAGTAAAGAAATCTCCTACGAAACCGTGTAAACGCATTAGAATTCTATCAAGACTGAAAAGTGAAGATTGCGGAGCACCAGTTAAGATACGGTAGCCATACTCCAGTTTCAGTTTAATATGACTAGGAGAGGAAAATCATTCGACGATAATATGGAAAGTGAATGTCGCAATTTTGCTGAAAAAAAAAAAAAAAATTAAACGTAAACGTATCATTTACAAGGTGGGCCGAAAGTAGGGTTACACATAATAGATATGCACTTTACATTTTTTTAAAAATATTTATATTTGTTCAAAAGATTTATGTACATTTGTTTAACACTTTACTTACATTTTTAGCAGAGTTTAATCTCTTAATTGTTCAAAACGTCCGCCTCTAACCTTGCAACATTCCTCGAACCTACACTATTTACATTATTCGGACTATTGTCCTCATTTTTGTCACTATATTTCACACAACGTTTCGGCCCTTGTACGCTCCAGCCTTCTTCAGGTGGTTGGAATGTTGAACTGAACCCTTTATGAGGTAGACTGTTCTAGTTCCACGTGCCATGTTTAATGGATGTCAGTTATCAGTTATCTACTGTTAATTCCCCTCTTCAAGTTCTCCACTGCCTTAACCGTGTATTGAACTCACAACTCTTTGGCTCCTGTCAATGGATCTAACCAACGCCTTTATCAACTGTGCCATATGTCCAACCACCTGAAGAAGGCCGGAGCGTACAACGGCCGAAACGTTGTGATAAATATGGCGACAAAGATGAGGACAATAATCTGAATAATATAAATAGGGTACATAATACCTCATCCCAGAAATATAGACAGTTTCCTCGAACGTCCTCAAAATATTATGACACACAGCACGACACAAATCCTAATCTGCATCGATTCCATTAAGTACCTCTTAAATTCTTCAACCGTGTAGAGATATCTCTCATAAACCTTGTTCTTTACTACCACTCCCCGCAAAAAAAGGAAGTCCATTGGTTTTAGGTCAGGTGAATGTGGTGGCTATTCAATGCTGTCTCTTCTCCAGGACTAACGCTATGGAAAGGTTTGGTTAAGGTAGTCCCTTACTGCCAAGGCATCATGAGGTGTTCCATCTTGCTGAAAGAGCAGTTCTAATTTGGATAAGTTAGATCTAGAACGTAAAACAAGTAGTGAAACAACTGTAAGCTTACATTTGGGCCACCCTGTATATTAATCGTGCAAGCGCAAATGAAATACTTTAAAAAAACAATGATACAAGTAAAAAGCTGAAACATTCCTTGTCCATAAACCAGAAAATCATTAGCGATTTTTTGTTATTCAAACGATGTAAATTATACCAAATCTGCATCTTCCAATGTGAGCACTTTTTTATTATCAAACATCTTGAAACCTCACTTTTTTTCCAGTGTCTTAGCAAATATCAGTAATAATAAAAATAACGACGATAACAATAAAACTATTCTCTTCACTCTGAGCATGGCTTTGCCGGTAGTATAAAGCAGGTGTTCAGAAATGGAAAAGTACTAGGCTCTAACAACATAATTGAAGAAAGCCTGGAAAATAAGATACACTAGAAAAGGTATATTTAGAGTACATAATGAATCGAAGAACAGTTGAGACTGTCAAATCTATAGCAATGTTAGCTTTGACAGTAGAATTCAGAAAACCGGCTGTCACTTCATTCCCAGCGGCAAACATCAAACGAACATGGAAGCCTATGAATTATTAAAAAGACTGCGTCTATAGTATGAGGGCGCTTTCAGATGCATCCTGACAAGAAAAATGATATCCAAACCGCCGGTAGACAAAATAAGGTGTATTCGATAATTCATCAAAGGAATCTACAGAAAAGTATTCCTAACCTATGCTATTAAAAGATTATACAGAAGCACTGCTTAAAACTGGTATCCAATAAGACAATTCCTCTAATAAATTAAAAGAAAAAAATAACTTGTATTCGGAAGCTCAACATTTAGAAGACCAGATTTAATTTTATAAAAACGGAATATCTGAAAGTTTAATTTAGGGTACACGGAAAATAATATGGAAAACTATAACTAACAACAAAGAGATTATCTGTCGGCATGCACCACATATGTGATGATAGTGATTTCGGCTGTTCATATATTAATACAAACAAGGCAGTACTCTATGTGCATTCCGTAGTTCCCATCTGACTTGGAATAATTAGGTCTCATCTACTGTCCCGTAAGATGCATTTTTTTTTTGCATGACGCAGTTGCAACTAAACAAAAAATTTAGTCTACTAGATTCTGATATGGGCAACACCCAACATCTTACGTGCAAGCTCTTCACCGAAACACCTGTAGTAATGGCGTCCATGAGCTATGCTTTGTCAAAAAGCAATCCTTGATTTGATGCAAGGGACTTATACAGTTTTGAATTTAGAGTTGTCCCTCAGCGCGACTGATTTAAAAAACACGGCTAAAGAGGTTAGTCTGTTCTGCTATTTAACAGATAGCTAAAATGTTAACATCCAGCGTATTTGAGCGTAAGTGAACATAACACAATCGACTGTAATTCGAACACTGCTCTCAGATTACACCTTCTGAGTAGCTATTCATTGCCCCACCACATCGTTCTTTTAAAAGAAAGGATATAACAAAGTTTTCGTTAAATTTATTTTAAGATATATCGAAAATTTATTCGTCTTTCTTTCCAATGACAGCAGTCCCTCCGACAAAGATTTCCGATTCAGCATTTTAAATAAATCTCAGATTTTGTCAAAACAAAGCTTGAAACATTTTTCAATTCATTTGTTATTAGTATTAAGTAAGAATACGGCTACTTGGAAATTAATATACTAAGACCTGAACAACGGATCGAAAAGCATCTACCACAAAATATAAAAATAATTGGTTCAATTCCAAAATCTTTGAAGGTTATCAGTATCGAAAAACGCCTGAAGAAAACCGGACAAGTCAACGACCAGAAGGTTGATGAATACAAGAGGACTTTAAAAAAAATGTAAATCATGTAAAAAAAATAAAAATTATGTTTTACTTAATTTCTTTGCTTGTCAATTTTTAATTCAATCGTAAATAAATAAATAAATAAAAAAACACGACAATGCAATTTATAGATCACTATTCATATATTAATCGTCTTTCACTATAAACCTCTTGATGACTTTCGTATGTAAAATCGTGAATACAAGTTGAATGACTTTCCATATTTGATTTTAAAATAGTGAATATATATATATATATATATATATATATATAAAATACTCGATATATCTTATTCAAAAATAAAATAACAAATTAAATATTTTACTTAAAAAAATTAAGATATGTCAAAAATAAATGGAACACTAATAATGGTAATATGAAGCATTAGTTTCCAAAGTCAGAAAAAAAATTATTGATGTACGCATCACAAACTTAAACATTACTCAATCCAGCTGAAATTAGCAAAATGTGTCGCCACATTTGTAGTATTACAGTGAATTACTAAACAGCAAATATTGACCTTCAACAAAAACAGCAACAGTATTTTTGTGAATAATAATAATAATAATAATAATAACAATAATAATAATAACTTTCTCCAGCTGCATTTTCCAACTTGTTATAAGAACGAGCTAAGGAGATAGGAGGAACTATTGCGGCGCCATTGTCTACAGGTCTGAGCTCTGTTTAAGAGGCTCGATATGTTGCTTTCTAGCCTAAATCGAAGGAGGATTGTTTCGGAAGAGGATCTTCAGCGGAGACACGGAGGTGCCAATAGGAATTGCTTCCCGTTAGACTCCAGCAAAAAGAGTAGTTCAGTTCAAAGAAACGTAAACATCTCCTTGGAAAAGCTATAAATGGAAAAAAAAATAGATCGCGTATGTAGGCGTTTAACAGTATATAGCAAACATATTGAATGAATTACTAACTTGCGAACGCAGAATAACAACAATGTAAATCCACGTAAGGGGAAAAGGTGATTTCTTGATTTCCAAATTTTCGCAACGAAAGAACTGGAAAAAAATCCAACTTTTTCAAGATATTAGTAGGTTTATGTATGAGAATAATAATATGCATGACAATAATATTAATCATAATATTCATAAGCATTTAGTCTATACAGAAATTTCGTTATCTACATTATTCGAACTGTTATCCTCATCTTCATTGCCATATTCACAACGTTTCGGGCGTTGTACGCTCCGGCCATCTTCAGGTGATTAGAATTTCGAACCAAACCCTTTATTTCGTCCACTGAGGTAGATTGTTCTAGTTGCACGTGACATGCCTCTTCCGGATGCCTCAGTTATTTCTGTTTAACTCAAGTCTCTAAGAATTTTGGTTCACCACTGGTGTAGCCTGCTATTGAACTCACAAATCTTTGGATCCAGTTACTGGAACTAACCAACGTTTTTATCCACTAGGTCATGTGTCCTCGAGGAACAAAAAAAAATAAAACTGAAGGCCGGAGCGTACAACGGGCAAAACGTTGTGAATATGGCAATAAAGATGAGGATAACATTCATAACATTACATAATGTAAATAATTATAATACCTCATCTCAGAGAGATGTAGATATTTGAAAATAACACTAATAAGCGACTAATAAATCCAAGAAAAATATATGACGGAATGAAATCATCTGAATGGAAGAGATGCATATAAATCTTATTCCTAAAAAAAAAAAAACATGAAAGTAAATAAAAGAGTAAATGTTTCAAGTAAATACAGCTATTTCTACTACTACTACTAATAATAACAATTACAAGAGGGAGACATTTCAGTCAAGTGGATGGAGACATTTCCTTGGCAAGAGAAAATCTATAAGTTCTACTGGTGCAAACAAACGCCTCACCAAGTAACTTTTGAAATACAGCCACTCAGGAATGAAAGGAAGGCTCAGAATGAATGTCGTCCAAAGAAACTAGCAATGGCGACAAAAGCGCTTTCTCTGACATCTTCATTGAGAAATAGTAACTCTAAAATACATTTTTTTTTTATTGCAGTTATTGAATTAACCATATACCGTGTGGTCTCGCGTTAAACCTTTTTCTTCTAACAATATCTAGATGTCGGCATTTTCATGGATAAATGTTTCTGAAACCTGAAACGGAAGCGTAAATATATTATGGAATTAGTAGAAACATTTTTGTTAAAAAATTTTAGTCTCCGTTACTCAAATATAATACTGTTAGTACTTCTTATTTGTACAACAAAACAATACATGGATACACTGACGGAAAACAATATCAACGCCCTGGAAGCCGATACCGGAGCTGATCTACGTATAATATCTTCATGATTGTGTCAAAGAATGCAGTGTTATTTTCTGGGCAGTAGACATTAATACAAGATGTAAAAGTGGTCAATGTACTATGAAAGAAGGAGTCATGCTACAGAGACACATGTTTACAGCTTTTAAAGTTAGATTGTGGGCTTTCAAAAGAGACTATATAGCCAGTACGAAGTACTACTATAATATTGTGCTTCATTGTTGGCAAACTTGGCGAAATAAAAATGCCTACAATCATAGAGCGGTTTCCGGATCAGTTTATACTTCATCACAAAAATAACACGAGCCGTTGAGAATCCTTTACTTGCAGTGCTAGGGATGCACTTTCTTCTCACCAGAATATCTCTGGTGTGGCAGCATAATCATGCATAGATTTAGCATGTCACGAAAGGTCCACATCGAATGGCATGTCGTGGCGTTCAATGAGGTTTGCAGGTTCCGTCTTTATGTATTTGATAGTCGTTCATATACGATTCGTAAGCATTTGAATATTCGCATAGCCTACAGCTGGAATCATTGTTGGATAGCGTAAGCTACAATTTGCTTATGGTGTCTGCGTAAAAAGAGACAAAAACCGTTGAACAGCGCCATGTTAGACGTTCTCATTCCTCAGCCTTTTCTAATTCTGTATTCTGGAATAAAGAAATGGATGTGTTGTTCCCGCAGGATATTGTTCATGCTACTGATTATACAAGACGTTCTCGAATATTTTTAGCATACACGATCGCCATATTGTCCCTTACTGGAAATATACAGTACATAATGGGAGGACGTCTCACTCACTCATTCAAGCCCATCTACGACTACTTTTGCATTTCATCAACAAGTGTGGAATGGTGTAGCTCTGGGCGCTATCTACCATCTCCATGTTAGTATACAGAGTATAGGATATTGTTAATGTCTACGGTGAATTAATATGGGATGCGTATAGGACTAACGAAGAAAATGCATTCCAAAAGGTAAATAAACTAAGAAACAGGAACATTTCGTTAAAATAAAAATAAATATGCACATGTGCTGAAATGCTATTTGATAATAAATCCATTTGTATGGCAGTGAATGTTGGACAATTCCATCACAGAAAGAGCAGAGTGGATCATCAGAAAGGTGATGCCAATTAAAAACACTGAAAATTCCATGTACGGGGTGAGTAAGCAGAGAGGAAGTCTCAAAGAAAATGCTATGAAAATAACTTTTAATCAGCATGAGGAAGAGACAGCTGAAATTTCATGGAAACATAAATGATTGCTTGGAGAAATTAATTCTCATAGGGGACATCTATTGCAGGAGAGATAGCGGAAGTCAACAGGTCACATACCTGAACAAATTTCTGAGAATGGATGACGAGGAGAGAGGCATGACAAAGAAGTAACTCTGCTAAGGGATACGAAGGATAAACGTTGTGGAGAGCCATTATCTACGTCCTAAGGGGATACAGTACAAACTTGGAGGATATGGAGTTAGACTTATTTCTACAGGCATCATTTTAGAAGTACTCTATATATGGTCACTTACTAGCTATACTATATGTATATATATATATATATATATATATATATAAAATATTGCGTAAATTGCAATCCATATTCAAGACGTTGCATTTGTATTTTTTCTCAGCGTATCCATATACAGGACATCTGGTCTAACAAATGTTGAACTACACGCAAAAAGTGTTTTCTTTTCTTTTTCTTTAGAAGTACACATGCTACATTTGAAAGGAAGTTATTATATTTTTGAGAATACATTCGTGGCAAACAAACTGTTGACCAGGTTTTCTTTTTTGACACGGAACTTAAAAAATAAAAATAAAAAGTTGCACAAGAATTTAGGGAAAGCTGTAGTACTAACCTTGCCGATTGTTCTGTTGAAAATATCTTCAGCCAATATCTTCCTTAAGAACATGAAATTCTTTTAGGAAAAGAGTAATTTCCTATGCGATTTCGCATTAGAGCTTCAGATGTTCAATTCTATTATCATTTAACGATAAATGTCCACGTATTGGCAGATATCAGCTGTAAATAAATTAAGACAACATTAAGCTTAGCTCTATACATACAAGGTGCCCACAAAACCATTAGAAAAATATAAATATTTATCAAAATTACAATGGAAACTGAATATCGTTTATATAATATTAAGTACATAGTGAAGTTTATATACAAATAGTTAATGTATTTCTATATGGGCCACATTCGTTGCACGAAGAACATTCAATTCTTTAATTCTGGTATATCTTTCATTGCAGTTTGAAAACATGTAAATTGCGATTTGAAACATACATTACTAAAACTATTAATTCCATTAAAATAACTTTAAAAGTAACATTAATATGCAACAAAAATTTAGTTACCACGCGTAGTAAAAAAAATACCTAGAAGTCATCGAGTCAGAGTGCCGTGGATCTGGTGTGAAGGAAAATAATATCTTCCTTACCTCAATACGCGACACATAGCAGCAACGTTTCGTTCCTTTTAAAAATGGCATAAATCTTTCCCCGCCCATACTTATTCCAGAAGTATAGTGATTTTCCAAGCTGAGTTTAGATATGGCACAAGGCCGAATGTAGGGGGCACCTAGTGAGGATCGAACTCACTACTCAGTCGTAATTGTTCTAGCGAGACAAGCTTGCTAACTATTACACCGCTTCGTTAAGTTATTCCAGGTATTTAGGTATTTACTTGACCCCCCCCCAAAGAGCCAGGTTGTGACACAAGGTCGGTTTTTAACGTGGGGACCTGAGTGTTTTCACCCGGGCCGCTGGTCTTGGCTGGTCATAGCTGGTCCAGGCCGGAGCCGGTCCAAGATAGTTGTAGCCGTGATACTACCAGCGCAGGGACAAATCCCTACACCAGGTAAGTATCAAATGACGCTCTCAGCCAAAAGGCCGACAAAGCGAGCAATCTGTGAACAGATACTACGCTCTGATCCAGGTATTTACTTGACCCCCACTGAGTCGGGTTGTGACACAAGGTCGGTTTTTAACGTGGGGACCCGAGTGTTTTCACCCAGGCCGCTGGTCTAGGCTGGTCATAGCTTGTCCAAGCTGGTCAGAGCTGGTCTAAGCTAGTCAAAGCTTGAACAAGCTGGTCATAGCTAGTCTTGGCTTGTCATAGCTGGTCAGGCCGGAGCCGGTTCAAGCTAGTCGTAGCCATGATACCACCAGCGCAGGGACGAATCCCTACACCAGGCAAGTATCGAGTGAAGCTCTCAGCCAGAAGGCCGACCAAGCGATCGATCTGCGAACAGATACTACGCTCTGATCCAGGCAGCGTCAACCCAAGTTATTCCAAAGGTATATGAATCTGAAACGTGGTCTTTTATACAGGTTAGCACGGTTAGACCAATAGCACCCCGCATGGTCGAACTGGAGGATAACATTTGAATGTGTGAATGAAGAGTAAACCAAGAACGCCGATTGGTCAGTTGACTGTGGTTTGACATAAGAGGGCCGGAACCGTGTGAAGTGGGTAGCATTTTTTTTTCTTTTAAATACACGTTGGTACGCGTGTGCGAACTCAAAAACGGTGTCTTCAAAAGACGCATTCGGTATTGGAAAAGCGGTGTCTGAAAAATAGAACCTCATTAAACTACACCACATAAGTTTTTTTAATGGCTTTTTGAAATTGTCTAAAGACATCCAGTGTATATAAAATAATATAGTCCTAATTTGTCAGTGTTACTTAAAGGATTGCCACCGGCAATTCCTTTTATTCAAATTTTCAATAAATTTCTATATAGAAATGGATATTTCCAAAGTAAATTTATTTGCAACTTTTTTTGATAGTAACATTATTAATAATACATTTAACTTATATATGTAATCATCCTATACAGTCAGTTCTACCTTCGTTAAAACATGTCACTGAAAATTCTTTTCTTTTTGGTTCTCACCACATCACTACAGTAAAATTAGGGACAGTGTATTTAAATTAAACGCGTGAGATTCTCATGTTGTCATTAATGTTTGCATTAATTTATATTACAGACAAATATTTTATTCCTGATTGTTAATTCAAATCATTCGGACGCGGAGCTGAAACTTTTAATAATTTTCATTACTATTAATACTGTCCTCCTATACTTGTTGCGCAGACTAACAACATTTCGACAGTTGTACCATCT
>OZ038475.1:70216316-70266316 GCA_964036315.1 Acanthosepion esculentum
AATCCGCCGTTTGGGTCCAAATCTCAGCCCCCATTCTCCGAAAAGCCTTTGCCTGCCGCTAGTGCGGTTAGGAAGAAGGGAGAGGGGGAATGGTAGGTCGTTGGTAAGGCGAAAGGGAAGACCCAGGCAGCGGGACCTCGTCAACCAGAGCAAATGACGATTCTCCGGCCCGCTATTCGGATAGATTGCGGCAAAAAAATGATACAATATGAGCCATCATTCCTAAAAAAAGAAAAGCTACAACAACTAATGTAGTCTCTAAGAAACAAAAGACAGGATCCCGGAAAATAAACTGGCACATCTTTTTCGGCACCGCCTTTCCCTGTTACAAAACAATATCCCATGGTCCCTCCCACTATCGTTCAACCAATATCAAAAGTCCATCCTCTACATATACAACCGTAAACTCACCATCTAAAACTGAGCAACAAAAAAAGGCAAAGCCCTTCTGCGGACTCGTCTGAACTTACAATTGAAAAACGAATTAAATCTAAGCCAATTTTACAATACAGGAGAAGACGTGTGCCGTGTCTCCAAAGAAATAGAGGAGAAGGCTTTACTTCATGCAAAGAAACTTAAAAACACTTTTAAATTTTAGGAAAATAAAAAACTTAGACATAGAGAAAACCTGGAACTTTCCAAACGCCAAGAGGGTCCTAACAGTTGTTAGATCTGGGGTTGCCGGCCAACAAATCTGGGCCATGATGGCCGAGGCAAATGAATCATTTGGCATGTTTCCACCTATGTCATGCTTTGATGATGAAAATGTAAAAAAAAACTACAGCAATTTTGTTCAGGGAGGTTCCCAATTTTTGTTCAACGCTCCCTTTATAGAGCTCTAAAGCTAACATTTCCACTGCATATTGGCACAATCAAGAGTGAGATGGGTACTGGCTCAATGGGAGAGCCCGGCGGTGTCCAGACCCCGGCCATGTTCAATGCAGGAGAGCAACCCTAAACGATTTTTATCATGTCTCTCTGGTTAGCAAGTGTGAATGCCCGAGGCCTGAGGTCGGAGTCTCGCAGGGCGAGGCTATCTCGTGACCTTCAGCAACTCGGGGTGAATATATGTTGTGTGCAAGAGATCCGGTTTTCTTCTCGCGACTATGAGGGCATTCAGTCTAGGGAGTTTCTCTCTATTCAGCATGTTTCGATGGACGCTCGAGGGGTGTCTCTTGGCTGGTGAGCAAGACTTTGAAGGCTGCGTGTGTTCTTGTCTTCGGGGATCCGGCGGGCAGACTTTGCGTGCTGGATGTTAACATAAAAGATAAGGCTCTTCGTCGGGTAGTTTTAGTGAGTAATTGGAATGCAGTCCTTGATCCCGATATAGATCGGGTAGGGTCAAATTTGGGTACTAACAACCGGGACGTGAGACCATTTCGGGAATTTATCGACAGGTTTGATCTTGTCGATAAGTACCGGAATGAACATCCTCGTGGGGTAGTGTGGACTTGGACTAATAAGCTTGCCCGGGTCTGTGTAAACTTAGATAAGCCTAAGGTTAAGATGGCTGGCTACTCGAAATTAAACTCATCATCATTTGGTGAGCAAGATTTCCGGGACTAGCTGCTAGTAATGATACAGAGGGAACTGTTGTGGGAAATGCCTGGTAGGATAATTTAAAATCCAAAATCAGAACGTTTGTTGCTGATTATAGTCGTCGGTTCAATCTAGATAGATTAGCGACGCAAACGGCTTTAGAGAAGAAAGTTGGTCGGGCGGTCAAATCCCGTGATAGTGGGGAAGTAGCTTTAGCTAAGGCAGAGTTGGTCTCCTCGCTTATCAAGCTCTGGTAATTACGGCTAGTAATTATGTCCTCTGAGGCGACGAATATGGCCGCTGAATTGCGAGCAGAGGAAGCTCGGAATGATCTCGGCGACATATCGCATGCGTCACATTGCCGGATAAGCGGACCGTGACAACAAACGAAGGCATATGTGAGGCTTTACGTGAGTACATTTGGAGCTTTTCACCAGGGATCCCAGTCTGAGCCCTGCTCAGTTCGACGCCTATTTATCTGACTTTCCCTGCTGAAGAGGCTAAGTGTGTGGGTCCCATTACAGAGTCGGAAATCTGGGAAGCGCTGAAACAGGTTGGCCTAGACAAATCTCCGAGACAAGAAGGTCTTCCGTACGAAGTGTAACTGAGGCAGTCGCCCGTTTTTGTTCACTCGCTGGCACTGATTCTCGGCAACTGGATGAAGCAGGGGTCTATACCCAAAAGCTTCACCAGGAGTGTGATCAAGTTGTTACGCAAGGACAAAAACGGTGAGGATAGGTTAGATAACTTCCGCCCTTTAACTATGTTAAACACAGAGTTAAAGATTTTGGCTAAGATCTTGACTAACCGGTTGCAGGTTATCCTTTCTAGTCTGATTGGCTCGGAACAGACTTGTGCTGTGAAAGGTAGAACTATTCAGGACAACCTTCGTATGGTACGCCTGTTCATCGAGGAAGTCGACAGTGATCAATTTAGATCATTCCAAGTACTTCGATAGAGTTGACCATCGGTTTCTGGAGGTTGTTCTTTCGGCGGCCGGTTTCGGGTCGTACTTTCGCACCTGGATCCGACTTCTGCATGCGACTCCCGGTGCGCTGGTCGAGGTGAATGGGCTACGATCGGAGCCTTTCGTATTGTCTCGCTCCATTCGTCAACGTTGTCTGCTTTCGCCTTTGCTTTCGTTCTTGCGTTGGAACCATTCCTTCGCAAGTTAAAGGCGAATCCGGTCCTACGCGAAATTGCCGTGCCCTGTGCTACCACATCGGTCATGTATTCTGCCAATGCTGATGACGTTTCGGTTCTTGTGTCGAGCCGAGCCGAGATTGACGAAGCCAGCAAGGAAATGAGTGGTTATGAGATGTTGACAGGGGCAAAGATCAACAGAGATAAGTCTGTCGGCTTGCGGTTTGGTACGTGGAAGGGAGTTTCTCTTCCCAGATCTTTCCTCTGGACGGATGGGCCGGTCAAGATTCTCTGCGTCTCGTTCGGTTCTGATCTCCAGTTGGAAATGATTTGGTAGGGGATGCAAGGGTTGGCCGAGATCGCAATTAATTTGTGGTCTTTGGAGGAATATTTCCTTAAAGAGGAGGGCGGAAGTATGTGTTTCACACATCTAACCGATTCTCCTTTACCGACTATCTGTGCTTCCACTTCCGTCTGACACTTTACTAGCGTTAGTGAGGCTCTTGTTCTCCTTCTTGTGGGGAGGGAAGGCCATCAGAGCCTCTCGGGAGATCTGTTGCCATCATCCTTCTGAAGGCGGCCTGGGCAGGCCAAGCATCGAGATTCGTCTATATATACTTCGCATCGGCTTCCTAGATCGAATGTGTCGCGAACCAGATGAGGAGGGCGCATTCTGGAAAGAAGACGCCCGTAAAAACTTCCCATCCATGAGAAGTATGCTTTTGTGCGAGGAGGAGGCTCAACGTTTACCCCGAGCCGAATGCTTCTTCTATCGCGAATGTCGTATTGCTCTGAGACGCCACTTACAGGCATCGTATGGCCTCTCCAACGTCTAGGTGTTGTCTCGTAGGGCATTATATCAGGTTTTAGTCAGGGGGTCCGTTCATGATGAGATGATTGACGAGCTCGGACTTACATAGCGGGAGGCTCGCTCAATATGGCCTTGGGCGCCCGGGTTGAAATATCTCAATAACGATGAAGCATCACTCACCTAGCTGGTGATTCGTGGGGCCCTCTGGGACGCCAAAATACTTTACTCAGCGGGCTTTGAGAAATCTCCTAACTGCCGACGCTGTGGTGGGGAGGTCGAGACCCTGGGTCACGCCTTTTTTCATTGCAGGCTGGTAGTATCGTTGTGTAAGTTTGTTGAAAGCCTCATGGTCCGCATGCTGCAGGGAAAGTTCCTTGTCCCTGAGACCTCTTACGCTTGTAGCAATGTGGCACCGCCGCTGACGAAGGCTGAACAATATGTGTTCCTCTGCTTGCTAGGTGATATGAGAGTCGTGATTTGGACGACACGTCAGAAGGGATTCTCTGAAGTCGAGAATTTCACCTCTTCCCAAATGAACTTGTACTTTAAGCATCAGCTTAAAGTCAAGATTAGGACGGAACGGCGGCGGCTCACTTTATCAGAATTCAGCAAAAGGTGGGTGCATCTTGCGCGCTTGTGTCATGTGAAAGGAGCTGACCTTGAGTGGGACTTTGATGCCGGTTAGGCATCAGGATATTGCTCCTCCTGGGTTGAACTTGTGCAACCCATCCCAAAACTAGGCTATGTTAGGTTCAGTTTTGATGTTTTAGTTTCCTTTTATTTCAGTTAACTTAGCTAGGGTATGTATGCTCATTGGCCCCTTTTATTTCTGTCCCTATTTTTCTTTAAGTTTAATTTCCCACCCCTCTCTCGTTAGGTAATCATTGATGTCATTTTGCTGGTCTATACGGGGCACTTTTCGTTTCGCGGGAGTGGTTTCGTATTTGTTGTGTTTGAATGAGTGCGTGTCAGTGTGAGTGCTTCGGATGAATGAATGAATGTTTTATATTATTATAGTCCCGCATCGTTTTTGGCTAGTTAATTGATATTTCTGCCACATTTAGTGATTGTGGGTGGGGGGTAGTACTAATATTATTTTCTTTAGTTTCTTCTAAACAGTTTTGTATTCATATTGTAAATAGTCATTGGGGTTAGTTTTTAGAATTGTTGTTTTATTCCCCTCCCCCTACAGACAATGAATTGTAAATATGTGGACTAGTTAGTATTTTCATAGAGACAAATAGGTATTATGGTGATTGTAGTAAGAAAGGTACGTCTGAATGTGTTGTTTTCGTGTAAGGAATATTGTTTGTATGATTGCGTCAGTGTTTGTGGCGAGCTAAGTTATAGTTAAGACAGAAGAAGACCGTCCTTTCACCAATCCCACTTCAGCCTTGTGCCACATTTCTGTATTAAGCAGAATAAATATCGCTCTTCACTATGGTGCTTAGACTGTTTTAATTTAAGCGCAGTAATAAACTGACGACGAGGTCTGACAAAATTTACAGTTGAGCTGGCTAGATGTAACTGTAAATACTATGCTAACAGATTTTTTCTCGCACATCTCGCTTGTGGAAGTCCTTTTCGGCTCCATGCTTTCGGCCAAATTTATCCCATTTGCTAACGACCGTATTCTCTATCTTCTTACAGTAGAAATATTAGTCCTTTGGCCTTGCTTTTTTTTAGTACCTTTTCTAGTTCTTCATGAAATTGTCTTTGTACGTCATCAGCACTGTGTGATGTACGTACTTAAGTTGTTAAGATTGCGAATATATATATAGATCCTGGTAGGAACGTTAATATTTCTTGCTGTAAGCAATAAATTCAGTAAATAGCAGCTTTTCTGCTTTTGTGGATTAACATAATCCATTTCATGTCTGTATGCAGGCTGGTTGTTCCCTGTATATATACCGGATTATTCTAATATATTTACCAAATAAATGAAGATTTTATAGGAGTTGCTAAGAAGTTCTCAAGCCGTTTTTGAAAATAACTTTTTCCTAAGAAGTAAACGGTTCATCCTCTTGTTTAACCTGCGATTTTATTCACAGCATATCCTCATGTGGATTGATTAATAAAATATTTCTTCGATCATATTTTATTGATTTCTTAGAGTATAATTATTTATCATAGTGAAACTATTAAAAAATAAGGTGTAGTAAAAAGCGATGTTTTTGTTTTTTTTTACGCTATGAGGATTAGTACTTCCCCCAAGTAATCAATTTCCTCTATTTTATCTTTTCGTTTCAATATTTAAAAAAAATCGAAAACTATAGCGAGATATAAAAACCGGGTGAATTTTATCGGTTCCGGTGTGAAAGCCTATTTTCTATGAAATCAATTAGTGAATCCATATTCTGTATAAAATTTTAAAAAATACCCTCTGTAACTACGATATTTAAATGTCGGTTATCAGTGGTATATTTTTATTTAAATTTATAATGATTGATATTTTTGGTTCATTAGTTTTCTGTTATTGTGTTCATCGACGGATTTCGAATATTTTAATCTATTTTTCTATTTTTGTTCACTTTTTATGTGCGTATGGCGGAAAGAATTATCGATTATAATAATTATTTTTTAAAAAGTTATGCACTGAAATTCATGATGAAACTCGTGTTGGTGAAAAGAAAAACAAATTTTCACTCTGCAGTTATGTTCACTAAATTACTTTTAACCGAGTTAAAGTCTTCCATTGATACCACCCCACTCTTACAAGCTACAGATGTAGTGGATCCGACCAGGGAATTGTATTTGAGCAACGAGTTAAAAATCAGGAAGCACCACTAGATTTCTACAGGAAATGGTATAATCTGACATCACACCGAAAGGCCGCGCTATATTCTGCGTTTCTCAGGATATAAAGATGGATCTTTAAACATTCCCATTCTCAGCAGTAACAGCTAAAATGGATCGCTCGTGTTTTAAGCTATTTTTAATTCTGTTGCACTTCTCGCTTGTGGGACCTAACGGTTCTATGAACTACGATACTCAAAAATTGAAATGGAACGTCCATCTTCTGTCTCCTTGAATCCTAGATATAGCAGGTACTGGACATCATAAAATTTTCCTGAAAAATTGTTTTCAGAGTAAAATCTGGTAAATTTCATGCGACGGTAGCACTGGCTTCTCGGTCAATGAAGGCCGTATGTTAGCTTATGAAGGAAACGGCTAATATTATCATTAGAAAGAATAATGGGATCAACATTATACGTGACAAAACCTTAAAAGCTGCGTATCTTTTGACAACTGCTACATTAAAATAAAAGAAACTTGTGTTTTATTTAACGTTTATTTTGATATAAGTAAAACCGTCAAGCTAAATCGAGATATGGGTTTAGGTTTAACTTTTTATTTTCCTAAGGTTAATACAACCTACAGCAACATATCAAACATATCAAGCTTGTCAATATATATGACCTTAGTAGAGCTCTGTTCTTGTTTTTGATACACTAGTTTTCCCTTAGTAGCAATTTGTAACATACGAGACTCGGTAGAACGTCGTTGAATCAGAGACGATCCAGCATCAAATGATGTTAAAATCATAATTTCCAGTTTTAAGGGGTAATGTTCCGACAGTAAATTTAATCCTTCCTATAGCTTCAGCTGAATGAATATAATAATTATTACGTAATAAAAGCAATTTATATTCCTGTAAGGTTATGGAGTAAACAAACGAACTGTCTGCAGATAAATGCGGTAAGTTATGAATAATTTAGAAAGACTGTCTGGTACGTTATATTCAAGGCAAAAGAAATTATATAAAGTAATACATATTATTGTAAAAGTTATCTAATAAAACTACATTTCTTGAAACTCTATATGTATTAAAACATTTTGTCATATAGATTTATTGCCTGCTTATATATATATATATATATATATATATATATATATTTGTGTGTGTGTGTGTGTCTGTGTAGATCCTCCTTAAAAAATTGTAGCAAAAAATTTAATAGATTTAAATAATATCATTAAAATCTCAATTCTATGCAGAAATAGCCTCGCGCAAACATCAACTCATCTTTGTACAACAATAGTCTCACACGAGCTACAAATTCAAATTTTCACATTAGCATTTATTAACCAATCAGCGACGTTACCTCAAACGCCATTCACGCTTTCAAGAAGCATACAACTCCACTGGTCGTTTGTCACAAAATTTGAAAGATCACTCCAGAAAATGATTAACACTATTTTCGCCACTGAAAATAGAAATTAAAAAGTGGGAAATATATTAAGCAATAAAATATCTGTGTTCAGTAATTCTAACTTAACTTCATTTGATCCCATTTATTTTTATAAATACCGTAGCGTAAATTAATTTCTCAGTCTTCAGTATAAAGCGAACGGGGAATTAAGCTATATTGATTACTCAGCCTTTCAGATAACTGGAGTTAAAAAATCTTTTCTTGCGCTTATCTTCTCGCTTTTAAAATAATTCATACAACATGAAAAATATACGAGCGATATATATAAACAAAGCAAATTTTAGCAGTAGTAGAAATAAAAATTAACTGAGAGATTTGCCTACTGCTGGAATCACACGATATTAAGATTCATATATAAAACAACGTAAATACATAAATTTCGCATTAAGCATTCATGTACATATTTTCAATCATACCAACGCAATTCAATTATTTGTGTTGCAAAAAGAAAAAAAAAGTTTTGGACTTTGTTTTCAAGGAACTTTTTAACATGACGTTTTCACCTTAAAAGCAAACATTACTTTTATACACAAATAAATTATTTAAATTTGTAGAGCTGTGTTTGAAGATTTATTTTCTATTCTTTTCGTACACATACACACACATATATATATATATTATATATATATAACTACCTAGGCGCACATCGAATATCTATATAGGATCATGTATGAAGAGCGAACGTAATTTTCCTCGTTGTGCCCATATTTCAATTCACTTTTGAATTTAGGTGTATGAAAAACCTAAATGAGGCAGTTTTCCATTTGAAACAGGAAACGAAAAGACTAAATCATCGTCATTTTCAGCCAATCATTGAGATTTTGAACAAACGAAAAAGAATACCTGAAAATAAGATATTATTTTGCATAGATCACACAGAAGAACCAACGCAAACGTAGACCTAGTTCATGCCATTTATGAGAGTCCTGGTGATTGTGAATAACGACGACTATATCATACAGCCTGTCATTTTTCTTGTCGAACAATCAATGCCACTGCTGATCACAAGGTGATACACGGTGGGTACACTCTAGACAGAGCAAGTGGTCGGACGTGTTCCAGCTGTGCTACAAATACCCGGTGTCCCACGTAACATAATTTTTATGATAATATCGATCTTATCGTAGGGCCTCTTTTAACCCCGTGATGCCTACCACTGGTAGGTTATCGAAACAAACTAGTAAGCAACCCAACAATGCAAATAATCTATTGAAAATTGTCATCATTGATTTGATAGCTAACATGACAACGAACAACCTGATCCACGTAAATTATATGAAAATATACACATTTTTCTATCGAATACATTTCCTTCATTATATTATTGGTGAAGGCATCATATATAAATTTTGAGAAAGGATGCCCCCTCCTAATAAAAACTTACCTAATAAATTCTCATTATATCACTGCTTACTTTGATTGATTTGTTTTTACAGTTTATCACCCCCATTGCTGGTTATTTAAAGAAAGGAATATTTTTAGATTGTAAGTTTTGGGATATAATAATTTACCGATACAATTAATATTTAGCTAGAAGGAAAAGTAGGTGGATCTATACCTTTCCCAAAGGTATTGGTGCGTAAGTGAATATAATGAACCCGACTGGAATTAGAATACGGCCCCGCGATTCATAATTCTGAGCCGTTATCGTTACATCACCTACACATCCGAACTTACAGCACCTTGTATTCCTAAGCAGTCACCCATCTAGATACTGAATAGACAATGTTGCTTAACTTCGGTGATCGTACGAGAACCGGTGTTTCCACTTATGGCCATAAGACTACCGGTTGTTTTCTTTTGTATAATACAGTGTAACCCGGATATAAGAGACCCGGATATAAGATATTTTCTCTGGTCCCAAATTAGAGCCTGTGTTAATGTATATATAATAGACCAAACCCGGATATAAGAGAAAGCCTGGTATAAGAGAAACCCTGATATAAGATACTTCTTCTCCGGTCCCTGAAAACTCTCTTATATCCGGGTTACACTGCATTATAATTTGTGGCATATTAATATTATACGCCCCCGCGCCAAAACACGTAGGACTTTCTAAATAATCCCTTTAGGTTTCGCTACAGATTCTTAGTATATTTAATTACGATTCCTTTTTTGTTTATAAGTGAACTGACATTACTTGAGAAATATAGTGGAGTAATTTCCTGTAAATTTCGTCACGGTTCGTAAATAGGTTTTCTTTCTCTTAGACTATTTGCCACCTTAGATCAGAGCGTTAATCTAACTCGCTACTTAAAACCCTTAGCCGAGAGGAGAAAACGGATTCCTAACGACCATACTACAAAAGTGAAGATAAGAGATTAAGGTGAGATTTGACATCTGCTCTCAGATTGTATTTTCAGTGCTGAAATGTGTTACAATAACCTCTCGTACTTTTAATAATTCAGAAATTCAAAACGGAAATCAAACTTCACGTATTTTCTTTGAAAATATGAAAACATTCCTTATTCTTTGATGAAACTTCCGGTCTAAATGAATACATTCATTTTGCAAATAAAATAGGATATGCTAATGAGTTCGGATTCCTTCGTGTTGCTGCCAATGGAATCGTCTGAAGTATTTTCATTGTTACAAATGCGCCGACCTGATCAACGTATTTGCTACTCTTGTTTCCTATTTCAGTACTTGTTTTTCCTGAACAAAAGTAGATTGTAAAGGCAATTTGCCTAAATGACTCAGTTTTGTAATAATGGTTCACCATATTCAAGGCCCAAGAGACAACTAAATCTAAGGTTACTGAATGAGATTGTTATTAGGATATAATCCTACACTTAAGAGATTTTTAATAGCGAAGCGTCTAGGCTGTCTTTTCCACCATCTAGCGTACCTTCGGAAGATGCTGTCAGAATAGAGCTTAATTCTTAGTAATAGGATACTAAAAGAATGCGGAACATTCGTCTCACTGTGCATGGTATTGATAGTTTTAGCTGTGAAGATCAGAACTTGTGAAACTAAGAAATGAGGATCATGAAAGCATTTGCCCTGGAAATAGCGATAGATGGATTGGTTGATCCATTCGTTTTCTAAGGCTTATCAACACATTGCAGGTTATTAATGCCAGGAAATATTTTTAAATTCTAAGTTTTTTTGCGAGGGGAGAGATAATGGTTTAGTCCTAATAATTAACACATAGCTGGGGGATGAAGAGATGGATGCATACCTTTCCTAAAGGGCATTTGCGCGTAAGTTAATATAACGATCCTAACGGGATTGGAACACAGCTCTCAGATTTACAATTATGAGCCATTATCCATTGCACCACTTGCACATGCAAGCTTACAGTACTTGGTATTCCCATGAATTCACCCATCTAGGTATTGACTATGCTCGACTCTGCTTAACTTCTGTGATGGTATGGGAACCGGTGATTCAACGTTTTATGGACGTAAGGCTTAAAAACTATAGAGTAGCAAAGGCCAGTAAATGCTTCTCAAATCTCTCAATACTCGAAAGAGAGAAGTTGACTGTTTCTGTCCAGATATGGAAACTGTACTTTAATTTTACTTTGATCTGGTTCTTGCGAAGAGAGAATAGGCAGGGGAATCAGGTAGCAACTGGAGTGATACACGCAACCGACCATTTTGCAGCATGTTTAGCGATGGATCTGATGCGTGCGTTACACTTGGGGTCTAACGTGAACTTTAGACGCAGTAGACATTCAAGGTAAGGGTTCTAATTGAAAAGAACAAGCATTCAGCATGTGCTAAAAGTCAGAGTCTGCTCCGTGATGATTGAGCATTACTGGTTTGGTTTTTGAAGGTATTGAATGTTCAACATCAGTTTTTCTTCCATTGGACTACGTCACAGTGGAGATCAGGCTGCCAGGCTCTGGTTATCTAGATTTGTGGGATGCAACCATCAGTTATGTGTCATGCGTGATACACGCCTAGGCGATTATGTATCTTTTGATACATGACTGATGAGGCAGAATTTTTCCAACAGTAGGTTGCCATTTCTATCTGTGGTAGACCAGTTGCCATCCAAGGCTATAGAACACGGTCTGTCCTGCTATTTACCCATAGCTTCGCGGGGGGGGGGGAGAAGAAGAGGACTCATACGTTCTCAAAGGTATTAGCACGTAAGTGAATGTCGTGGATTCGACTGGAATTCGAACTCGGCTCTCCGATTCATCAACCCAAGCCGCTGTCCATATTACTCTATCGTGCCTATATAATCTGCATAGATATATATTAACATAATACAAAAAAAAAGGTGGAGTAATGGATAGCTGCTCGGATTGAGAAATCGGAGAGCCGAGTTCGAATTCCAGTCGAAAACATTACATTCACTTTCGTGCTTAATACACTCATAAAGGAATGAATCTTCTCTCCCCAGCTATGGGTAAATAGGACAGACCGGGTTCTATAGACTTGGATGACAACTGATCTACCGCGGAAAGAAATGGCAACCTACTACGGGAAAAAAATTTGCCTCCTCAGTCATGTATCGAAAGATACATGATCGCCTAAGCGTGAATCACTCATGGCACATAAATGACAGCTATTCAGTTGTACACATTTCATAAAATATATTTTCATCCTCATCTGAGCTGACAATTCATGGCAGAATTTTCAAAGTTTGTGTTTTTTGACACGTCTTTCTTATTTGGGAGTATCTATTGCTGCTTTTGCATTTTGTACTAAATTTCTTGTTGTTTTGCGTACCTGGCGAACGTCATATAAACTGCAAATTGTTACTAAATCAATTTTTGGTTCAGGAAACAATATCAGCAGCTGTCGAATTCTGGGTGCCCCTTTGTGAGTTTCGCCTCTTATCTAACTATAAAATGTATCTTAGCTGCTTATTTCTCAACGAGTGGATCGATCTTTTTTTTAAATAGTAACAATAAGATGTATATTTAAGATTAAATCAATACATCCTATTGTAATGCATTCTCATCTTCGAAGTAATATGGCTGATACCCGCTCTTTAAATGTTTTATTGAATTGTTTTTTATGGGTTATCAATCTTGGTGCGGGTTATGTACAGGCCGAAGACATTTTTAGAAGGTAAGAAGTTTTTGTAGGTAATGATGGTTTACTGTTAATAGATATTGTAATTAACCCATAGCTGGGAGGAAGAATAGGTGAATTCATAACTTTCTCTATCGTGAGTGAATAAAACGAATTTATCTGAAATTGGAACACGGCTCTCCAAGTTCCATTTCTGAGCCGTTATCCATTATATCACTCAGACATCCAAGGTTACAGCATCTAGTATTCCAAGTGGTCAACCATTGAGGTACTCAACTAATGTGGACGTTGCTTAACTTTGGTGCTCATACGAGCACCGGTTTGTCAACGCGATATGACCGTAAGTCAAATATTTTTGCAATTTATTTTATATTAGTTTTCAAATTACATAACATTCTGGCTATGAAGCAATATATCTCAAGCAGAAATATTATGATGAAAAAACAAGTCTTTCTTACGGACAATTACTCTTGCTACTCGAAAGAAATGAGCGGCGTATACACATTAAAAAAAAAATTAAAAACACTTCGAACTTTTTGGAAATCTTCTAAGGCCTTATACTCGCATCATAGGGCCTTTCAGACAAGCAACATGGCTTCCTCTTCTCTTAGAGAACTGCTGATGTACTAATGCATATTGCTGAAGGAGTCTATAAAATTCAGATAATTGGTATGTCCCCTTTCACATAAATACAGTAGTAAATACTGTATTTCGTGGATTCGTCTCCAGCTGTGCTGGGTAATCTTTCTGCCTCCGGACAGAGATGATCCTCAGACGAGGCTCTGTCGAAGGGCAGAGTCTCGTCTCGGGAAACAGTTACACGACCCCGTTTTATACGGGGTCTACGAGAAATTCTTGGCCGAGCCTACGGGATCGGATACCCAACATTAAAGTAGGCTTTGTGCCACATCTGACCGCGTGGGGCGGTTGGTAGATATCCTGCAGTTGGAGATTCATTGTGGAATTCACTTGACTCACTTCTAGCAGTTGACTAATTCTACGCGCCGACACGAAACATCTGTCTCATCTCAGAAGATTAAAAAAAAAAAATACTGAAATATTATAAAAATAAAATTACCTTATTTGATGCCGAAGAAAACAGTCTCTTATATGTTATTTTATAGATATAAAGGCGGGCAATCTAAAGCGTCTGGGAAAACATTAGTCGAACAATTAATTCAAATACTCATACTCGTAGGATTCTCGTGGGAAAACAATGGGGTTTGTTATACACAACCAAATAAAATCATTGATAAAAAAGGTGATGTTTTTAATAATTGCAAAGAAAAAGAAATACGGTGAAGATATCAAATATATAGACTAAATATATTAATATTTTTCAGTGTTAATATTTTGCAGGCAAAATGTGTTCAAAATAATTTCTAGTGGAAAACAATTTGTTAATATTTTATTTGGTTTTAAATGCTGAACATCAGATTTTTTATGGTAAAGTCAATATTTATGCAAAACAATTGATATTAGCAGAAAGGTTTTCCAAAAATTATACGATAAAAATATACTACAAATATCAACATATAATGTAGCAATTCATATTGAAGTTCAGATATATTAGATTTGTGAGGGGTTTTAAGAGAGATATTTTGGTACGCTTTCGCGATTAATGTAAAATTATTAAATGACGAGAAAATTAGATTCCAAATTGTCAAAGCGTTAAATTAATGTCAGGGAACAATAAAAGAAGAAACTGAAAACTTTGCAAACAAAACTGCTCTATGAATCGTCTAAGAGAACTATTTCTGCCTTCCATCAGTATGACTGATTACAACCCCCAAGAAAGTTACTCGTTGTGATATCATTAGTCTTTACCTGGCATCTCAGCTTCAGTCACCTTCCTAACACCGTAATGTAGCTTCCATGTGATTTTTCTAAAATACTTGCATGGGAATTGATTTGGCAAACTTTCCTTTTTAGGGATTTGTTAGGACTACATACATACATACATTGAGATATTATGGTGGCTGTAGTGATAATAAGAAATAAGAAAGTGTTGTTTTGGTGTAAAGAATACTGTGGTATCGTTGGGTCAAATATTGTGGCTGGGTAAGTTTAAAACAGATTGAAGACCAGTTTTCCCTATCCAACCCTTTTGACCTTGTGCCACATGTTTATATTATAACAAAATAAATATTACTTTCCCCTATGGTACGGAGACTACCAATCTAAGCGTAGTACTAGATTTGCAACAAGATCCAATTTTACCATTGAAATGGTCAGATGTAACCGTATATTCTATGTTCTACTTATCTTTGGATCGCCATGCTGTATCGCGTAAAAACACCGATTTGGAATGCGCATCCATGTTTTCCCAATTTTCTTTTTTTGTGTACTTTCTCAAAATTCTATCCGCATGTAGACAGTTTGTTCCAACCATTCGGGATTGTCCTTCCAAAGAAATAATTTTTCCTAGCATAATTTTACAAAGGTGTTCGAAAAGTTTTTGGTTTGACCAACTGTTTAAATGTTAAAGAGAATTTTTTTTTTTGAATATCCTCTGTCGGGAGCATTTTTTGTATTCTTTTTCAAATATATCCATACCCCACGTAAGAGATCATATACTCTCGAGATATTCCCTTTATTATATAAAGCGATATGAATCTTTCCGAAAGATTCACGCATGTGCTCTGTCATTTAACCTTTAGCTGATGAATTAGTTGGGTCGTTCGTCCGTTTTCTACGGTTTATCAAACCTTTGCATGGTTTTGAAAGCCATTAAATACGTTTAGATTGTGAGAATATTTGTTTTGAGATAATAATGGTTTAATGATACAAGTCCTACTAATTAGCCCATAGCTGATGGGGAAAGAGTTCATTCATACCATTCCCAAAGGTATTTGCTCCTTAGTGAATACCACTAACCCAACAAGTATTGGAATCGGCTTATCGATTAAGAATTTGGGGAGATTATCCATTACACTACCCGCACATCCAGGAAATACATCACGGTAATGACCAGGCTTGATGCTCGTTAATTTCGGTAGTCGTACGCTATATATCCGTAAGGAGTGTAGCTAGCGAGAGGAGAGAAGACAGACCGATACCTTTCTTAAGATTACCAGAACGAAATGACCGCAACAGTCTAGTCGGGAATCTGACCTCTTCTCACTGATTCCACTTTTTCCGCTAATAATCGTTAAACTGCACTAAATAACAGAGAAGAGGAGGTTCTCTTGATTTAGATAGCAACGAGTTTAAGAGAAGGAAAACTACACTTTAAAACCATAGAAATGGCAAAGGGAAAAAACACGTATCTTTTTCCAAGATTGTGTAGCGATTCACAGATAAAGAAAAGGGAGGGCGGCTCGGCGTGGTGTAACGGTTAGCAAGGTGGTCTCTCTAAAACAGTTACGGCTGAATAGTGAGTTCGTTCCTCACTAGGTGCCACCTACTTTCGGCCATGTGCCACATCTAAACTTCCCTTAGAAAATCAATACTAAAGAAAAGGATAATGTGGAGAGCCATGATCGTCTCGGTCTTGAAGGAATATGGTATTAAAAAAATCTCACCAAACTGAATTAGACAGTCATCCACTCAGATGGCTAATGGACGGTGCGGAACGTTTGTTCATTAACTTTTTAAGGATATTTCCCAACCATTTGTTTTGATCTTTTTAATCGTTTCTCGCCAATCAAAGCAACAACGTCACGAGAACGTAGCGGCTGTACAGGAAGTGAAAGGGAATGAGAAGATTAAAAATATGAGAAATGAAGAAAGAGCAAAAAAGGAACAGGCTTCAAAAAGACAGAAGATAACGATTGACGTTATCAGCGAAGCAAAGCAAGAAATCGGAATTAATTTCCACATGTGGGAAGTGCTTAAAAAACCCCAAAACAACAACTTAGACCAGAAATGACGGTTTCATTTTGCTAGTTCAACAGTAAAGCGGTTAGACCTAGTTGTCAATCTAGTATCGCACTTAAATTCATGTAGCCAGGAGCAGCAAGGAAAAAAAATCGTCCAAGCAGTTCCCATGAAATTATTTGTCGAACAGTCAGAGCTACGTCACGTCGGTGAGAAAGTGACCGGTGATGAGAGATGCCTGGTTACGACCAATTGTATTGCAGTTACGTAATTTTACAATTTTCACTCATTAAATCAGTTGTTCACAAACGGTGTGGCGCGCCTCATAGTAAGACGGAATGATTGAATGACAAAGATTTAGAAACAGTTTAAAAATATCATGTCAAAAATATGATTTCAAAATTTTAAATATTATGGATTACTTATAATTGCATGCATGGGTTCCAGTATAAATAGTTATAAGTAATTATTGACAGATTTTGTCGTTGTAATATTTTTGCATTATATCAAGTATTAAAATTATGGTAACTAAGATCCCAAAATCGGAAGAGAGTTATCAATGTTAATGTTCTGATTTCGTATCCGCAGTTATCTCCCTTTAACTCTGTATTTCTTTTAATTTTTAAAATGTACTTTTTATCACAAAATTTGGTGAGGCGTGAGTAAATTTTCATTCCGAAAGTGCAGCCCAGAGAAAAAATATTTGAGAATTTTAAATGTATTTACCAACCCCACTTTTGTTCAGGAACCCACGTATTGCGAAATAAATTTGCCCCCATTACACCTCCCCTTTCATTAACCATCTATGAGTAATTGTAAGTACATCAGAAAAAAATTAATAAGAAAGTTTAATACGTTTGCACTGATTATCTTCTGTAAGATACAAGTAGAAAAAAAGAATGACAGCAGAATATAAGTATGTATGTATGAATGTGTTTGCGTACATTTAATTTCCTGA
Organism: Acanthosepion esculentum; assembly: GCA_964036315.1. Lineage (NCBI taxonomy): Eukaryota > Metazoa > Mollusca > Cephalopoda > Sepiida > Sepiidae > Acanthosepion > Acanthosepion esculentum. The sequence goes on from OZ038475.1 coordinate 70,233,792, forward strand.
TACTCACTACCATATGTTCGCATTTGTCTTATCAACTTTCTCTGATATGTCAAACATCGTTGTTTTTCCTCCTTGTCAGTTAAGTTTTATAGAGGTTCGCCAGCTGCTACATGTACTACAGCCATGACGTATTGTCTGGACAAGGCAGAAGTAAAAAGATGATATTGTGTTTCTTTTCACTAAGATTCCTCTACCGCTCTGTTATAAACAAGGAATGGTGAATAAAGCAAAGTTTTCTTTTGGTTTGCTTTTAGTGAACGCAAAAGGAACAATGGCTCTAGCGGGAGGATGAGTAAGTCAGTCTCACAGAACAATTCGCTAGTGAGGTCAGTTGCATCCTCCCTGGGTACCCAACTATTGTTTTCATCGTGGGGATATATATATATATATATATATATATATATATATATATATATGCACATTTCATTAAAAACGACAGACAAGGTCTTTTTATTTAGTTTTTCATATAATTTCTTGCGCGATCTAATAATGTTTTTCTTTTCAGATGATAAATTATATAAAAAATGTCCGAATGTTCTTTTTATCCGAGCGCTTTCGGCTATACATTTAGCCATTTTCAAGGATTATATTTCAACTGTTAGAATTAGAAATAGTTTGTTATATGTATGTTTTATAAAATGTTTCATTTATTTTGTTTCAAAACACGGTCAAGATATTATGTCCATGTTCAAAGTTAATATTATTAAGTGTTAGTTTGTTTGTTTTTATTAATAAGGCTTCCATTATTTTTAGCCGTTTTTTTGCATGTGGATGATGCTATTATATTAGTGTTGTCGACAAGTATGTTCCGAATCGTGTCCGGTAGGTCTCCATGAATTTTTAAATGAGATCTAATTGAGCTATTGTCAGAAATGTGTAGAGTTAGTCTGCGTGTTAAACAATTTGTAGTGTGGCCTATATAATTATTTACGAAAGTTGATTCTTGAGGAATACAATTCCTTAATGGGCATTTGAATTCGTAAATAATATTTGCTCTATTTAATTTTGTTCTAGGCGGTGAATTGTTATTTTTAACTATAAGGTTAGAAGTTTTAAGTTTTTTATAATAAATAATTAATCTAATTTTTTTTTGCTATTGTCAACTGGTGTTATCCATTTTTTTTTATAATGTTATTAATTCTGCATTCATCCTGTTTATAATTTTCGTTCATCTGATTTTTATAAAAAATATTAATATTATTGTTTATGTTTCTATTCTCGCCGTTGCTATTAATTGGGAAATCCGTTATTAATCAACGTTTGCTTTATATTTTTTAATTCATTAAAGCAAAGCGTGCGAGAGGGTGAGTTCTCATACGCTCGCGTGAGGAAATTCTTAATAACACCTATTTTATACCTAAGAGGGTATTCGCTAGAGAAATTAAGATGACAAGAGTCTTTACTAGTTGTTTTTTATAGACAGAAATTTTAAAAGTAGTATTACTAAAATCGACGAGAACATCTAAGAAAGGAAGTTTATTTAAGTTCAAAAGTAAAATTTAGGATAGAATTTTGTTGAAATGTAGCTTTCAGATTTTCTATTTCTTTCTTTTTTTCAGCCAAAATAAAAATATCGTCAACACAACGAACATATATTTCAGGTTTAATAACTTTAGTAAAAACCTTGTTTTCAACATAGGACATATAATAATTGGAGAAGCACTGCCCAAGAGGGTTTCCCGTACTTACTCCATCGGTTTGTGTGTAAATAATACCATTCTGGCTAAAAAAAGGTACTCTAGTGGTGCAAGAAAGCAATAGTTTTCTTAAAATATTGGGTTGGATTGATGGAGGTGGAATTAAATTATTTTTATATACCGAATTAATGATAATATCAATAGTTTCGGAGACGGGAACATTATAAATAAATTTTCTACGTCAAGTGACGCAAGAATGCCGTGGTTTGTTTTTAATTTTGTGCTTTTAAGTATTTGGAGGAATTCATGGGTAGATTTAATGCCATACTTAGTAGGGAGATATGGGGTAATAATATCATTAAAAAATTTTGATAGTTGGAATCTGAGAAATAATAGGTCGTAATGGGTATCCCGGTTTGTGTATTTTAACATTACCATATAAGTAGCCATGTTGGTAATCTCCAATAATTTTGTTTATTTTTAAGGATCCTGCAGCAGCAGTGTTGGCTGTTATAAGTTTATTCAGTAGTGTTCTTATTCAATTTATTAAATTTAGTACGATCATCAATAAGATGCTGAAGTTTTTTGTGATAATCCAATTTATCCAAAATTACGTAAATATTGGATTTATCCGCCTTTCTGATTACTATATTAGGGTGTTTTTTTTTAATTCTGTAGCAACATATATATCATTAAACAATATATTGAGTGATATTTCCTCATTCTTATATAATATCTATCTATCTATATATATATATATATATATATATATATCATCAAACAATATATTGAGTGATATTTCCTCATTCTTATATAATATATATATGTATATATGTATGTATGTATGTATGTATGTATGTATAGTTCTGTATATAAGAATGGGGAAATATCACTCAATATATTGTTTAATTTAGACGATATATATGTTTTTATTTACCAAAGAAGAGACGGAAAATGAATGAATTACTTGGGAATACATTTTCATCATCTTTTTTATTAACAACAATTCGACCATTGTGTTCTGAAACTTGCATCTGATGGTTGTTGATCCAGGGATTTTCAACCTGAAACTTTTATTTAATTTACAAGTTGCCAGCAAAAAGAAACCGGTAAATTCGGAAAGACGTGAGACAAGCGTTGAAAACTGGTGATGAACGACGCGACTGAATAATTCGGGAGGAATGTTTACACATTTCGTCAATCCCTACGTTGGATCTTCTTTGAAGAGTACGTTAACTTGACGCTCAAAAGTAGTGAATTGTTTAGCCATATGAAAAGAGCAGAACAAAATACGACTATGATCTTCAAATAACCTTTAAATGACTAGTCACATGATCAAACTCCGATTAATCATAAAAGAACCAGAGTTAAGTAATCACTAGAGAGTCAATTGATTAATCAAGTTCATGAATAGTCAAGAAATTTATTCTAGGTCGATTATTCCTGAAAGATAAAACAGTGATAATAATCTTTTTTTACTGGACACCTTGTAGATTGTTCTAGTTCTGCTGAACATCTCTCAGAGGAGCTTTCATCATTTCCACCGAGTTCAAGTACGCACTGCTCAACCAGAAATTGAAATAATTACCATGAAAACGAATGCTTGGACTAGTGATTTAATTTACTGTCCCGTGGAACAATGCCATAATCTTGTTTAAAGCAGTCCGTATACTTTATTTACAAAGGGAGAAAAAGTGTTGGACATTTATGTATGTGACCAAAGAATAATTATGCTGGTTGCTCGTACACGTTTATAATTGTCTACCAGACTCGAAAGCTACTCCCTGTTGCAGACGCATGTTTGGATCACCAATTGGCGTATAACCGCTTGGTTGGAATGCCCCCATAGAAATAAGCTCTTGTTTATACTGAAACTATATTGAGCGGAACTTAGTTACAGCACCTAAGTGACAACGCATAATCTGACGTGATTAACATTTCGAACTTAGCCAGCTCAATGAAACACTCAGGTCACAATGACTTGTGGCTTCGTGCTAAAACAAGTATCGATGGCTTTCGGACAGTTACGTCATTTTCACTATGGATTTCAATCACGTCCTAACAATGCCGAATGCTGGGATAGTCTTCACCAGTCAGATATATCACGAATTCACTTCCCTGACAGATCGACCATAATGAAATTCGAACTAGGGTCTTATGATTGAAAAAAAAAAAAAACGTTCTAAACACTCAACCACTGGGTTCTTATAATAATGATACAAAGACTAGTTCCGAGAATTTTATTTAACGCAATGTAGGATGCCTGCGGTAAAAGTCAGTGACATAGCTATTTTACCGCTAGCCACATATAATAAAGCGTATTTTTATATCGAATAGCATATGGATAGATTTTCCTCGGTATTAAACAGATGAAACGGACATCTTCTGACTTAAGAGGACAATTCTCATCTCAAAGCAATAAACTTATTTTTTTAAAAAGATGAGAAATAAAGATACACTCTGTTTCTTTGGTTTAATTTGTTTAGCAGCATATCAACCACTATGGGTTATTTAATGGTGAAATCTAAATAATTTGAACACAATTTTACGGCTTCAACGAAATATATTAAATGTAATTGTACGCCTTCAACTATATATAAAATGCATTGCTGGTCATTTTAATATAAAGAAATATATTGTTAGCCATTTTACTATTAAATTGTATTGCTGGTGTTTTAACTATTAAAATGTATTTTCGTACTCTCATAGTGTTTTTGTTTGGTTTTGTTGACAATTTGCCGATAGCTGGTACTCTAACAGGTGCTACCACCCCGGGTCAGGGTGTACCTGGGAACAACAACAATTAAGTTTTGGTTCCATGCTAATCAAAACTTCCAATCTTTCGATCAGAGGCCTTGCTGTCGGCTGTAGTTTATCGTCATGCCCAGGACTTCGGCTCCTTTAAACTTGTAGAAGGATTTTCATTGACAACGATATATAATAAGCATTAGTTGAATTCAGTTATTTGCATTATTTCAAAGTGGATTGGAGAGGGGCGCCGCCAAGCTGAAAGCCCACTGACTGGATCACGAGGAAAAAGAATCAAAATCTGTTTCTTCTGCATTCAGTACCACCCCGTTGACTGAAGCAGTCGAGGAGGATAAAACAAAGAAAAAAGAATATAAAGGAAAACTGTACTCAACTTTCTTGGTGTTATCCCTGCTTTTCGGTCGCTGTGTATCTGACTTTCGTCACGTTTATGACGATCCAGTTAACCTACAAGTAATTTAGAACTAAACCCTTTATTTAATCTACGGGTAAAGATTGTGCTCGTTCTACTGCCCATGTCTAGCAATACCTAGCTTAGGTTTAAGTGTCCAGGTTCTATACACGGAATTGTCCCAATAATTTTGTGGAATAATGCGTGGGTTCGGGAATTTGGTCATATAGCATTTGTGAGTTCAGTCTATATAGCGAATGGTGTGTATTTGGACTGCGTGGAAATCGAGCAAGCAATATCAAATAAGAACTAGACGATATATCCCTAGATATAGGCAGTGAAACAAAAACAAATGAAATCGTTCAGTTCGAAATTCCCTGTATTCACTTAAATCTGATGAAAGCACAACTGTCGAAATATGAAAATAAACATCGAAGATTAAGAAAAGAGCCCGCATGCAAATAACGACAACTCCTGATATCAGTGATTTCAAACTGGAATTATTCAGTTATATTAGGTTGGTGCAAAAATAATGTCGTTTTTTGACGTTCAACTTCATGTGAGAAAACGACATTATTTTTGCACCAACCAAATATAACATGTCTGCCCCCCTATATGGCCGTGAACGCTGAACAATCTCATTACAGATGTAAATATTTGGGCAAGATAAATGTGGTTCAACAGAAGGATGCTGAGAATACCGTGGGCAAAACATATGAATAATGACACAGTTAATATCAGAAATGGAGAGGTGAAATTTATAGGGCATGTAATGAGAAAAGGAAAACCTAGACAATTTGACATTCACAGGACGTTTTGAAGTCAAAAGGGACAGAGGAAAACAGCATATTACTCATCTAACGAGCTTAGTTAAATGTGTGGCAGGACAGGGTTTAGGAAAAATAGCAAACGAACATGGAAGAGCTATAATAACCAAAGACCTGAAAGGACATTTCACGTAAATTTTATTCTTAGCTGAGAAATTGTTCATGTTTGTTTTCCCTAAATGCTAAGGTTACATTTTTTCTTTTTTGCTATATCGGTTTATGAGATACACGATCATGTCTCCATATCTTTCTTGTATTTATTATCTGACGAATTGCACTATTACATTTAAAAAATAATGCGGAGTTGTTTACCCTACTATTTAACTCATAGATAGGGCCCGGGAGAAAATAAGTAATGCACTCATGCATTTCATAGACATTTGTTCAAAGGTTAACGCAACAGATTAGGCGAAAATTTGAACTCGGCAAGCCGATATCATTTTCCGTGACAACAGCTTTTGCGCTAATTTCACATCGTTGACACATGACAGACAGAAAAATATATCTGCAAGCTAGAATGCTGATAATTGTAAACCTTTGAACGAAATTAGTAAACAATCTTAAAAAATTCAAGAACAAAATCATAGTGGGGTGGACATAACTTTATGGTTTAAAAAACGATTATTTTCAAATAGTACAGTTTTAGTAATATATACATATATATGAGAACCAAGTGGGAGGCAGAGCAAGGATAAGAAACGGGAAATGTTACTCATCATAATCCGCAGAATCAAAATGTATTAACAAAAAAGCATCAGCAACAATAAACGAGAAAACAGCTTGTTATCACTCATCAGAACTCAATTGAGATTATTATTTTAGTCATTTTGTGAATATTTATATTATTTGTTCTCGATTGATCACTGAAGATCGAGGAGCAACACCTGGTTAGTTTCTTTCATTGCCGATGCCATTTAATTATTTTTCTATTTAGGTTGGTTGATATTCCTTTTTTTCTTATCCTTATTCTTCCTCCGTCTTTGTTGTCAGAGATTTGTATATATTATAGAATATATATTATTTAAAAATGTCCGTTTTAAAAACTATAATATACTGATTCAGGCACTCCAACTTACTTCAAATTCATCTTCTTCGCAACTTCTCATTATCATATACATTTTTATATCTCCATCGTTTACAGCAAATAGACTTGTTTGATGCACTTTTCTTAAGGAGCATATTGCGTTTGGATGCGTCCTAACAATTATTTGGGTTTCCACCACAATATTCTTAAATTCGACGTATGCACCAGTAATATACGGAAAATATCACTGACCAACGATGCATACAACTTAGGTATCGATTGTCGTAAGCACAATGTCTTTGTCATCGGGAATAATGTAGGAAGAGTTAGTCAAAAAAAAAAAAATGGTTGTTTTGGTTCGGACCGATTAGTTGAAGAGATGATCCATCTAAACGTCCAGAGTACTAATTGAAGTCTAGAAGAAAAGAGAGAAATACTTTATTGTATCGAATCAGAGAGAACATGTCTGGTATATGTAACTGCCTTATTAAATGGAGGCATTTCCATAAAAGAACATCGATTAGCACATACTCTTATTTGTGTGTCTGTCTTTTTTCCTCTTTTCCTTTTAGTATGAATAATATCGAAAAACCCTTGTCGACATCGCTTTTTTTTCCCCAATCAGAAATTGTTAACAAAATATATTTATATCTTTATTTAGGGAAGAAAAAAACAAGAAAATCTTTCGGCTTTATGTTCTTTCTTCCTCGGGACGTAGGCGGTCATAGATATCCACAATTGTCTGTTTTTTTCGTAGATCTTAATAGATTTGTTTTGGTTAATTCCTCTAAACCTTGTTCTGACATCTGTTTACTTTGTTATGCGTTATTTTCCTGTGAGTATTAGATTTTCCAAATCCTCTTTCCTCATTATGTGCCCAAGAAATTTCAACGGTCTCTTCCTTATGTAACAATACGATTTCTTACACACCCTTAGAAGATAAGTAGATAAGTTTCATTTCCTTTTACATTCACTTAATAATCTGTGTTTCTTAGGAATTTAATCTCCAGTCCATCTTTTCGTCAAATTAATTGTCAGAATTTTCAGGATTGTCTGCCTCCAGCTAACCTCTGAATTAGTAAACATAAAATTTTGTCAATGATTTTAGATAATCATAAAAGTGGCTTTTGAAGAAGCTGAACACCCAAAAAGCCGAATGGATGATCACTTGTTCCGGAAAACAAAAAGGACGAATAGGAGTGGTGGGACCCAAGCCAGTATCCATATAAGCAGAGAGAGGCAGGAATTTAGCGGGAGGTAAGTTGAGTAAGTGAGCAGCAGCCAGTGAGGAAGGGACCGATAGTCAGTGAAGGGGAAGGAATCAACGAGCATTTAGGGAGATAGCAATTCACCATCTGGACCAGCCGAGTGAAGACAATGACACGGTGAAGTGAGAAATCGTATTGTTGCTACGTCCTAACCAGTCTTGAAAAGTAATTGTTGTTGTTCTCTGTCGAATTCGATCATGGCCTAGTGGACAAACCTTTAAACATAGCTAGCCGCATACAACCGACTGTGTAGTGACCTATGCTAAGTATAAGTTTCCTTTCTGTTTCCATTTTTCTCTAAAACATTGTCATTGGTCACATATTCGGTTCATAATATTCTCAGTCTCTTCATCTGTGACGAGATCATCCGGCATTCACTGCCGTATAGGAGGACTGATATTACGCAACATTTCAGCAATCTTTTGTGTCTCACTAGCTTTTTCTGTTTCTTAATACACTGCTTTGCTTTTGGAATGCATATATGGCTATCCCAATGCATAGATCCGCCGAAAAAAAAAAAAAATTCGAAAAAAAACAAAAAAACAAAAAAACAAAAAAACAAAACAAAAAAAAAACAAAAAAAAACAACAAAAAAAAAACAAAAAAAAACAACAAAAAAAAAACAACAAAACGCCATTATTTTTTTATTATCTTTTGCTAGGAAAGATTTCTAACAATTCTTAATTAACAGGTGACAGATTTGGAGGTCTCGCATTCCAATATCTAACTGAGGTAAATTGCAAACTATGGACAGCAACCCTATATTTTGCGGATTAAAAGGATAAGCTAGAAACGTGAAATTGCCAAGAGAAAACATTTGAAGAAGCAGGTGTTTCGAATCTAAACAGACAAAAATGAGGACACATATTAGCTTTAAAATAGAATAAAACATTCAAGAGTAATTCCAATGAGAAACATGTAGGTTTAGCGAAAAAATATATCTCATCAGTAATTTGTAGTGATGAATGTAGAGCTGCATTGGATAGACATCATGTTTGTGATAGATTGAATCAAACGTCGTGTTCAATCCATATTCTACGTGCCGTGTCCCTTCAGGGCGTTAATGACTATCCAAAATTTTCTGACCTTTGTAACTCTTAATACATTTTATATTTTGTTATTTCTCGTAACCCTAAACTAATCAAGCTAGTTGGGTAGGTTAAAATTGTTTTCCTGTCCTAGAAATTTCAACTATCGCTTTCTGATATCAAGTATCTCTTTGGTTTCCATTTTCTCAAAAAAGATTTGTCGTTGCTCACATGTTCGATCCACAATATTCTCATATCCTTTTGTATTACAACATTTGCTAACTCCGGTCACTTCATCTGTGAGGAGGCTGACCAGCATTCACTGCCACATTGCGTATGATGATTAATATTACGTAACAGTTCATTACTCTTTTCGTTAGAAAACAGCAGATGTAAACTGTCGTAATGATTTACGCGAGTATTATAGGCAGTAAAATTACAGGTTCTTGCATATATGATGGGATACAAGAATACACAATTATTTTTGGTTCTAAGACAAGTAGATTCTGAAATGTTTAATTCACGGTGCATTCCCTCAAGATAAGGACATTCCTGTTTGTAAAGTTGACAAGTGCTCTCCTTGCAGAAATGTTTAATTGCCACCAAATTAATGAAATACACCAAGATCCACCAGAAATGAATATAGGAAACTCGCCATCGATCAATAAAATAGATTTTTTTACACTGGGGATTGGTTTGGTTTATTTTGTTTTACGGCATATCACCCTCAAAGGCTCAATTAATGCCTACAACATTTTTAAGATAGATTCGTATGAATAGAATATGTATTCTTTGGTTTAGATTGGTTTGGTTTATTTTGTTTTACGGCATATCACCCTCAAAGGGTCAATTAATGCCTACAACATTTTTAGGATAGATTCGTATGAATAGAATATGTATTCTTTGGTTTAGATTGGTTTGGTTTATTTTGTTTTACGGCATATCACCCTCAAAGGGTCAATTAATGCCGTCAACATTTTTAGGATAGATTCGTATGAATAGAATATGTATTCTTTGGTTTAGATTGGTTTGGTTTTTGTTTTACGGCATATCAAACTCTATGGGTTATTTAATTCCGACAACATTTTTTATTCGTGGTAATATTTTGTTTTCTCAAAAATCTGTTTCTGCTAACATTTTTCCTTCAAGATTGTATTGCTGGTAATTTTTTTCAAAAAAGTTTTGCTGGTAATAATTAACGATTTGCCCATAGCTGGGACCCGAACAGGTGCTACCACCCTGGGTCAGGGTGGACCTGGGAACACAAGCAATTATGAGGTGGTTCCACGCTCCTCAAAACCACCTTGCTGCTGGATGTAGTTTAACGTCTTACCCAGGACGAATGATTTATACGAATGTATGGATAGAAAAGGGGTAGTCACCAAGTCTTGCGGTGGGAAGTAAAAATCCTAGACAGAAAAACATAGAAAATCAATCGTGTGAAAGAATCATAGTGTACTAGGTAATGAGTGCCTATTTAATAGGCATATCATAGAATACAATATGGCAGCCGTTAATAACTAATGGGCATGTCAGTAATACTTTAGGAACAGCAGCAGTAAGAAAGATGAAGCCAAGATGAATGTTGTAAGATCATTTTTTGGGCTCTAAGTTCTAGATTCGGGATTAGCTCAGAGGCAAATAGTACAATAGATTAAAGCATTATTAAATAAGTATTGTGAGTTCAATCTGGTGTCCAGGTGAAGACTGAGTGGAATTCAGAGCACGCAAATATTGTGCAGTATGTAAAAAAAGAGAATAGACAGAATAAGAACATTTTACTCCAGTAGGTTACACAAAAGATTTAGTTCCATATTAGCTGACAGTGACACGTATCATCAAGTACCAGATTAAGGCCGACTGGCACAACGGGCTGAACGTTGTAATAATATCTTTTAAAATGTGGTCAGATGTCCAAGTATAAAGAATATAAATAATGCTAACTCCTCATCCTAAAAATTCAGTCAAGTGCGATAATTGGGAGCAATAGAAACTAGAATAAATAATGCTAAATGCGAACGAGTAGAAAAGTTAAAATCAACGGGTAGAAAAACTCATGATAATTGAATGTCAAAAAGCAATAATCAATATATAAAATAATTTCTTAAAGTATGTTAGATATTGTATCACTGATATTTCTTCTTTTTTTTACAGATTCCGTATTAATTTATACATTAAAAAACTATATTGATATATGTTAGTTTCAGAAAAGCCTAACAAAACACTAGATGTAGGAAGTATATTATGGGCAGAAACTCAGACAATCCATTGTACATAAAATTATTCTCTGAAACATTGGTTATATAATATCAAAATTATAGTGGAAATATTGACTTTCATAACACACATTTATATATTTTTACACACTTTAAAATCAGGGGTCAGTTGGATCTGCTGCCTTGGTTTCAACCTTACGGTATCTTCAGGCGATTTTTATCAAATGGCCTCTTAACGCTTTATTTATTTTTTTAACTAAAGAATGCTATATTTGTTTAAAAGAAAATAAACAAAGGCACTGCGTTGGATTTTATAGAACGGGAGGTGGAGGATGTAAAGAAGAAAGGAGAAGAAGGAGGAAGAAAAGAAAGGCAAGGTTATTAAAAAGCATCGGAATTGAAATGAATATTTTTTTTATCCAGCCTCATATGTGCTTAAGACGAATTTCCTAATATGTAAGCAAGGACTCAACACTTCAAAATCCTAAATTTAAAAGCCCTACATGTTTTTACTTTTTTATTTTATTTTTTGACACATTTATTGAGCACATTTAATACTACTGTTTCATGGTCTGTTTCAACTCCCCTTCTTAAGAGAAACCACAGTTTGATCCGGTGTGCTGTGGCACGCCGTACGAGACGGTGGTTTCTCCTACAAAAAGAGACGCACGTTCGAACACTGCCGCTGAGAAAAATCATCTATAATACTACACATTATTAAAAATAAATAAAAACAAACGGACGTCTATTGAAAAACGGTTATATCATAAGCATAACGTTTGAAATCACACACATTATATATATATATATATATATATATATATATATAATAGGATAAAGGACAAATACGAAATGCTTATAAATCTAAAGTGTTTCGCTTTTATTAATACTTCATCAGGGAATTATAAATCGAACAAAAAAATCTCTATTTTTATTTTTGCTTTGGTTTCATTACATAGATTTTCTATTTTATTTATCCTATCATTCTGATCTATATTTATTCTGTATTTGATCCCAATACACACCCACACACGTGTGTATGTGTACACACTTATTTACATGCATTGTCGTGTAGAGGTATAATATTATCGATTATAATTGTTAATTTCATAATGATTTATCCATCGATATTGATTACTGTAACAGCAAAAACTACTTGGTTAAAAATATCTTCAATAAATTCTCAGGTGAAGTGCTATTTTTATGGATGCGGGTGATATCCATTTTTTTTTTTAAAATAAATAATATATAGCCAGGCAGTTTCTTGCTATTCATACGCCAGCGGAAATAAGTGTTAGAGTGAAAAGTTTATAAAATACCAGAAACTTGCCAAGGAACTTATATATATATATATATATATATATATATATATATATATATATATATATATGGAACATGATGACGATGGCCGTTCTCATAAATCTTCGGACTTGGGATTCTGCCCAAATCTCTGGAGTCGAGATGAAATAAAAAGATTTCAAGGAAAATTAAGACCTCACGACTGTACCGTTAATGCAGGTTCTTCAGATACTCTTTTTGAGTATCTTTAATGACCTAAAGATGTATTGTCACTTAATCCACAGTGATAAGAACGACGATAAGGTATTGTTCTACCTTATGAGGCATTTCATGCTAAATGAGATTAAGAAAATCTTTTTCTTAGCGTACATACATGAAATATACTAATTATGACGATTACTTTCTTCCTTCGCCTTTTTCGATATCTGGTCGACTTGGCAGTAGAATTCGTGCAGTAGGCGGCGTTTACTTTGTGATAAACTGGTCGCCAGCCGCAACTATAAGACCTAGCATGTTCTGCTTTTTAACACATAGCTGGTGGGGAAAGAGATGGATTCATATGTAAAGTAGCTACGCATAATTAGTGAATGCAATGGACTCTACTAGAATACGAAAAAGGCTCTCAGATTTCTCATTCCGTGCTGTTATACATAACCCACCAAAACATCCAAGCTTATAGAACCTGGTATTCCGAAGCTGTAACCCATCTAGGTACTTACCAATGTCAACGTTGGTTAACTTTGATGATCGGACGAGAACCGGTGTTTCACAGTAATATTAATATAAATTTGCATTAGATAAATGCGCATTAAATACGGTCCAAAATACTGTACAAGAAAAAACAGAGGAGTGCTGGACGTCTGATAGAATCAGCGCATATGACAATCGATGAGGTCATCCTTAGTAAGCCTAGCATATAAATAAATGCAATATGGAGGCCACTGATGAATAAAAAAGAAATACAAATGACAATGAATCTTCAACCGCAGCAATCAAAAACATGACGGGCAGCAGCTGTCAAAACATGACAGACAGCATCAGAAGTTGCAGGTCTAATCAGCAGGCAGGTTCGATTTAAGTCTCCTTGCTCACAACAGCAATTTGCCATATGGCCTATTACATTAAGGCGTTACTTTGTTAATTTAGTGATGTAGTTCAGTCATTGGGCCCGGAAGATTATGTGCAGTGGAAATAACTGAATAATACTAAATACTAAATAAAAAGACGAGATATCCCTAGATATGAGCAGCGTAAAAAAGAACAGTCTCCTACCGTAGATTGAATAAAGGGCTCAATTCAGAATTCCCTGTGCATTAACCAGATCTATATACACCTCAGAGAGGCCACAGAAAACAAAAACCGAAACACTCGGACAAAAAGAAATACAAAATGACAAGATGAGGACAAGAATCCGAATAGAAATAGCTTAAATAATCTAAGGTCCAGTGTGATAAACCAATACATAAGAACTGAAATAATAATTCACAATATCAATGCATATGATATATTTGGAGGATAATAGCAGAAACGAAAAAATTAAACGGACATTTAAAGATAGAAATTTGACATGTCATCAACTTTACTCAAATACATTGAGAACTGAGAACCAACTTATGATCATTAAACTTCAATGATACATTAATCAAAGTCGAGGTCATTTAAATATCCATAATTAACATTTCTTATTAGAAAATGCGAACTACGAACAACATTTATAATTAGTGCAAATAATATTCGTAATATAAAACAAAATAATTGGAACATGCAATACAAGATAGTATCCGTCAACATGAAAGTACTAGGAACGATTCAATTGAACCCTGAAATGGGTTTGCATATAATCACGAGAGACATGCCCCAATCTGCTGGTGTTGAACATGCGAGGGTAGGCTTAAATTTTAATAAGAAAAATCAGCACAGAAGAAACATAAAAACAGATAGGCCTGAGACAGAGTTGAAACGTACAGGAAACTGATAAAAAGGCCATAATTTGTTCCTGCTGTCCAATGGCATAATCACAAATTAGAAGATCTGAGAGAAAATAGCAAGATTCTGAAATTTAAAAAAAAAAAAGGCAAAATCCTGGCTAGAAAAGCAAATCACGTCAGCGTTCAACTCAAACGCATAAGATAATGTAAATTTATTTTATATAATTAACCTACGAGTTTAAAAAAAAATGGAAATATTTGAACTTTGATAGGAATTTCAAATATCACTTCGAGGTAATTCTTAGTAATTATTAACAGAGTAATTAGAGCGGTTCCAGAGAGCCTTGGAAAATATCAGAAAAAGTGATTGTAGATTACAACAGTATTTAAGAACCGACAAAACTTACCATTTCATCACAATTTAGCGTTATCGGATAATTATATTTGCAATCTCAACAATTAAAATACAATCAGACATAAATACACCATAAAAAACAGAAACAAAAAACAAATAACAGAAGAGCTAAAATAGTGATTTATGTTTTAATACTATTGTGGTTCCGTGCGTAGTAAGGTGAATATCAAGCGCACAATTATTCTGTTACTCGCAGAGAAAAATCTCGGGTAACTACTGAAGTAAAATGTAAACATAAAAAATTAGTTTTAGTTTCAACATTGTGTGAGATATGTAATCAAATCCAAAGAGACTAAATCGTAACTGATGTAATGGAATAACCTCATAAGTGACTACACTATAGGTAGAAAATACCTATTAGTATCTGTAAGTCAATTAACTACAGACTTTAGCTGAAATCTTTTCAGCTATACGGTTGATCTCTCTGCCTTCGGACAGAGAGGAACCCAGACGAGGCAATGCCGAAGGGCAGAGTCTCGTCTGGAGTGGTAGATCGACCCGACCCCATTTTTTACGGGGATTTTTTGCCCGAGCCTATGGGCTCAGATACCCCACGTTAAATTCGGCCTTGTGCTACATGTGACTGCGTGGGGCAGTTGCTAGATACTCTACCTGGAATCTTTTCCAGCTGTGGTCGTCGAACTTTCTGCATCCGAGCAAAGAGGATCCCCAGACGAGGCTATGTCGAAGGGCAGATTTTCGCCTTGCTACCCGACCCCGTTTTATATGGGTTCTAAGGGAAGTTTTTGGCTGAGCCTACGGGCTCGGATACTCCACATTAAATTCGGCCCTGTGCCACATCTGATCGCGTGGGGAGGTTAGTAAATACACTAGCTGGTCTCTTTTCCAGCTGTGCTAGTCGAACTCTCTGCCTTCGGGTAGAGAGGATCCCCAGACGAGGCTATGTCGAAGGGCAGATTCTCGTCTCGGGAAACAGTTACCCGACTCCGTTTTATACGGGGTATACGGGGAATTTTGGGCCGAGCCTATGGGCTCAGATTACCCACGTTAAATACGGCCTTATGCCACATCTATTCTGGTGGTGGTGGGTGGCTAGTAAATATTGTCTAGCTGGGATATGTCGTGTACGACTCAAACTTACGTGAGAACTACCGACCTTCCAATAGCAGCACTCACTACTGGATTGACTTACGACGACCTTATGCATATAACTGTTATCTTTATTTTTATTGTATTGGTTTTTACAATAAACCTTTACTTATTTTCTCCCTCGTGTTGTTCAAGTATTTATTCTTATTAGCACGGAATATAACAGTAACAAAGAGAAAAACGAACCGTACTAAATGTGGATCTGTCTGCCAAAGACGATATTCGGTTATATAGTAATGTGAAAGAAATGCTAAATAGGAATTTTACTGAGAATTGTTAGAGTTGCGGTGCATGAAATCGACTGAACGGGACACAATCAGTGACGCACTAGAAATCATCCACCAAAAATATGATATAGACAGTTTGATTTTAGAAGCACAGAGACAAACCTCAAAGATACTGAAATAATTTGTAGAGATCTAAGGAAATTAATTGCCACTTGATCCTTAGCCATAATCATGATAAATCTCTGATGTGAATATATTTAAAAAATAAAGAAATAATAAGTAGGTAGTAAGAACAGAAGATTGTAAAATGGAATAATGTAATTTTAAAACTGTCAAAAGTTTTTTTTTAATCGATTCATCCAAGAAAGGCGATAATGCCATTAATACGCAAAAACTATTCGGTGTGAAAAAGAAGAAGAAGACTTTAGAAGGATCCTGAAACCCAATCAGAAATAGAAAAAAAAAGAAACCTCTACGCCTGTTCAAAAAACCCCAACCGCAAATTCGAATTATAGCGGAAGGTGCGTTCCTTTTTGTCGGGTGTACTGGTCGGTAGACAAAATAAATAATGCCACAAATAAAACAGAGTCTACTCAAATACATGTATCCAGTAAAAAATAACTTTCGAAGTAATAAAAATATGTTGGATTAAAATATAAAACGCAGAGTAATTAAGTCATTACTATACATAATTCATAAAAAGTTACTGGTCAGCGTTGAATCAAACCAGGAAACAGTACTATTAAAAAAGTTCTCAATACACTTGTGAAAATAAAAAATGTAAAAATAGCATGTAGATCTTTTAAATTTAAAAATCAGGAGTTGAGTTGAATCCGCTAACTTGGTTTCAACTTTACGCTACCTCAGGCGACTTTTATCAAATTATCACCTAACGCAGTTTTTTAACCCCCCCCCCAAAAAAAACCCCCCAAAGCTACATAATTTTCAAAAATAAATAAACAACCGCACGATGCTGGGTGTAATAAATAGGGAGGAGGAGGATGATGATGTGAAGGAGGAAGAAGAAAAAAGAAGAGATAAAAGCAAGTGTATTGTAAATGGGGGGGGGGGTAAAATTACTTTTTTTTTTTTTAATCCAGCCTCATATGCACTTAAGGAAGATTTTCTGATATATAGGCAAGGACTTAAGGTTTCGGAATTCTGGTTTTTTGAAAGTTTTTTTGATCCGGAAATGTCATAATCACTAATTTTTTTCTGTTGGCCGATTTTTCAAATATTATTGTGATTGTTGTGCGATTTTGCTATGTTTTTAAAACAATTTACTTTACAAACGGATCTTTTTTTTTTCTTTTAAATTCCACACATGGTTAGCTAGTTTGGTAGATTCCCTAAGTTTTGCTAGCTTAAATGACGACCTACGGTTGTACCAACTACAATTAAAAGAAACTTCCGTACGCGCTATGTACGTTTTATTTTGGCCATTAATATCTTACTTCTGCCTTATAAATTATAGCTTCTGTTTTACAAGATCCACTTAATGGACATCTATTCTTATTTCTACAGTTGCATAAGTTACTAGTGTTATTTTTGCTGCACGTTAGTTTTGAGATTTCTGGCGCTTTGTCTATTTATTATTGTTTCTAAATTACTAGTACAACTGTGTTTTTATTGAATACCTTATGTAATTCTGAATTTTTTTGGAAGTGTTTAGTAAAAATTTTGAAAATTAATTTTCCTATTTTACATTTTACCTCCAAGTCCTTGCTTACATATCAGAAAATTTTTCTTAAGTGCATATGAGGGTGGAAAAAAGGATTTTACCCCCCCCAAATACATTAACAAAACACTTGCGTTTCTTCTCTTCCCCTTTCTTCTCCTTCACATTCTCCTCCTCCCTTTCTATTACACCCAACGTCATTCGTTTGCTTATTTATTTTTTTAAAATAATAATGTATCGTTCTTTATATTTTTCTAAAATAAAAAAGCGAAGGTGATCATTTGATAAAAATCGCCTGAGGATACCCTAAGGGTGAAACGTAGGTAGCGAATTCAACTTAACTCTTGATTTTTAAATCACACACACACATATATATATATATATATATATATATATATATATATATAGTTTCTTTGATATCTTTGCCAAAAATCCGTCTAAACTTTACATACTCTCCGTGGTTCCAACCTCCCTCTTCCTATCAAGCCAAGTGCTTCTCTCGGAGGGAAAGACCGAAACTAAATTTAGCAAGTCGTTATTACCTACTAGAGATATACAGCAGCAAGGTAACATAATGTAATAGCTTCCCAGTTTGCTATCGCCATTTGCCAATCTTAGCACACTGTGCCTTTATCGAACCAATAATCAATGTTATGAATGGCTGGAACCTTAGATTATATATGAAACCAAACCATAGCAGAATTTAACACGTTCTTCTTGCAATAGATTCGCCGATTTGTTACTGTTCAACTCTATAAATATGCATTTTCTTGAGTAGGATTCATATGATACAATTTGTTTGCTTTTTGTGACCTATTAAAACTTGTTTTTCTTATTTTTGCCGGTTTACAATTTATTAAACGTCATCGAACTGATACTGGTGAATATATAACATTTTTATCTAGGTATGTCCAATATTTCGCTAAAAAGTGGTATACCTTGACGACAAAAGGTCCCCAAATTGATAAAACAATTGTTAACGTTTAAATATTTATGTTCTTATTAAAGAGGAAAGACCAAAGTATTTTCTGAATATTTTTTCAGATTTTTTAATCCTTCCTATAAATGTTAAAAATTTTATTAAAAATCTTGTTTTTTTTTCGAGTCAAAAAATTTCGTAAAATGGAACTTATCGACATTTCTGTCAGAAAGATCATAGTTTGTTAGTTAAAAAATCATGAAAAATCAATTACACCTATTTCTTTTGTTATCTTAGGAAATTTAGAATGATTAAAGTATACTTAATGTAATTTGAAAGAAACATTACTTACACTTTTAGCAGAAATTTTTTTAAGAGAGATATTTCCAACCGTAGTCGTTCCTTTTTTAAGGAATTGACAGGCATAATTGATGTACGTCAATATATTCACAACTTACTGCACGGAAATTTATTGGATGGTAGCGCCAAAGTGATATAATTCGTTCTAATTTTAAGTGAATCTGGTTAGTAGATTTTTTTTTTTAAAATTCACTTTCAAGTTTGTTTTTTTTTACCTTACGTTTGAGGAAGAATTCTGCACTGAAAATAACATTTAAATTATGAAAGAAAATCAAATTTTACAAGTAAAAATAAAACAGTAAAAAAAATACATTTTTTTAAATTGAGGTTTATTATTTCAGTCATGAAATATTTTTCTGAGAATATAAAAATTACATGAAACACCATTAATTGAAACGGGTTAACTTAATGAAATGAGATTTTATTTCTTTTTTATTAAGGCAGATTTTTTTCTATTTATTAATAATTATATGGCAATAATATGAGTTTTATTTTATTTATTAATAAAATTAACATGCTATGTTGGTTTTGTTTTGACTCAACAAGTATTTTTTAGTTTGAGTAGTAGCGAGCTAACTCCAGAAAATTTAAACTCCAAAAATCGTTTTAATTGATAATTTGTCGTGTGGATAATAATTCCAAAGTAATGTACAATGAATTTATGCATTCGATTTCAAACTTGAAAATTTGGGTGGACTTCCAAGGGCGTTTTTTTTTGTTTTTTTTGTAATTGTAAATAGTCGATATTTTCTTTTATCCCACTATTCGATTATATTTGAATAGAAAAAGAAAAAATTGAAAATAATACGACGATATTCAGAAAACTTGACAAGCGTTGTTTTCTTGTTACTGAACGAATCAAAGCCATTTCTGAAGTAAAAAAAAAACTTGCTTCTATCAAAGGAAACTACTCATGTGACATTATTTCAACAATGTGCATCCGTACTTTCGTTGTAGACGATTTTAAATACAATTTTGGAATATTAAAAATTATTTTTAAAATAATTATGGTTGTCAGATTTTAATAAACTTTCAAATTTATGATCTTTAAAAAGTAGAGAACATAATATATCATTTCCATAAGGTTGCAGAAAGAACTTAATGTATAAATATATAACAACCTTTTGTCATATTGTGTACTTAAAATTGAAAAAAAAAAAAGAAAATTAATGTAAAAATTCATTGTTCATCAAAAAAATTTTTTTCTTTCAGATAATAATTACCTTCGTATATATTATTCAGAAAAGCCATTAAAAACTTTCTTAATTAAATATTGTCTTAGTTTTATTGGGTTTTGTATTTTTACAATTGAGGTAAAAGTTTGGACAATTTCGGACATTTTTTTAACAAAAAAATCGATGATTTAGATTTTTCAGAGTTTTGTGCATTTAATTAAAAAAAAAAATTCAGGTTGCAAATAAATTTTTTTTTGTGTTTTCATAAAATTAAGTTCGAGGGGGGTAACAGATATAAAAAAAAATATTTATACCATGACTTTCAAAGAGACAAACATTTCTAAAATAAGTTCATTCATTTCTGAATAAGTTCTGAAGTTTTCATTAAAATCCAACAAGTAGTTAATTTTTACAAGAATTTCGAAATTAATGTGTCTTTCAACTGACAAAAAAACAACTAAAAAAAAACGCTAAAAAGGTCAAAATTGGACATACCTATTTTTATCACTACTGAATCTCAGTTTTAGATTATATTGACTTTGAATCATAGGCAAAAGCTTGTGGTACTAATATTTTATCGGATATATTCCCCTAATTCTGACCTGATTCATTCGGCGAGTTAAAACTCTCGTCTCGTATGAAGAATAGAATTATATCCTGACCGTACGTTATGTCTTGATCCTCTTGTTTCAGTAGTAAATAGGTTTTTAGAGGTGGAGCTACAAGCCACACGCCGAACCGGTTTTGGTTTCAGAGTTTATCTAATCGCATGGTTACCACCAAGACTAAAGAATCCAACCTTCGCTTCTATTTAAAACCCAAGATGAAATATCTATATATTTCAAAATGGAAATTTCTATAAATTTAAACGCATCTACCTAATCAGGAACGTGTACTCATCTCGCCGATCCCAATTTCTGAGCTACGCGAACAACCGCCATGCTGATTCTGTTTATATTTCTGAGATGAGGTATTACGTACAATATTTACATTGTTCGGACTATCATTCTCATCTTTGTTGCTATATTTATCACAACGTTTCGGCCGTTTTAGCACGCTGGGGTAGACTGTTATAGTTCCACGTGCCATGTCTAATGGATGTCAGTTATCAGTTATCTCCTGTTAATTCCCCTCTCCAACTCCTCCAACGCCTTAAGCAGGTATTGAACTCACTCTTTGGGTCCTGTCACTGGATCTAACGCATTTATCCACCGTGCCATGTGCTCTTTAGGACCAGCGAGCAAAATAAAGGGTTCAGTTCGACATTCCAATCACCTGAAAAAGGCCGGAGCGTACAACGGCCGAAATCTTGGGATAAATATGGCAACAAAGATTAGGATGATATTTCGAACAATGTAAACAGTGAACCGCCATGCTATATATATATATATATATATATATATATTTCGGCAGCAATTTTTCACTAATGCATGTTTCATCAAATAATATAGACAGGTTTTGTCTATTTATTTTAAGTTCCTTTCATATTGTCTGATAAGCTTAATTACATTATCGTTGAAAGACGAAAGGGAAACACCAAATTGATACATGTTTAAATCCAATCTAAGCTTTCGGCTTACATAATCCATTATCAAAGATGACAATTTCAATAAATCAAACAACACAGACAAAACTACAATGATAGTTCGCCCTTGCTGCTTGAATAAGCTCAAAGTAACGACAGACTCGTATATACGAGACGAGGAAGCGAAAATCGCGTCGCATCTCGTGACGTCACACATGACCACGCGAGAGTGAAAACCGAGAAGTATTAAGTATGAGAAGCCGTTGGTATGAAATGTTCGCATTAGTGTTTCAGGTTCGAATACCAAGCAGTACAACATGCTGTTTCCAAATTTCTGGCGGAGTGAATTGCGTCATGGTGCTCTATTTCTCAGAGACAGTGCCAAACTAGCCCTCCTATACTGTGCAGTCGATAACATCAAAAAAGCGCTCATGCACGAAATAAAATGGCGTCAATTTTCCCGGCGCACCAGAGAGGCAGACATATT
The DNA here is from genome assembly GCA_964036315.1 of Acanthosepion esculentum. Lineage (NCBI taxonomy): Eukaryota > Metazoa > Mollusca > Cephalopoda > Sepiida > Sepiidae > Acanthosepion > Acanthosepion esculentum. The sequence continues at coordinate 70,256,075 of OZ038475.1, forward strand.
TAATCTACAACAATGACAATATATAAAAGAATTATGTACGACTCACAAAATATACGATTAACGTAAGGATTTGTAAAAATCTGATGAAATTTTATAAAAACGCATGTGGTTAAACAGAAAAGGTGAATATTGGAGGAAAAGAAATAAATGAAATATGTGATGAAATCATTTCGAACTACTAAAATAGATCAATGATTAAATGATTTTCAACGAGTTCGATCCTCACAGGGTATTCCACTACAATTGTGAAACGAATATTTAAATTATCTCTTGTTTCTTCACTTTTGCTTTTGCGTCCACAAAGTTTCGGCAGTTCATTCAGGGAATTTTGAAAATAACCCTTTACTCAATCTACCAGGTAGATCATGTCTAGTCTTCGTTTAGCTATTTCTTGTCATGTTTCCACTGACTCTGATTATATCCGTACTACCCCGGCCCAGTGATGTAAATCACAATTACATTCGCGCCAAATTAACTTAACAAAAGTGTAATCATTTCGGCCAAACTGAAATGAAATATATTTGTTGATCACTTGTTACCGGTTTCAGAATATCGAGTGCCTGAATCAGAAGATTGGAGCAACAATCTCTACATCATAAACGTTTCGTTTTTGGCTCATTTTCTTACTAGGTTTTGTTCAATAAATACCAGGAATACAAAATAAAGACGCAGATGGTGGGGTAGGAATCTCTTCCATTTTTCTTTTTGTTTGGATATTTCGATATCGATATGCACACTTGAACACCCGCACGCACAAAAAAAAAAAATGGAAGTGAGGAAGAATGAAGAAAATGTTAGGTGCGTAGTATGAATTCTACCACAAAATTCCCACCCACAAAATCAGATGAAACGGTGTGTCTTTTTTTAAAATGAGTGTTTTGAGCATTCAACGTCGGAAAACAAATTGCTTTCTGACTTTATGAATGAGACGAATGACGCTGTCTACCTCACACATATTCAATTCGGATGGTGACAAAGAAAGAAGTTTCTCTTTTAAGTATCTACATTGACAAGTAGAAAAATATAAAAAAGCTGCATTAAACAAACATTAAGTAGCCGTTAACGATGTATAAGTCGACGATTCATGCATAAGAAACAATCTCAAGAAATGAATATTCTAGTTCCAAAGAAACACACACACAATATATATATATATATATATATATATTGAATTGGACAGAGTCCGACAATTTATTTTAAAGACCTTTTTTATATGTTTAACGTTCTTTTTATAGATACAAGTATTTAAGCAAATGCTCTGTTTTATAATAAACAGCATTAAATAACATTTACCGGCCTGTAAAAGTTATTTAAAATATATATATATATATATATATATATATATATATATATATTAGTAGTAGTAGTAATCTTATAAGTAACTACACTCGTTTCGGAAAACTTTCTGGTTCTTCATTTGCAAATAATCAAATCAATATCGAAGGAAAAATGTAAAAAAAAAAAGAAAGAGCCGAGAACATGAACGCCTATCGACAACAATTGTTCAGCATGCAGGTCCAAAGCCCAAAGAAAAAAAAACGATACGAGTACGAAGCTAACTAAATAAAGTGTTCAATACAGTAAGTAGAGCAGATCTAGATAAACCTAGAGAGCCAGACAAACCTACCAAAGTTTCACCTAAGCGGATCGTCACGGAAGGCAGCATGCATGCATGCATATATATATATATGAGAGTACAGACGATCCTTTAAAATCTCTTCGGTTATAATTCCTTTAATGAACATACAAAAATATATTTATCTCTTAAGACCAATGTTTTCTTAATAAATGAAGTCAATTTATCTAGGAAAAGAGAGAAGAAAAAAAACTAAAAAAGTAATTTTTTTTAATATTCTCTCTGTCACTCTCTCTCTCTCCCTACCCCAAAAATAAAACATTATATTGAAACGTATTTTTCTTTCCTTCTCTTAACATTAAAACATTTTCCTTTTTATTTCTTCCTCTCCCTTTTACTTTCGTCTGGGTTAAAATGACTCCATTTATTAAGAAAACGTGGATCTGAAGAGATTTTTGTATATTCATGAAAAAATTATAGCTGAATGGATTTTTTAGGGCCCTCTGAACGCAGTATATTTGTCTGTCCTTACACTGAGCTTTCTTTGGATTGATATTCTCTTTGGAAGTATCCCTACTAGTTATCAATTTATATATATATATATATATATATATATATATAGGTAACTATACTCGTCTCGAAAAACCTTCGAATTCTTGATTTGCCAATAATCAAATCAATCTTGAAGGAAAAAAAGCTTAAAAAAGAAAGAGCCAGGAACATGAAAGTCTGTCGAAAATAATCGCACAGATACAGGTTCAAAGCCCAAAGAAAAAACCCCGACACGAGTAAACAACTAACTAAAAAGTGCTCGATACAAAGCTGGCTTTCCCTGACGATTCGCTAAGGTGAAACCTTGGTAGGTTTGACTTTCTATATATATATATATATATATATATATATATATATAAATAACAAATGGAAAACTGTTTAATTGACTTGATAACTCGTTTCGCCATCTTTAGATAAAATTCTTCGGATCAGAACGAAAGTAGTATGTATGTTTGCTTCAATATTACATCGCCAATAATTTTTCGCTAAGCTGGCATTAAGGATTTAAAAAACAAAAAAAAAACAAAAAAAATATTTGTGTGATTTGTATAAAATCCGTTATTTTATTTATGCTCTATTTTTTTTTTACTTGTTTTTTTTTTTAAATATGTTGAAAATATCCTCCCAGCGCTTCTGCATTGAATTTAAGGTAAATCCTGATCCCATTTATCAGAATGTGCTGAAAGTAGAAGATTCATATATTTTAAGTAGGAGTTTGTGTTTTCTTTGTCAACGAGGTGTGTATAAATAGGATATACAATCCAGACACAGTTTGATATATTTTCACAAATATTTCTTTCGTTCTGATCTGCGGAATTCTATCAAAGATGGTGAAACGCTGAGTCATGTCAATATAATATATACATACAAGGTGTGATGGATAAATTGTCTAAATTATGCAAAAAGGAAAATGACACTGTCATCCCATTTGAACAGATATATTTACTGAAATTACACAAAATTACAAAATCTTGAAATACGAATGAGTACATTCATTCCATAATATCACCATTGGCTTCGATCATGGCTTCTACACGACTTCGGAATCTCCTGCAACTCTTCTGGACTGTCCCCTTGTTTAAGTTGGTGAATTCTGTCATAATCCTTTTGTCCTCATCTTTACTGTCATATTCACGACTTTTCAGCCGTTGTACGCACCGGCCTTCTTCAATTAATTGGCATTTCGAAGTGAACCCTTTATTTCATCCACCCCTTCCACGGTCGACGAAATAAAGCATTCAGTTCAAAATTCCAAAATATATCACCTAAAGAAAGATAGCAGTCCGAACAAGTGAATGATTTGACAGGTGAAGTGGAATCTTTCTAATTTCTGGTTCTGCTAATATTAAAACAATTGCAAAAATATTCGGAAAATGAGGCGGAAGGAATTCGAAGATGTTGAACAACTTTAATACAGGTTTGTTCAGGGAACGGTGTAAAATCTTTCGCCTATCCATCAAGAATGAAGTTATAAAAAGTCGTTTTCTTACACGTACTTTTCAAGCGTTGGGCCAGCGAGGAAATGTCGTGAAGCCCATATGTCAAACTCGAAATCAGTTGCTAAAAACATGTGAAACCGATCACTCAACTATATTCAAAACACACCCATTAAGAAAAACGGATGAGACGAGCAAGAGAATAAATGTATTTATAAGAGACAGCTTTTTTTCAACCAAAGAATACCATGATACGCAAAACGGGCCAAACTGATTAACAAAGGCTTGTAGCTACCGACTAAGCCAGCTCTCAGTGTCTGAGTCTTCGAAAATACGAAGCTCTTATTGTGTGTGCTATTATAGCTGAAGTGGTCGGTTCCTGGGAAATTCCAGAAGATAGCTCAAACATATAGGTTATTGTAAAGGAACTTGTAGAGTGTTCATGTCGAAGTGAAAAGCTTTTGAAAAGAAACTGAATTTTATGCACGACAACGCTCCACCCCATTAGCAAAGATAACTAATGAATAACCAAATAAAACCTGTTTGAAAGGCACTAGTTTGATGAAGTGTCCCTCTTTTCCAATCAAATTTAAACCAATAAAAGCTTATGCATCATTCTGAACAGGAATTATTACAATGGCTGCCGATAATTTATTGACAAATACGAAATTAGGTGTGTTCTTCGTACAACATGCAGGATATATTTACATTATTTACATGCTGAATATCGATTTATATTTCTGAGATTAGGTGTTATATCTATTTACATCATTCGGGCTGTTGCCCTGATCATTATTGCCATATTCACAACGTATTGGCCGTTACATGCTCCGAGTTTCTTCAGGTGATATACGTTGGAATTTCGTAACAAACCCATAATATAGTCCACGGAGAGGAGGTATATTGTTCTAATTTTAGGTGCCATTATTATTATTATTATTATTATTATTATTATTATGATGATATCTCAGTTTCACTTAATTAATTTTAGTAACTCAAATCTCTAAGGTTTGTTTCCTTCTGCCGTGGCCAGGTATTGAACTCACAACTCTTTGGTTCAAGTCACTTTTTGGAATACTCAACCAACTCTTAACCACTGGGCCATATTGTACGCATTTTTGTTATCACAACGTTTCAGCTGTTGTGACCTCCGGCTTTCGAGGATGCCAATCGAAATTCGAACTGAACCATTAACTGGGATGGAGTATTCACGTTCCATGGCACATGTCTCGGCATATCTCGTCTCGATTAAATAAAGGGTTCAGGTCTAAATTCCGTGTAGATTACCTGGATCAGTCGAAAGTTTGTGATAACAACATGATAATAGACCGCATGCAAACTACGTAAATAAAGATAACTAATCATTCCAGAAATTCTGACAGATATGTAGGATATACATTTTGTTAATATCGTCTTTTAATTGTTGGTTATTTCCAATTTTCTGTTCAAATTATTTTCTATTATAAGATTTGTCTAAGTAAGGTAATTAGAACCGTTATTGCAAACTTTTTGGGGAGATTTTAGAAACATTACTGAACAATAAATCTTGTAAAATTTAAAAAGAAATTAGTGGCACATAGTAAGAGTACTCTGTATTCTAAAGGTTTTCCATGCGTGAAATCTCATTAAAATTAATGGTGCCGCTATTTCAGTAAATTGATTAGATTAATAAAAATAAGGAAAGTAAAAGGTGGCTAATAATATGAAAGGCAGTTTATATATTTGATAAAGATTCAAACGTTTTTAACACATCTAAGGGAATAAATACTATAAAAGCGTCATTTTATAAATCAACTTATATATGTGTGTTTGTGCGCGTGTGTACACACACACAAACATACAGGTGGCATAAAGTGTTTGAGGACACGTGATTATGCGCTTATGTGATGACCAAGTTTTTAATATTTCAGAGCATCAATGACAATCAGTTAAAGCAAGAGATAAAAAGATATTGTGCAATTATTACGATAAACGCAAAACAGAGCGACGTAGAGATTGCACGTTGTTTGAGATATCGTTTGAGCACAAAGTTCGAAAGGAGTTGAAAGCCGCCAGCGTGGATGTGTCGCCTGTAGCAAAGCGAAAAAATCATTCACAGTGTTCGGTTAATATCAGAACACCACAATTCGTGCAGCAGGCGTAAAACATTATCGATCATAATCCCAGAATCCGAGAGTATTTGAGTAAGATCTTCTTGTGACCAAGAACAGAATCAGCTATGTGGCGCATAAAGAAATTCAGTAAAAGTCAAACGTGATTAGGATAGTGCACATCACGTGGGCACACACACTAGACAACAGTTGCTCCGAGTAAAGCGAGTATTGACGAAGTCGAAACATTCAGAGGTACCTGAAAACCCCTTTATTCACTACGAATATAATTTAAAAAATAAACCGGAGAAATGAGATTGTTATGAGCGGATACTTCTGATATTCGCCATGTTATTCACATCAAATTTCCCGCTTCTGTAGTGGCTTTAGTGGTGGTGAGTCGTGATGGACATGTCATACCAGTCGACATCTTTCGACGGGGTCTTTGCTTGAAAGCTGCTGGATATACATTGTATGCGATGGAAGGTAGTATGTGTTTCAGTAGGACCCTGCTCCTGCTAATAAAGATGTCCTGAACCAAGATAGATGGCGGCTATTATGCATGGCCAAATCACACCAAACATGTAGCCACCTAACACGCCAGACCTGAATCCCCTTGGCTATTAGATGTAGGGTGTTGTTGACGTGGAAATAATTAGCGTTCACACCATACGACTAATTCCCTGAATTGCTGCTGTTGCCCCATAACTAGCCAATAGAATCCATGTAATGATAGCATGCCAACGTTTCTGGTCCCACATTGAAACCATCACTGTACATTAAGGCGGTTATATCGAATGAATATGTAACCCAACTGTTACTGTATCTGTGTGCCAAGTTTTATACCAATAAATTTGCTTGTTTATAAAATGTTTTTCTTACAGTTCATCAATGTGTCCTCAATACATTATGAAACTCGTTCTTACTAATAGCTATATTTTATTAAATTTGCAAATGCGTTGGTTTTATATATATATATATATATGAAATATATTTATTTTTAAAAAATATGATTCCATCGCTACATAAGAGTTCCCATGTTTCAAAACAAGATAAAAACTTCAATTTAATCACACGGAAATATATATATATATATATATATATATATATATATATATATATATATATATATATATGTGTGTGTGTGTGTGTGTGTGTGTGTGTAAGCAAATGTGTGGATGTAGATCCGACGGTATGATGAAAATGTGGAAAAGACAAAGCAAAATCCGAATATGTGAGTTTACTGTTTTTATTTTGTTTTTGTTATTCTGTCGACGTCAGACGTTTCGGTCAAATAGACCTTCTTCAGGACATGGTTAATGGAGACATATTTATATTAGATTTAAGTTAGATGAAGAGATGATATATACAGGACTGGTCAGAAACAGAAAGACTGAAATTCTAAAGTCAGAGTATTCTTTCTTGGACGCTGGCGTCGCGTGGGCGGCACTAAGAAAACCTGCTCACAGGGAAAAGATTGTATCCTAAGTGGAAGGTGGGGGGGACTTATTTAAAACTATGGCTTATCGGTACGTTTGTCAAGCATTAATCTTGCTAGGCAGCTTGATATATGAAACATTTTATTCATTTACCCACAGAAACATGATTTAAACAAAATCACTGATAGATTGAATAGAGTAGAACTTACTATAAAATTTACCCACGAACTTGAATCGAATAATTCTCTACCTTTTCTAGACATACTACTTACTAGAAATAATAACAAACTAGAATTCAAAGTATATCGTAAACACACATGCAAAAACGACTATTTACACTTTTACTCTCACAATGATACTAGGACTAAGAGGTGTTATTATTGGATTTTACTTGAGAGCTCTGCGAATCTGTTCAGCAAAATATTTGGATGACGAATTTAGTTATATCGAGGATACCTTCTCCAGCCTTTCGTATCCGAGACAACTAATACTCGGCGCTAAACCTAAAGCCTTGAAAATTCACAGAGTTCGTCCATCAGTAAATAACAACATACCGACTACTACTACTACATCAAAGGTGGAGAGAGGCACACTTTCAGCTGCCCCTGATAATCCTATCGGCCGCATCTTTCTACCGAATAACCCTCTGACCGAACACATCTCCAACAATCTAAACGCGCTAAAAATTAAAACTACTACATTACCCACTAAAACTATACGTAATATATTGAATAATACCAGCAGACAGCATATTAAATCCGATGCTTGTGTCTATCAGGTGCCTTGTAGAGACTGCAACTTGAGTTATGTAGGCGAGACAGGTAGATCATTGAAATCTCGCATTTCCGAACATAAACGTGATATTCGCCTCGGTAATCTAAGCAGTGCTTTAGTTTTACACATAGCCAAATCTGATCACAATTTTGATTTCGACTCTGTGAAGATTTTAAAATATATCCACAATAAAAACCTTAGGCAGATTTACGAGGCTGGCATGATAGCCACCTCACACACAATAAATACCCGACAAGGTTTATTTCATATCAAGCTGCCTAGCAAGATTAATGCTTGACAAACGTACCGATAAGCTATAGTTTTAAATAAGTACCCCCACCTTCCACTTAGGATACAATCTTTTCCCTGTGAGCAGGTTTTCGTAGTGCCGCCCACGCGACGCCAGCGTCCAAGAAAGAATACTCTGACTTTAGAATTTCAGTCTTTCTGTTTCTGACCAGTCCTGTATATATCGTCTCTTCATCTAACTTAAATCTAATATAAATATGTCTCATTAACCATGTCCTGAAGAAGGTCTATTTGACCGAAACGTCTGACGTCGACAGAATAACAAAAACAAAATAAAAACAGTAAACTCACATATTCGGATTTTGCTTTGTCTTTTCCACATTTTCATCATATATATATATATATATATATATATATATATATATATTTCCGTGTGAGTAATCCCTTCGGCACAGCTTAAAATAACTGGTCCACTTGCAAAACAACGGATGACTCTTTTAGGAATATTGTTTTGGAAATGCGCGTACATTAGGACTTGCTTTGCCTACGATATTTGTTGGAACCGAAAAGAATGTTTTTATAAATTGGGAAGATGAGTTCTCGACATAATATTAAGTCTCAAATCAATCCAGGGTTTCATAAAAAGTTATGTATTTATTTATTTTTTTCTTTAAAAAATGTGAAGTTTAAAACTTAAAAATGTTAACTGTTTAATAATGTCCTTTTTCTACCAAGTTGTAATAGTACGTAGTATGGATGATTATATTAATCAGGTTTATCATCATCCCGATTATATTTTCGCACCGGTATACACATTTATTAGAGCAATATAAATAGACGTTAACGAAAAATTTTAGGAATTCATAGCATATATATATATTATATATATATATATATATATATATATTTCTAATAACCATATCGGCAATGACTGTCCACTACTATTAGTTTTATGAGGTTTTACACAATCATAAGGTAGCCTGGCTAATGGCCAGTCATTGGCGACATGGTTATTACAATTAATATTCAAAACTGCCACTTCTTGTGGCATGGAGCACTTTTATGCTAAAATGCCGTTTTGGGGCAGACTATATATATATATATATATATATATATATATATATATATGTATGTATATATGTATATACCGGGTGTAACAGCATAATTGTCCATTCCACAAAATGTTTAATATCTGAATAATCATTAAACTAATTTTCTTTTTTCCGGGGTTTCAGATAAAATGTTTTGTCACCTTGATACCATTTGTTGCAAGAATCACTGAATAACCCTTTGAATTATTCAGCTAGAAAGAGAAAATAGTTTTGTCAGCCCCACCGTCTTCCCACGCAAGAAATGATGAGAGGAAAATGATCATTCAGGCTTTCACTAATGCTACCAATATCCATACACTGGCTTCTATCTTCAAAGTCCATTCAACAACCATCAACAGAACGGTGAATAAGTTTTAAAAAGAGAGAACAGTAGAGAATAAAACTGGATCAGAAGTCACAACAGGAAGAGGAATCATCATTTCAACTTAGATCTCAAGAGATCAATTATAAGAAATTCAAATCAGCCCGCTAACCTGGTTACAGATTTCGGTATCTTCAGGTGATATCGGCCAATTGATTTCCTAACGGTTTATTCTTTTTTAAATAAAAATATGAACGCTGTATTTTTTTTTATAAATAAAAAAACGCACGACGTGAGTTCTGGCTGAAGGTGAGGAGGAGAAAAGCAAGTTTATTGGAAATGTACTGGTGGGGAGTTAAGTCAAATATACATTCTTTTCATCCCATTTCATATGAACTCACAAATTAACTTTTTAGTATGTATACAACAGCTTATAATTTCTGATCTCTCATTCACAAGTTTTTTGGCGGGGGTGTCTGGAAAGGTTATAGCTAACTTTTCTTGTTGACAAACGTTGCAGATGTTAATATGATTGTTTTAAGGTTTTGCTTTTTAAAACTTATCCAGTTCACAGTCTGATCTTTTTAATGTCTATTTTCCTTTAATTTACACACATAGTTGGCTAGTCTAGTAGAATTCATTTCTAGCTTAAAAGATGGCTTGTGATTGTACCACCCATTCTTAAATTTACCCTCATTACAGCCTATGTATAT
>OZ038475.1:70271316-70333816 GCA_964036315.1 Acanthosepion esculentum
ATTCCAGTACAACCTATGAAAACTAATATCATTTCTTTTTAGCATCCATACCTGGCAAAAAATAAATATATATATATATGGGAACACGAAGTTTCTTGTAGAAAGCAGAAATTTAGCACCATCTAAATGTGTTGCATGCAACCAGTTCAGCCCATATGGAAGTGTTCTGTTGTATGTAAGGAAAAGTTATCTTAACTTTGTCAGGTGGGGGGATTTTTAGGTTTGTAACGATAATTTGCGGACATCTTTCACAATGAGAGAATATTGAAAGGTTTCCCACCTTCCGTTAGGGCTCCTGCTCCTGCTCACAGTCGGAGCGACATTTTTTTTCACTGCTGTATAGTTTCAATGATCTTTCGAATTTCAATCTCATAGTTGGCGATTTTATTCAGGAATACCGATGAGAGCTGCGTATATTTTCACTTCTCACGTAATTTGGTTGTCTTCTTAAATATTTTCACCATCGTCCTTATCCTTACTATCATTATCATCATTACTTTCATTATCAGTATATTCATTATCAATATTATCATCATCAATACTATCATTATCAGTATATTCATTATCAATATTATCATCATCAATACTATCATTATCAGTATATTCATTATCAATATTATCATCATCAATACTATCATTATCAGTATATTCATTATCAATATTATCATCATCAATACTATCATTATCAGTATATTCATTATCAATATTATCATCATCAATACTATCATTATCAGTATATTCATTATCAATATTATCATCATCAATACTATCATTATCAGTATATTCATTATCAATATTATCATCAATACTATCATTATCAGTATATTCATTATCAATATTATCATCATCAATACTATCATTATCAGTATATTCATTATCAATATTATCATCATCAATACTATCATTATCAGTATATTCATTATCAATATTATCATCATCAATACTATCATTATCAGTATATTCATTATCAATATTATCATCATCAATACTATCATTATCAGTATATTCATTATCAATATTATCATCATCAATACTATCATTATCAGTATATTCATTATCAATATTATCATCATCAATACTAATATTATCAACCCTATTATTATCCTTATCAATATTACCATCATACGTACTATTATTAAATCATCATGTGTACTATTTTTTATCATCCTAATATTAAATCAACATTCTTACTATAAATATTATCATAATCATTAATAAAATATCATCGTCAAAATAATGGTCATTACTATAAAATTATCATTATTATCAGTAATTATTATTTGTCCCGGGGTACAAAATATCATTACACCAATAAAAAACAGACATTGAAAGGATATACATACGAAAACAAAGAAATAAAAAAGGGCTAACTATATATATATATATATATATATATATATATATATATATATATATATATATATATACGTAAATTGATAATAATGAAATATAACGTTGAAAAACAGCTAAACCAGTTTATTGGTCCTTTCAGATCAGACCAAAATTCAAGGACAAAAAATGTACAGCGGCTAAAATTATACATCCCCAGGCTAATGGCATATGGAACACACACACATTATATATATATATATATATATATATATATATATATATATATATATAATTAAAGGATAATTAATTTTAAGGCCTCCAACCACTCCTCCTGAATAGAGATATATGGTCGGTAGGAAAATGTATACTGATTATGAAACCTTCAAATAATAATCGGTATTAACTTTACTCACCACCGAGAATAGGCCCGGTCTCCAAGACCGAGGGAATTGCTGATTTTTACTCAAATGTCCAGGTATCGCTGAACCTGATACATTAACACAATTATGTAAATTGTCCAACTTTCCCTTGCGAATATTGCTTAGTACATGTTGGTTGAACCAGGCTTCCAAACTTTGACATGTACACATTTACTTATCATTATCTTGTTAAGAGTAATGATTTTATTAAATATAAATGTACAAACAAGTACCCTGGTAAATTTCTCCGGTATTTTTGCGTCTGATGGATACATTTGCGGGTTTATTACCTACAGGAACATCCAGGGATATTTAATGAAGAAAGAGTGTTTGGGGAATTTAACGCTCACAAGGCAGACTGAATTCAAAAGAACATATTGAAGCTTGTGGTTGTTTCTGCGAATCTGGAGATAAAAACAAAGAGCAGAAAAGAACGCACAAACTTTATCTGAAAATTATGAATTATATGACGTGTAATGATTAATTAACAGAATCCTGGAAACATTAAAGGATAAAGAAAATTTAGGAAGTTGATGACAATTACAAAAATAATTGCTCTCCCTTCATTCTATGATTAGATGTTTACAATATAGATACCCATGGACTGTTTACAATATAGATACCCATGGACATGCCACACAAAGCTGGTGCCCCACCCTATTATAATGGAGATATCAGGTAAATAAAATCAATATATATCCCACATCATTAAAAAAAATATAATGGAGACCTGAAAGTGGATATATGGTAAATAGTTGTGTTGCGTTAGTGACTTTCTCAAGAGCAGGTTATGGATAGTTGACTTATTGGGCTGCAGAATGTGTTTAGTTTTTGTGGCTAACAGAACACGTATAAGAGTGGCAGCGATTATTAATTATTTTGGGTGTTGTCCGTAATGTTAACAAAACATACAACACAATGATGAAGCAAGTCATGTAAAGAAGTGAATTAAAAATGAATAAGATATATATGTGTTCATCTACAAATAATTTATTTAGGCATTTCCTACATCGTATAGTGAATATAATAAACCCTTGAAGAGAATGTTAAGTTCACATATACACATATTTAGGCGTGTTTAAAGAAAGCGCTGAAAATGGAAGGGTACAAAGACACACTGAAGGGTGTTTAATAAAACCATGTAGTTGGAAATGTACAAAGACGTACGTTAAGGTGTGTTTAATAAAGTTGGAAAGTTCATACCTTGGATTTATTGTTGAATCTGCATCAGAATAGCGTGAAATGTTTCACTGGATTAGTGAATCGGTTGTGTTGACAACTGCTTGTTTGCTTTATGGTTTGTATAGATTCCCTTAAGCAGGTGCTGGATGGCAAAAAAGCTGCTCGAAAATGCGAGGGAAACGCAGCCGGTGGTCCATTAATAATTTGTATTATATTTTAAATATTTTCAACGGTATTGGAAGTGCCACTCGGAGCCTATGTGTAAACAACTGATTTTGGTGATTCGACTCCTGACTTTTGAGACGGAAACTTATGGTCAACCCGACAGTTGGTTCGTTTATTTATTTATTCAGGATGAGCACGATAGTTAGAATTAACGGATATACCTCTGTTCTCTTGTATAGTAACATTTGCAATAATTTGACATCAAGTACGATCAGATTGTTATCACCGTCAAGAGGGAAAAACCTATTTACAAAAACGGTTCAAATGTTAAGTTATTAAATATTATGACCTTTAAAAAAAATATAAATTTATTTTACATCTGCGTTCAAGTAGATTTTCTTCGGATGTTGCTTTTCACAACAAAAGCCATTATTTGAATTATTCGTTGAAATAAACATACTGTTGATATGCAGACGGTTTATAGATCTTGGTACTATTTTTACATACAGAAAGCACGAGTGTATTGAGAGGCTAATGTAAAGTTCCACTTATCGGTGTGCCTTTTGATTACTCATTGTTTGGTTTGTTTTTTAATAAAGGGGATTTCTTGGCCTAAATTTTGTGTGAAAGAGCTGGCATATTTAACTTGATTTAGGTCGATGTTTAATCATTTTTTTCCAATTTATTCAAAAGAAATAACGGCCCTTTGAAAAATAAATAATACCTCATTATCGTATTTTTTAATTTATGTACCAATGGGCAAATTTTTATATTTTTACTATCCATCATTGTCCCTGCTCAGATATCCATTTACATGAACACTCTATAAAGTTCCTTCAATGCTGTTCATCACTTTTTTCCTTCAATATGTCAAGTGAGTGTTACATTCTCCAAACACTAATTCCTCATTATATAATCCAGGTATATGAACTATTTCTAAATATGAATTTTATCTTTCCATTTTCCTAAAAAAATCTCTTCTTAAAAATCGCAGTTAAGAGGGAGCTCCAATGTTGGGAAGGACGGGGAAAGAAACTGCTGTAGTAGAAGTGGCAGTTGTTAGCTATTTTAAATATTGACTTTTGAATATTACAACACATAAATGTTCAAAACTTTACTGCAAGAGAAAAGCGTTGGTGAGGGAATAAAATATCACACATTATTAAAATAATATGTGCTCAAAAGAAATGTTTTCTGTAAGCGTTCTGCTTTGAGACTAGCCTCATGAGAGACCTCCGATTTTGTATGCGTCATTTATTTCTAATAAAATCTTTTATAGCTTTGATTGTGACGATTTTATTAATAGCTTTGAAGTTTAACATGTCATACAAAAATCGTGAAATAAGTTTAAAATGGTTTGATATATACGTTAAAAAGAAGACATTAAAGCAGGTACCTCCACGAAATGTAAACAAAAAGAGCATAGCATGATGAAAAAGACGCCAAACTTGACGAAAACAAAATTTTATCGTCTAAATGTTTGTTATTAAAAGGAAAGATCAAAGTATTTTTGTGGTATTTTTTTTACATTTTTAATCGTTCCTAACACGTCCGAAAATTTCGTTAAAAATCTTCTTTTTTTTTTTGAGTCAGTAAAATTGACCATTTTTTTCCATTTTATAGAATCAATGAAAATCTCAGTTTGAAATTCTTTTAAATATCAATTATCATTTTTTCAAAACTTATTTTAAGAAAATCAGAAATTATAATGTTTATTCAAAAAAAATTTAACCAAGCTTAACTTAGCTTCTGCGACGAAATTTGAAAATTTTAAGGAAAACTTTCAGCGCTCTATTTTGTTATTTGTTTTTTTTGTACTTATCTTTCACCTTTACGTTTATGATGCTTTATTGAAAATATATTATAAAGAAATTAAAACAAGACTGTTACGAATGAGATTAAATTTCATAAGAAAGGTATCTAATTAATTTATAGGTACCTTTCTTATGAAATTTTATCAGAAGTGTACATAAAATACTATACTTTCATTTACATTTACTACATTTTACTGTGTTATCTGTATTTCCATTTATTTTATTATTAATTTTGATATTTCATTTATGGAAAAAATGCCATAACTGAGATTAATATAAAAAGAAGATCATATAAATTTCATAAGATGATACTGATATTTTAGGTACCCTTCTCAGTTGAAATTGAAAAATCATATAAACTTCTCCACACGTGTTTCGCAAAATTAAAGGTCTTAACAGCGGAGAACAATGCTTAACTCAAATAACGCAACTTAATTGTATTCTGGTTGGTCTTCCGTACTTTATAATTAGAGCCCGATTATAAACACAAAATTACATTCTTAATTACTGCGGGTTTTCTGATTAGTCAAAACGATATGATTTACAACGCACTAAACAAAGATTCGTCTCATCAGGACACTTACAAAACCCGATGCGGCTTTTAACTAATTTTATAATATTTTAACAACTTAAATGTAAAAATCTATTATAATTAAAAAATAACAAATAATTGTATTAAAAATTCATTTTTCATCGAAGAATTTTGTTGCTTTCAGAAAATATTGTCCATATTTATATAAACAACTAAAAGTAAATAAAAGCATTTGAAATTAAATAATATATTTGTTTTATTGAGTTTTGTATGTTACAATTCAGAGTTAATTTTCAGGTACGTGGGGTCCATTTAAAAAAACAAAAAACATGATTTGTATTCCTCAAAGCCTTGTGCTTTTAACTATTGTAATCAGTAAACCCGATGCGATCGAATTTCTAGCGTTTTCATAAAATTAGTTGGGGGGGGGGTAATAAATATTAAAAAAAATATTTCTGCCATGACTTTAATATTTATAATAATTTCGATCATCTGTGAATAATTGCTGGAAGTCTCATTAACATCCGACAATTATTTTCATTTTTGCAAGATTTTCCAAATTAATGTGCATCATACAAAAAAAAAAAAACGTGCTAAAAATTGTTTATGTTATTTTAATAGTTCCGGTGATACAAAGAGAAACAAGGATATTGAAATAAAAATTCAGATTGTTCTAAAAAGAAGGAAAATCTTTTTTAAATAATTAAAACAAACTTTGATCGTTCCTCTTAATATAAATATTTAGACGATAAAGTTTCGTCAAGTTTGGCGTCTTTTTCATCATGCTATGCTCTTTTTTTTAGCGATCTCGTGGAGGTACCTACATTAAAGTGACTCATATCATTTTAAACATTGATGCTATCCGTCCCACTTTCAGAAATTATCCGCACTTTCGCCATAATATAGCCTTAGGTTTATCATACTGCTTTCTGCATATGCGTACTTACAGATGGTAAGAGTTTGGTCACGTAATCGAAGTTTGTGCCAGATCTTGCCAGTTTTCTTGCTGATGATACAGTGTAAACATGAAGGCTTCGTTATAGTGTGCACCAACGATAAACAAAGTGTAGTGGACCGTATCTTCAGAGAGCATGCTACCTCATCGATGATAATTCGCCAATTCGCCATTAACATCTCTCGAGCATACTGAATCTTCTCGTCAGAGGTTGACGTCCTGCTCTTTCGTCAGTCACGTTGGTCCGGACATTTTCAAATTTCTCGGTCCAATTGTACCCACTTGTACGTATTAGTACACTGTCCGTATATAGCGTTTAATGACTCCGATGAATTTCAGCCCATGTCACCTTCCGACAGAGAAATCAAATCACTGCTCTTTGTCCCTTCTTTGAACGCACTGTTAGCGGAACGGTCATGTTACACGGTAACAGCAAGAAAAAAATGAAGATCAAGCAAAAAACTTTGATCATGTGGCCATGCATGCGTACTTAAGTGTTCTCCTCGTGAGACATGATGCGTGGACATTTTATGACGGAGAGCCTAATGTATATGTCCGTGCTTAGAAAAGGCCTTAGACAGCGGCTCCTGGCTCATTCATTTCATTGTGTGTGTATGTGTTTGTGTATGAGTTTTGTATG
This sequence comes from Acanthosepion esculentum, assembly GCA_964036315.1. Lineage (NCBI taxonomy): Eukaryota > Metazoa > Mollusca > Cephalopoda > Sepiida > Sepiidae > Acanthosepion > Acanthosepion esculentum. Next base: position 70,278,356 of record OZ038475.1, read on the forward strand.
CGTTTGTATGTGTATGCGTTTTTGTGCACGCATGCCAGTGTGATAAAACTAAAGATGTGTTATGGCAAAAGTGTAGATAATTTCTTTGCATACCCTCGTGTATATAAATATATGTGGAACTCTTCCATCTTCTTACATTCCACCCAACATTGATGTACAAAAATTTAAATTCAATTATTCCTCTTTTATTGTTCTCGCTCCTTAATAACGTTTATTTTTCTTATTCCTTCACATCCATTAACCACTAATGTCTTTGTGGCTTTACTGTTTAGCTTCAGGTTAACAGATTAAAAACATTATCTGCTACTTTTGAATATCAACTTTACGATAGACCAAGACTAGCATGTTCCCCCCCCCCCCAAAAAAAAATAGAAATATACTACGCACATACCAACTGGAATGGATCTCCTTGCGTTATCATGTTTTATGCTATGTATTTAATTTCTGGTTTCGAAATATAAGCGGAAACGGAAAGGAGCAACTATCTCACCAACCAGACAGGCACCATTTGTTGTTATAAGGAGATTCTAAGCGTGTTTGTTTTTAGTGTGGATGTCTTGGGCGTAGAAACAGCAGAAAGGGTCGGTGGTTTATGATAAGACATTGAGCAACGCCAGTTAGACTAGCCTGCTCGACTTGGACATGAGAAGCGAAGGTGTGGTTGGATCGGGGAAGCGCGCGTCGTCACTGGTTTACAATAATACTGTAGAGATGAACAGCTGATTGTTAAGAGCAGGAAGCCAATGCTGTCTTCTAAAAGAAGTAAATAATACTCGCCTGATATTTCGTCTTAGTGGAATCGGTGCCACCATTTACTCGAGGTTAGACTTTCCGAGACGGATCCATACAGAGCGGAATGCAGTTCAAATACAATAGTTAATAATTAGGAGTTGCAAAGCTTCGTATCGGTAACTTCACTCGTCAAAAATAATAATCCTAGCTAGTTCGTTGTTTCTGTGGAATTATTTACGCTTGTATTCACTTATTTAATTGTGGTGCTGATATTGTAGAAATGTTCTGCGCTATGCTGACTTTGTTATCAAGGTAATAACTATAGTATTAAATATGTTACTATTCTGTTTTCCCCTTTTTGAATAACGGACGTTCCGCCTTTTACTATATATATAAAAAGAAGCACATGGCATTTGTCCGTCAGTTGATTGTCATTGCTCACACTAAAACATTAAATTAAGTCAATTCTCTCTTGTTTTGAACGTCCACTCACAAGATAGGCACTTAAGCGACATCCAAATTCAAATTTTCTTTCGTTAAGATGAAATTAAATTGGAAATACTGTAATTATATAATTACAAAAGAAGCAAACATCAATTGCAAGACGACAAAATGCATGGTGGTTAGCAAAAGGGACAGCTCAATATGCAGATTACAAATTGGAGATAACAAAAAGCAAGTACAATTATTTAAATGTCTGGAAAGTGTTTTAACATAGGTCGAAAAGTGTTAGCATGAAATCCGAAAATGCACTGAGATAGACAAATATGTTTTTTTTCTGAAGCTAAGCAAGGTATTAAGAAACGGGAACAATTATTTAGAACCAGAAGAAAAGAGTACTAATCTGTTACGTAACAGCAGTCCTCCTATATAAGAGTGAAAACTGGGCAGTCTCCTCACAGATGAAGTGAGATCTGAAGCAACAGAAATGTGGATCTACAGAAGAATTCTGAAACTACCAATGCAACGATCTTCTGAGCAACGACGGACTTTTAGAGAAAATGGAAACAATAATGACGCATAAGTAGCAAAAAGAGTTATAAAAATTTGATATTCACAGAACAGACTGAAGAATAGGGGTGGGAAACAAGAAATAATCCACCTAGCGAGTTTGAGTAAGTGGCTTGGCAGAACAGGATTTAGGTGAAATGAAAAAATTTATAAGATGAAAGGACATGTCACAAATTTAGCTTGGTTGTTTTGCGGTACAGTGTAACCCTGATAAAAGAGACCCTGATATAAGAAAACCCCGGATATAAGAGAGATTTTCTCTGGTCCCAAATTAGAGCCATACTTACCTAAACAAAATAGGCCAAACCCGGATATAAGAGACTTCTCCTCCGGTCCCGACAACGCTCTTATATCCGGGTTACACTGTATATCAACGCGTACGAGTTATTTAATGCTGAATCTAAATATGTTAATTCAAACTTTGCAATAAATTAAAGGAAATATATTATTTGATACTTAAATTAGAATTACTTAACTGCATTTCTTTTTACCAAATCTTACAAAAATCAAACCGAGTGAAAACTTATTTCTCCTTCCAAGAAATGAGGTTAATCAGAGCAAATGGTTATTTAAATTTTTTGTCTGGCTCTTTCTACTATAGAAATGCATTACTGGACATTTGCTACTATAGAAATGTATTACTGATCATTTTTTCTACTATAGAAATATATTACTGGTAATTTTTTTACTACAGAAATGTATTTTTTATTCCCAGGACTAGCACATAGGACAAAAAAATTAAATGTTGGAGAATTTTCTCATTGGTGAAAAACAAAAACAACAAACCAAAAGCAGACAACATATGTTTCTAGCGAAGGCTTCCTAAATTACATGGACGATATGAGGGCAACAAGTTAAAGGAAATGGACACAAAAAGTCAAATGTACTTTGTAACTGAAAGAGAGTGTTCAAGTTTCTGAGAGGTATAACGAAAACGACTTTAAGACTGTGATACTCACAAGACAAAGAGGGAGAGGGTAACCTACCTAAAAAGGTGTTTAAATTGATGGCAGAATAGGAAGGATAATATAGGAACAAACTGGTTAGAACCACAAAGAACAGGAAGTTATGAAGAGCCATAACCGCCCAAAATCAGAAGGGACACCACACATGAATACAATTAAATGGATTACATATATTTTAACATATTGACGCGTTAAACTAATTTAAAAGACCTTCAAAGAAAATAAACATTTCCTTTCATTTTTTTTTTCAAAATTATATTGTAAAACACTTCCTCGATATTTAAAATCTTAACATTCTTTTTTCATTTTAGTAAAGAGAAAATTTAATTTAGGATATTAATTTCGCAAAACAAAATAGAAATGAAACAGCATAACCTATATAGCGATTATAATCCTTTGCTAAATTAGACCGGATTCTTGGACGATGTACAACCATTCATGTCAAGATTCTGATGAGAACAGGGTTTTGAACTAACTTAAAAATACAGATAGAAGTTTAGAACGGTCAAGGCAATATCAACAACAAATAAGAATGTCATATCTACGTACCTAAGACATTTACACTGTGTAGATGAGACCAAACACGGTAACTGGTGACGGAACAAACTAAACAAATATCTGACTAGAACATCTTACTGATATTATGTCATATTCCTTGCTCGATTTAAAAAAAAATATTTAAGCCATGAGAATTTATAATATACATATAGTAATATTCTATCAGTAATTGCATAAATATATTTGTGCAAGTAATGCATGTTAATTATCGACATCCTAAGCTAGTACAGAAAAAAGTTGTAAATTGTTTTATGAATGAACTAATATTGACCGTTTTACATTTACTGGAGATATACTCATTCCAATACTGTTACAGTTAATTTCAGACTTCATATTTTCTCTAACATTCAAGACTAGGTACAGATATTAAGTTTTTTCTCTCTCTCTCGTCGCTTGCTAGATTTTAACCAGGAATATAAAATTATGTAAAATTGAAGGAAGACAACAAAACTGGACTATTTGTATTTATTCTGAGGATAGGTCTTTAAGCATTATCAGAATCACCATTCTTGCGTCGGCTTGGAGTTATAGCTAGGTAGCTAGTATAGAAATATCAGTTTTACCATTTAGTTTGATCATCTCTGAGGAACCTATATTTGGGACTTTGTGCCAAAACTAATATTCAGAAATTGTAAAGGTGGATTGTTAATGAAAAAAATTCGAACGAATGTAACGATCTTGGCTATGATAGAATGGTGAAAAACCATACTTCCCCCCATTTATGCCTACTTCTACCGTTTTTAATTTATTAATTTTGCAATAAGACATTACTTTAGAATCATAAATCTAAGGCATTGATTAACTATTTGCATTTCAGGTTTAAAAAATGGAAAAACCTTAATATTTGTTAAACTTAGGGAGGCACAAATGAGGAGAAAGAGACTAATATTTTCTTACTGCGGTCCCAGTGGGGAGGTTAGCGGGTTTAAGATTTTTAAAACCCTGACACATTTTTGTAGGACCTATCACTGATATTTATATAGCGCTATATATGAAGCATGACATGTACATACGAGATAAAATCGGGGGCCTACCGTGTAACCAGAGCCGACAGCCCTTTGGTAGTAAGAATCCTAATCCAGTAAGTCTCTTAACATCGTCAACACATCTCTCAGCAAGCGGAAGAAAGACCGGAACTCGCTACGACAATAGTTTTTATATTATTGGCGCTAATGTTTCAAACTAACCAGTTACATTGCCACCTGAAAATTTGCATAATCTAGCATCACATTTCGTAAATACAAAGAAATTTGTTATACATTGAATTTTATCTTCTGTTTATTAAATATTTATGTTTCCCATTTCGTACTTTATTTTTTGTCCCACCCTCGCCTCTAGCAAGTGAACATCTTGAGACTGTTTATCGGCATAATATAGTGGGCACTCTTATTTTTCTGTGGAGTAGACAAGTCCTACTATCATCTTTTATTTTAGCTTGAGTATGTTGTACTTTATTTTTGTACACGATTTACATTATTCGGACTATTGTACTCATCAGTGTTGCCATGTTTATCACAACGTTTCGGCCGTTGTACGCTCCCGCCTTCTATTCAGGTGGTTGGAATGTCGAACTGAACCCATTATTTCGCTCGCTGTCGTAGATCGTTCCAGTTCCATGTGGCATGACTAATGGATGCCAGTTATCAGTTATCTCCTGTTAATTCACGTCTCCAAGTTCGCCACTGCCTTAACCCGGTATTGCACTCACAGCTCTTTGTTCAATATCTCGTTAAGGCAGTGGAGAACTTGGAGAGGTGAATTAAGAGGAGATAACAGATAACTAACATCCATTAAACACGGCACGTGGAACTACAACAAGCTACCCCAGCGAGCGAAATAATGGGTTATGTTCGAAATTCTAATCAACTGAAGAATGCCGTAGCGTACAACAGCCGAAAGACAATGACAATAGTCCGAATAATGTAAATAGTGTACATAATACCCCATCTCAGAAATATAGAGAGATAGTTTATTTTTGTTATTCGGTTCATCCACTCCCCATTTATTTCATGTGGCATATTTTCTTAAACCCGCCCGCCCGCCCCCCCCCCAAAAAAGACAATATGTACACATTTCCAAATATTGTTATGTTATTAGTAGGATACCTGCCAATATGCGGTATTGTGGTACATATTGGATTGAATAGTGACGGGTGAATTCTTGTGGGGATTGAGTCAGTTGTAAGAATGAGTGGGTTGTGTATATATCTGTCCTCGCTTACGGGAAGCGGATGTTGAACAGTCTCCTCATAGATGAAGCAGCAAAGGTATGGTTCTAGAGAAGGATGCCGAGGATACCATGAAGCGAACCTATGAGCAACGATGCGGTTTTGGAGAGAATGCAAACAAAAAAGAGACTCATGCTTGGCATCAGGAAAAGGCAGCTGAAATACTCACAGGGCGGATAGGGGTTCAAAAGGGACAAGGGAAAGCAACGCATGACATACTTAACAGGCTAGAGCAAGTGGATGTCAGAACAGGATGTGGAAGAAATAGCAAAACGTCAAAGCTCATTGACAGCTACAGGAGATAGGAAGAAATGGAGAGCCATGATCGCCTACCTCCTGAAGGAACACGGCACAGATAGAAGAAGGAGTAGGATAGTCAATGAAGACCAACCCTTCCCCCTTCCCCGTCGGCGTTATGCCACAAGTGTATTTTAAATGCAATAAATAAATTAAATATTTATGTATAGAAACATAAATTCTACTTCGAATAACGTAATATTTGACCCAAAGTCGAAGAGTAAATTTATATACAAGAGAATGTTGAATGATTGTTATATCTCAGCAAAAATAACGAAAGGTTTTATTTTGCTAATTGGTCCCATCCATAAGAATCCTACGAGTCTCTTAATGTGGACAGTTACTGGATGAGCTTGCAGCATGTGGGAGGAGGTAAGAAGTCAATTTCAAGAGGATATGTAGGATAGATAGCGATAAAACTTAAACGCGGGTAAGATTGTAGTAATCGGGGGAGCATCCTCCCCGAACAACAGTTCTTTGGAAGAAGCTGTCCAAACTGAATTTTCTTCTTAATAATGGAACACAATGAGTGGGGGGGGGGTCATCTCAGCGTACATGGCGGGTTTTAGATGTGAATGTCAGGTCTGGTGAAACTAAGTATCTAGTCAGAATATTTGACATGGAATTTGCAATAGACTAGTGTGTGGCTTGTGATTTTTTGTCCGTGTGATAGTGTTTGCAGAGTGAAGAATAACCACCCACAAAGTTAGGAAGACGCTTCTGAACGTTATCAAAATGGAAAGTGCCCATTGTGCCGCTCTCTTTGACATCCATATTCCATTTTTGATCTGATCCGGATCTTGTAAAGGTAAAGAACAACAAACGGAGCCGGGTACCTACAAGGAACCGGCCAGCATCTTTTGCGATGTCTCATAGAGATGTGTCTTACTACAGTTCTGAAAACTACTAGAGTACCAATAGGTGTCCAAGGAAAGAACCCTTCTAGATAGTAGAAGTATGATCCTTGATAGATGAAAGTTCAGCTGTACATGCTATTTAACATTCACTACGCATGTCAAATATGATTTCTCAAGTTTCTTTAAAATATTCCTAAAATTCTGAGGATGATTCATTAATATTTGAAATGTGTGTCGCACAAAGTGAATTTCAATCACCTGACATAAAAGTTTTTCTTAATTTAAAATATAGTACTTTGTATCTTCTCATACAGTAATTACAGTGTAACCCGGATATAAGAGAATTGTCGGGACCGGAGAAGAAGTATCTTATATCCGGGTTTATCTTATATCCGGGTGTAGTCTATTATACAGTGTAACCCGGATATAAGAGAAACTCGGATATAAGAGATATTTTCTCTGGTCCTAAATTAGAGCCTGTGTTAATGTATATACAATAGACCAAACCCGGATATAAGAGAAACCCGGATATAAGATACTTCTTCTCCGGTCCCGACAACTCTCTTATATCCGGGTTACACTGTACATTAACACAAGCTCTAATTTGGGACCAGATACAATCGCTCTAATATCCGGGTTTCTCTTATATCCGGGTTTCTCTTATATCCGGGTTACACTGTACTTTTATATTTAATTCAATTGGTCATTTTTCTGTAGAGGATGGTTAAGTACCACAGAAGTTTTTCAGTAATAAGAGCATAAGAACTTTCTTGTCTCGATCTAACAGTTTTCTACTGAAACGGAATTGTGAGGATCCATTTTCTGAATATATATCCAAGCGTTTGTAAATTCAGCAGAAAGCTTTCATAATTTAAATCAGTCATATTTACAAAACCGTTGTCTACTTTAAAGATTTCGGAACAAAGCAATTTATTTTCAAAGTTTTATAACAATAAAATCAATGTAGATGTTTAATTTATCAATTTATACTCTTATGGAATAACGGTAAAATTTCCTTGATCTCTTATGCACTACCTTAGGATCACTGCATCTACATTTGAACGGTGCTTAGCTATAAAATTTGGTTTGGTTTATTTTGCTTTACGGCATATCAAATTCAGAGGTTTATTTAATGCCGACAAGATTTTTTAGAATAGGTACGTATGAATACAGTATTTATTTTTGTAAGAAATCAGATTGCCGATCAAGTTTCATTCGCGTATTTTTGTGAGGAGTGTTTTTTTTTTCCGATAAACAAATGTGTGGCTCGTAATATTTTTAAATGTATTGCTGGAATTTTTACTATAAAAACTATTTTTATTCTTTCATAGTGTTTTGAGCTGAGTTTGGCTGGGACCTTAACAGGTGTCACCACACCGGGTCAGGGTGGACCTCGGAACAACAGCAATTAAGAGGTGGTTCCACGCTTCTCAAAACCTCCCGATCAGATGCCTAGCTGCCAGATATAGTTTATCGTCATACCCACCCAGGATGCTTAGTAGCTGTGAGGCATTGGATATATTTATAAAGTGTTTTTCAGTTGAAGTGTTTTTTTTTCTTTTTTCTTTTATTAGTGCAATATGTACATTCGCTATAGCTGAATGATTTTACCTTATAAATAAATAATTTTTAATTAATTTTCGTCTCAAAGGGAAAAAAAAGCAATACAATAATACTAAACCATAGAGTGAAACTCTTAATTTAAAAGAGGAAAAGTTCTCCATTTAGTAAGGAATGCTTAACTTCTGAATATCTACAAATACAAACCAGGTACATTTTATTACGGTAGAGTATAATAACTGCGTTATTACTGTTATAAATATTCTATTGTGTGTAATATTTTAATATCTGCATAGGATAAACATCGTATGTAAAATGTGTGCTGCTATAAATATCCTTTGTGGGGACGGGAATATAAATCTACGGATAAATTGAACTAATATATTTTCTCAGCAATGGCTGCCGTATTGCCGGCGATACGTCAAGTCTATCAGTCGTATTGCAAGTTGCCAATATTCATAATTTCATGCCATATATTTTAAATCTGGACAAAGTTCTACTGAAGACAGAATTTTTTTTATTAAATTCTATTCAATAAAGACGGAATTAAGCCTTATTTTCCTTTAATCTACGGTACAAGAAATCGTTCGAAATACTGTTAAGTCCATGCTTTAAATATAAATGGAAATACAGTTGCTGAATTTATTAAAAAATATCTCCAAAAAACGAACAGGAAATAAGAAATAAAAGACAATATATTATTAGCATCGTCTCCTCTAACTACTAACGAATATCCTGTTATGGTGAGACATGGCATGTTCGCATATTAGAGTAGAGTTAGATTAATACTTGCCTGATCTCATGGTCGTATCGCTAACGTTCTTAACACTCAGCCAAACATCTCCTGGCGATGACTAATACTTGCACCACAACATTGATAAAAGGGGAGATCAGATTACAAGATTATGGGTCCACCAACAAAATCCCATCTTCTTATCCCAAAGTGGACAAAATCCCAGTCTCATATAAGATTAGCTAATAAGATTAGGTGTAAAGGCAATTCAACTGTTATCATATTATATTATATAAGATAACATAAATATATTCTTTGCTATGCATTCATTTAAAGTAATCATTCGTTGTCATGCATTCATATTACGTGATAAGTTGTAATTATGTATATATAAATTAAACAAAAATTTGGGAGTATAAAATAAGTGTATATATTGGATATTGTGTTTATTATCCCAATTTTACATTGGGCTATATATATATATATATATATATATATATATATATATATATATATATTGTATATCGTATATATGTGTGTCTGTTGCATCTTATTTTTATTGTCTCAAACAATAAAATTTGAATTAAAAGTACTTTGAATTTTCAATGTTAACTTTGTTTCTTTATATATATTTTTTCAGAGACTTTTATTTATGAAACTGGGATTTGTCCACTTTTGTTATAAAAGGCTGTGATTTTTTCCTCTGAGATTTTCTCTTGTTACAATTGAAAATGATTATGTTGTTCTTGACAATTTTGAAGATAGTACGTTTACTCCCATAAGCGATGTTATATATAGTGCGAACAAGTTTGCTGTTTAGACGTGTACTGATAACAATTCAGCAATTGGTTTCATTTTATTTAGCTTTTTTTGACAGGGTGGAGATAGTATTTTGTATATCTTCGAAAGGTCCAAAATAGATATGCGTTTCTTAAATAGAGTAATAGAACTTTGCTCGACTGTGAATGTTTCCTATGATTGAATGGTCTTGTTGAAATCCGTCTACTCAGGTTTTAATTACTATTTGTGTGTCGGAATTCTGAAGGAAAAGTAGAAGCAGAACGACAGTTGAAATAATATCTATATATTCTTTTCAGAATTATACAATAGTAATAAAATGTTCAATTTCTTTTTAGTGAAGTTCGTTTTATGAAGTAATCAAATGTTCTTTGCGTTATGAAATGTGTGGACAGACGGCCAGCCTAATGTGTCTGTGAGTAGGCGGTTGCTGGTTAATCCATTCTATTGTCTATGTAGACAAGGCTTTAGTCCGCAGCTGCTAGCTGTATCCCTCCATTGTGTGTGTGTGTGTGTGTGCATATGTGTGTGTAAGCACGTGTAGATCATAAAGGGACTCCTAAATTGTTTTGAACCTCGAGAAGTAGTAGGCTTCTATTTTTATATCCGTAAGTGGTGTACGGAATCTAATTTCCCTTATGGGTATGATCTTTTGAAAATAAGGTTTTCATTACTTAGAAAAATAATTTCACACTGGCTCACGAAAATGTTTTTCTCGAATTTGCCGCATTGGAGGAGCGACTTATTGTTATCTTGTAAATAGTCCGAAAATAAAACATTGTAGGTTTACATCCACATTCGTCAAGTATTTTTGCCGTATTTGTCCTTGTAATGATAGTTTATCAAACAAACCATCTAATGGAATTTTATTGGTTGAAAAATACAATTTCTATAGTCTAAAAGTACGCTGGGATTAACGGTAGTTTCTCCCTCCAAAAAGAGTGTAGGCAATTGGAAGCCTGCCGGAATGCATAGTTTATTTGTTAAGATACTCAAATGGATAAGCATGATGACGTAACGTAAAACTAATAAAAAACAGGAATATCCTTTCGAACACGTGTATCCACTAAGTTTAAAGTAATAAGTAATCATTTGGTATTTTAAATAATATTCATTATTTCATTAGGATTTAAGTAATTTAGTCAAGTTTACGGACAATAATATATCTTGCTGCGGTTACATATCATATCCGGCTTCCTGTGTCAATGACGTGTTTAAACAAAAACATTCTGCTCTAAATACAGTCGTATAGTTCTAGCGATTATGCAGTATGCAGTTTGTTTTCAACGAGTGTTTGAATCGTTTAATGCTTCAGGGATTATCGACATTTTTTATGCTTTTTGTGCATTTTATGCTTGAGTATCTTTGGCGGCGGTGTGTGAACTAAGCGACTTTCACACCAGCGTCAGACTATCCAAGTCATTTCGAAGGTGACAACACTGGGTTGGAATAGATGGGGTAAACTAATTGCACAGAGTATTTAACAGCAGCTAGAATAACGAGACATTTGAAAGTGAAAGATGTTCAGGGTTTATTTGTAGACACTTCATTAGTCATCAGGTTAAACGTTGAAGTTGATATAAAAAAAATATAACAGATAACTTTTGCCAAAAATATCAAATACCAACCAGGTAAATTTTGTACATAATTTTCTTTCATTTCTGCAGGATCTACTATGTGTATTCTTTTAGTCAGAAGTTATTCGTTCTTCAAATTATGTACACGACATTCGTTCATCCATTGCAATGCTGAAAAAATCTGGTTCCTTTCCATTCCGTGACCAGATTATACGAAAAATTCAATTATCGGAATAGTTTTTAAATCATAAGACTTTACGAAGTGACTCCCTCTCCTCTCTCTCTCCCTCTCTCTCTCTCTCTCTCTCTCTCTCTCTCTCTCTCTATATATATATATATATATATATATATATATATATATACGCACACATGTGGAATACACATCTGTCGTACTTCAATGTATGAGTGTCCAGTAGCTTAGTTCTTAGAAATAACCAACAAGACAAGCAGCAAATATCATTTGATTAGAGTGATGAAAGTTTGAATCTACCACAACTTTTCTTACAGCCGGATACACAGAGCAGATGAACAGCATGCCACAAGGCCTCAAAACAATCCTCCTCAGGGTTTCAATTCAAAGTTGTCCGTTTACTAGACAGGTTGCCACTCAAGGCTATAGGACCCAGGATGTCCAGCTATTTTCACATGGATTCAAGGAGATGCCGTTTTATACCATTCCAAAGTTAATGAATTGAACTCGACTGGAATTCGAACTTAAACTTCCGATTCGTCCGAGCCGCTATGCGTTATCCGGTCACCACAGCGAAGTACACCTGTATGAGAATGACATTATATATATATATATATATATATATATATATATATATATATATATATATATACTTACTTGTATTGATGCGAGTTTGTGACCCTGGGTTTCACGCACTTGCGATCGTCAGATAAGCTATATATATATATATATATATATATATATATATATATATATATATATATATATATGTATATATATATATATATATATATATATATATTCGATCTAGTAATAAAATATTTCTAGCTGAACATTTATTTAACCAGGAATTATTATTATTATTATTATTATTATTATTATTATTATTATTATTATTATTATTATATGTAAACATGACCATGTTTAGAGTGTAATAACAGCAAGAAAACAGGCGCGATCAAGATTAAACTTCGATCACTTTGCCACAATAATACCAACTATAAGCAGGAGTGAGCAGGAGGCTGTTTTTTTTTTCAAGCGTAAAGATATTTTATGGCGAAAATACTGGTAAGTTTTGACTTGCCGTCGTATTTATTTCAATATTCCCTGGGTTTCAACGATTGCGTTATTGTCAGACTGTTTACTCTTTGGTGGTTCGCGATTCATATCATCATATCAGGTCAGCAAGTTTTCTCAGTATGATGATTTTCATTCTCGTGATCTTCTATTGTAGTCCTGTAAACCTCTTAAGTACAATACGCCTCCCACAGAGAGAAGATCCGTTAAAAATAATTTCAAATTAACCAGGGACCACAACGGTCTGCGTCTTAGCCAAAATAAGTGAAGTTAATTATTTGAAAGACTATTTGTAAGCGAGTGTCAAAAACAGTCTGTTAATTTCGTGCATTCCAACATCGTTGGCTGTCTCGTGTGTAAAGCCTGTGTAAAAAACATGTTCAGGATAAATATTATCTGGGATTCTGAAATCATTTAAAAAAAATGATTGTAGCCTTTTACATGTAATCTCTCAAATGTGAAATGATATATATATATCAATTTTTTCATGTGTGACTCTTTCTGTTGAAAATTTTCTGATCTATTATTATAGCCCTTCTCTATCAACTGCTGATATATTAACGATTGTTACTAAAACAGTCTATCAATTTTAGATAAGAATAAAGATTAGGCTGTTACTATGGGTATCCCGAAAGTATTTAGCGGAGTTTGACATACTTGTCCTCTTCAGAATTTGAAAAGTTATGTTATTTCTGGATGAATGTTCTGATTCAGTCTCAATCAAATCGCGAAATGAGTGTTGTCTTGAACGACCACGTTTCTTGAACGTTTTTTTATTAACACAGGTGACACCCAGGGTTCTATCTTTGCACCTATTGTGCCTAATTTTCAACAACAACCATCCTGATGTCATCACTTTTCAACTCTGTATTTCTGTGGATAATACATCTGTTGACACATGCCTTGTTAGTAAGTCTTATCTGTTCCATAAGGTCATATCGGCAGCTTATCTAAACAATGAGATACGATATATTGTTAACCGGGGACAAAGAATGGCTTCTTCATTTTAACGTCTCCAAAACGAAACTGCTTTCTTTTAATCGTCCGGAAAAACCTTTTATTGACTTCCATCAGCGTGGCTGATGCTAAGCTCCAGAATAGTGACTCGTTGTCCTTCACATCCTAAAGTTTTCCGCTGAGTGAAAAGGAAAGATTATATCGAATCGTTACGCTTGTTACAAGGAAATTTGGTTCACTGTGTCGTGCTAGACGATTTTCTTGCCTTAATCTTAAACACACACACACACACACACACGCACACACACACACACACACATATATATATATATATATATATATATATATATATATATATATATATATATATATATATATACACAATTTGTCCATGCTTTGGATATTGTTGCCACAGTTGGTCTGGTGATTCTGTTATGTTTTTAGACATTCATGATAAAATCCAAAGAATAAAACTACAATGTTATTCGTACTGATCTGGTGCCTTGGCTTCAGTCAGTTCTCCCGACGCCGTGACGTAGCTTCTCTTGCCTTTTCTATAAATACTTTCATGGTAATTATTCTGATGAACTAGAGACTGTGATGTATTATGGTGGCTGAAGTAAGAATGGTATGAAAGTATGTATTGTTTTGGTGTAAGGAATACTGTGGTATGTTTGGGTCAGTAATTGTGGCTAGCTAAGTATAAGATAAGTCAAACTGAAGACCAGGCATTTCTATCCCCATTTGGTCTTGTGACACATTTTTGAATTATCCAAAATAAATATTATTTTCCTCTGTGGTAACTAGGCTCTATGAATTTAAGCACTTTACTAGATTGGTGTCAAGTTCTCAAGTTGAATTGGCTTCATGTAACCGTAAGTTCTATGCTAACAGTTTCTTCTCTCGCACTTATGGAAATCTCTTCCGGCTTCGTGTTACCCAGTTAACTCCAAAATTTAAAATGTAATATCAATCGTTATCATTTTTCTTTTTAATTTCTGTTCTTTTATTGTTCTGTTATCTCTCCTTAATAGTGTTTTTCTCTCAGATTCTTTCACAATCATTAACACATTGCACCTTATCGGCATTATCGTATTGCTTTTGATGAAATGATGAAAGAATATGATAGTAATAACATATTTTTTTCTTTTTTTAAGCACTTCACCCGAATCAAGGCAGGAGTGCCACTAGCACGCATGGGGTTACAGAGGATTAAGTACAAGATTAAATAGGCGATTTGAGGAAAATTATACAGAGAAGGAGATCAATGTATCAGAAGATATCAACTGACATTAAACTTGAATATTTGAAGATTATAGTTATTAGGGAAGCAAACAAGAGGAGTTCCACAGACGGGAAGTGCGTGAGAAGAAGCTGTTTGAGTAGAAGAGACGGCTACATTTAACCGTTTCGACAGTGAAAGCGTGGGGCGGAGATGCCAGTCTAGTAGCTCGCATAAATTCATGCTGTCTGGAAACAAGCGAAAATATCTCGTCGGAACAGTTGACGTGAAAGTATTTGTAGAAGAGACAGAGGGGAGACATGGCACGTCTGTGAGAAAGCGACTGTAGAGAAGATGCCAGATCAGTTATCTAATGCATTGCATATTCGTCTCTGGATTTTGTCGAGGATCTCGAGACTTACAGCGGGGGCACCGGACCATATATGACGGCAATATTCAATGCAAGGACGGATGGTTGATTTATAGATTTATAGAAAGATGGGCTCAGAAAGAAAAACTTTCTGGTTCGACACAGAGGACCAACTTTCCTTGCTGTAGATGAAGCTATTGATTCCCTGTCCTTATTCCACCTCATGTCAGCGGAGAGCGTGAGACCAAGAAGGCGTAACGAGGCGCTCTCGAGAGTTTTATGAAATAAAATCTTAAATTCATTTAAATGTTTTCCATATTGTAGATGTTGTTTTGGATGAGAATGTTATTAAGTTTACGATTAATTTATACTTTTTTTAAGTAAATTAAACTTGTTTACTGGCGGCCGGCTTTTAAAAGCCAGCGAGGATTTTACATCATCTCAATATAAAAAAATGAATAAAATAAAAGTAAAACGGAAAACACTTGCCTAATGTCACAACTTTCGAAAAACCGATGGCAATATATCTTTTGTCACCAACTTACTATGAGGTGAGACAATTTTCCAGTATTCTTCAATATAGTCCCGCTTGACATCAATCCACTTTATCCACCGATGCTTAAGCTATGCAAAAAAAAAAGTGGCTTCCTGGTCTTCCAAAAAACTCCACCACAGCACATATAATATCATCATTGTTTCCAAAATTGTGACCAGGCAGTCTGGATTTGAGTTTAGGAAACTGGGAGAAATTAGATGGAGCAAGAGCACACATGCCTTTATCTTCCCTCTGCGTTTCGACTTGACTGCTTCCTTCAGTCGTCATATTTCTGATCGATATTACTAATCATTAATAGTTTTTCACTTTTAGGGTAGTATGTCGTGATTAAACCTTCAGAATCTCACAAAACAGAAGATATCACCTTGCCAACCAACGCTGCCAGTTGGAAATTTTTGTGGGTGGAGAACGAGAGTTTTTCCACTGTTTACTTTGAATTTTTGATTTATGTTCACAGTGGCGAACCCAGGTTTAATCTTTAGTTACTAATCTCCAGTGAAAATTCTCAGGATCAGCCTGGAAGCGAGATAGAAGTATCCTGGAAATCGTTTTCAGCTTCTGTCCCGGTATCAGCATTCTTGGGACCTATCATCCAGACGGCTTGCTCATCCCCAAGATCTCAATTTAAATAGTATCGACCGAATAAGAACTAATGCCTATGGTCATAACTATCTGTTTGACTGTAAGACGTCTGTCAACCCAAACCATACGGTGAATGTCATCAATTTGTTCATCAGTCGTTGTGGTTTTTAGATGACCGGGCCCAGGGACACCTTCCGTGCTGTCTTTGTCTCGGTTGAATTTCGTCATCCACTTTTTCCCGGTTACAAAGGAAGGGGACTCCAAAGCAAGTGTCTGTACTATATCCTCGTCAATTTCTTTGGGTGTTAGACTTTTTATTTTACAGATATTTTATGACTGTTCCAGCCTCTGTTTTTTCCATCTTTAGGTTTGTCGCACACATCTCAGGTTTGTATGGGCCTGATCTGCCCAGAAATTAAAACAGAAATCTGAATTATTTTTTCTAGTGTTATAAGGAAGTGGTCGTGTGTTGTCATGGTAGTGTTCCGGCATGGCTCTTCTTTCTGGATGAGTCTCAGAACTTTCTGAAGGACGCTCGTACATTCGATTGTGCTTGACCTCATATACACCACACGCCCACATGATCGCAGAAGTCTCGTGGTGTAAAGTTTCTTTCGTAGTTTCTGAAAGTTTTAATTGTTTTCTTTATTTCTTTTCGCTTATTTATTTTTTGAACGTATTTATATTTTTACTGCTCGAAGGCACAACACGAGGTGAATTTTTAGTTACCGTCGCAAATTCTTTCCTATCTTCCTGCAATTACTATTTATATTTTTGTCTTTGAATCTATATAGTCTAACTTTATATTGACCGGCAAGAAAAATATATTCGCGGAAATAATATTTCAATGTATAATTCTCTATTATATTTCGTCTAAATTATTGCAGTTTTCATATGTTAATGTATTGTCCACCAAAGATATTCTCCTAATATCCAATAGATAGAGTTATATAAAACAGTATATAACGAAAGGTATGCGAACTCTTTTTGTCTCTTCTAGCCATAAGATGATGGGAAGAAGCTCTTCTCTCGTTTCTTCTCTGGTCGTCTATTGGACATTAGCAAACCTAATGTCGAATACGACACGTTAACACACGACAAACGCATGTCCTACGATTAAGTGACAACATACAGACATGACTAATAATTCTACCAAACCAACAAAAGACTAGACATTGCATATACTTACGTAGGAAAATAAGGATATCTCTACACATATATATTCGTTTTGTTCTTATTCATGTTACTATTTCCCTAATACAAATATATGTAAATTTTGTAAAGTATATAGACACGGCGTCATTAGCCCATAACTTGTCAATGTGTGATCTGTACATTTATACGAGTGGTGATGCTAGCCATACGACAAGCCGATTCTAAATTCAAATATGTCACTCGCCTAGACAGGTCGCCAACCAAGTCTACTGGTATTAACTCCTGGTTGGAGCATAGAACCATTCATAACTATAGTAAAATATTTGGGCGAAAGCTCATGTCTTGGCTTCAGTTGGAATTTGAACATAGCAAATCTATCCCACTTCCCATATCGATAACCAGTACGCTACTGTGACGTCATCTAATATTAATAATCGCAACATATTTTTTTTTAAATGCCTGCATTGAACTTCAAAAAAGTATCTTCCCATTATTTGATGAATGGAAATACATGTGTTAAAATGACATACTTTTATATTCTTGCAAATTAATTTATTTTAAATTTTCATTTAACCAAATGGCGCTATTTTTTTTATCTTTAATAAACGGTTTATAGCAAGTAGTCTGTCAGTCCTTTGACGTATTAACGATTATTACTGGCAGACATAAGTAGGTTCGCCTATCGTTCGGTTGGCACTCCTCCCAGGTCATTTGAACAAGAGTAGATGTTTATCTCTTGTTTCTTGTTTGAGTTTCCGGTTCCTTCTAAAGTCTACTTCAACTCTACTCTTCTAACGTCTCCACCTAAACTCTGAAATTTCTTTACTATTTATTTTTATATAGTTCTTCAATATTAGATTCGCCTATCTTTCGGTTCAAACTCCGCTCTGGTATTTTGAACTGGAGAATAGGTTTATCCCTTGTTTGCTGTTTACGATTGGGTTTCCGGTTCCTTCTAAAGTCTTTTTCATTTGCATCTTAGTGGCATTATCGCCTTAATTGTGGTGAATTTGTTTAAAATATCACAGAGCCGAGCTCATTACAAACAAATCACTGTATTTATTTTATTTTTCCTGCGCAGCGTTCGAATTTCTCCATCATACCCGATTAAGCCTTAACTGAGACTCAAACTACTAACCATTTCGATTGTTAGTCATACGACAAGCATAACAAAATACCATTGAGCTTATATGCCGAAGTAAAAGATTGTCAAAATTTTTTTATCGAACTGTTTTAATTCCGAACAATTTCATTTCACGTTGTATGCATTTTTTCAAACGATAAAACATCTGCATAACGCAGAAGAGTAAAGCAAATGTTATCGGCCTGCACAATGTCGGATATCCTTCTTATTATGACACAAGTCGGAGAAAATTCAAATTTTCCATTTAACTCTCCTTTGCTCTGCATAGAAACGTCACACTCAAATTTAAATGACGCATTTTATTTCTTTATGAAATATAAGAATATTATCAAAGTAAACAACTAGAATAACACATCTTATTAATTTTATGAATTAAATTAAAACATATCTAATTTTAAATTTATCATATTATCAACTTAGTATTAATACTTAAGCATTTCATTCTCCCGTTAATACATGGTTTTCAACATTTTTCCGATATATTCGTTTTACTCCCAAGGTGGGACCTATTTTTTAAATCATTTCTACCCAGAGTACGGTGATAAAGCCACTAAGAAGGAAGATGATACTGAATGCAAAAGGTTGAGAGAAAAAGCAAAACATTATTAAGCAGAGAGAACAATAAATCATTAGGAATTAAGAAGACAAATGATAACGATTGACATGGCATTTAAGTCTTTGAAGATCAGAGTTGATTGGAAAGAAAGAAGGCGGACTAGATTTCCAAATTCAAGAAGTGTGACAGAAGAAGCTGCATAGAACTTACTGTTACATCTAGCCATTTCAAGTGTAAAATGATGACTTAGTCGCCAAACGAGTACTGCGTTTAAATTTCTAAAGTCTAGCTACCAAAAAAGTATTTCCCCCCCAAAAAATTACGATGCAAATATTTATAGAAAATGACAAGGAAGCTAGGTTACGTCGATATGAAAGTAACTCAAGCCGAGAATATGCTGAGTTTTTACCGCTCCCAGGTTAAAATAAATTTATTTGTAGAACTAAGCAATCTAGTTATAAAACATTCTTGATATATATATATATATATATATATATATATATATATATATATATATATATATATATATATATATATATATATATAAAGAAAGAACAGTAAGATATATAATCCGGTGTTCTTATAGATACTTTTATTTTTAGACAATAGTGCTCAATGTAAATTTACAGAGCAATTATATTATCCTTGGAAACACTGAATTATGAATCATTGCCGTGCCTTTAAAACTGTAAATTTAAAAATAAGTTACTCCAAAATTCGCTTGAGGATGAAATGGAACTAATGTCTTCAGTTTAATTACAAAATTAAATTCGAAGCTTTTAGCTTCCATCTTTGAATCATGGTTATTACTGTGTAGCGATAAAACCATATTTTAAATCAGTTAATTTATAATACACACACACACATATATATATATATATATATATATATATATATATATATATATATATATACAGTGTAACCCGGATATAAGAGACCCAGATATAAGAGAAACCCGGATACAAGAGAAACCCGGATATGATAGATTGTCTCTGGTCCCAAATTACAGCCTGTGTTAAGAAAACAAAATAGACCAAACCCTGATATAAGAGAAATCCGGATATAAGAGACCTTTTCTCAGGTCTCGACAACTCTCTTATATCCGGGTTACACAGTATATATATATATATATATATATATATATATATATATAACAAAATAGTAAATTTACATTTTTTGACAGAACGATTGTTCATAAATGTACATATGTATGTGCATGATCAAATTAGTTAACCCCATCAAGCATGTTTGGCCTGATATAAGACACATACCGGTGGAAATAAATGATGAAAATAAATTTATCTGCTAGCTAGGTTCCCATTATTTTGTACACACGGATATGGACACTAACGATCAGCTAACTGTGTAATTTTAATTTTCGTGGTTTTAAACGGATACAGAAGCAAACTGTTTTAAGATTATGAGGGCCAATTCTATGTTGTTCCGGATGTAGGCAGCCATGGCTGGCCATAGCTTCCCTTACTTTAGGATTTCTATTGCCAAAACTTCTTAGGAAATTTAATAGTGTAGTTTCCCTGTCTATTTCACAGTTTGGAATAATTTCAACCCAAACAAGGCGCTGAAGCCATTAACAGACATTGGGTTACTGGGAATATAAGTGAATGAAGCGACTTAATTACGCAGAAAATAAAATAAATGAAAAGATTCAGGAAGCGAGCAGATGGCGATCGGCATTGCATTTACATCTTTGAATAGTGTAGATGAGAGGAAGGAAAGATTAAATAAATCATAAGAGATTTACACAGGCGGGAAAAGCGAGAAAAGAAACTATTAGATTAGAACTTACGGTTGCGCCTTGTTGTACCCAGTTTTCCTCTTGGACTGGTTTTCACACAAATCTAGGGAGCCCAGAATATTCTATTATTTAATCCATAACTAAATGGAAACACTGACCTTTCTGAAGGTTATTTGTGCGAAAGTGGTCGCAACATAATATCCTGAATTTGAACTCGATTCTTCGATTTCACATTCCATGTCTGTATTTGTTATACATTTTATAAGCATTTCACCCCAAGCAAGTCGGGAGTGCCACGAGCAGGCAAGGGGTTACAGAGAGTGAAAGTAAAAGTAAAGAGGGGTGTTTGGGGAAAGGATAAAGAGAAGGACGGGGATCAAGATCAAGGCGACAGAAGATGTCGAATGTCATTACATTTGAATATTTGAAGATTATAGCTATCAGGGAAGCAACTAATAGGAAGAGAGTTTCGCTGTCGGGAAGTGCGAGAGAAGAAGCTTTTGGAATAGAAGAGGTGGTTACATTTAACTGTTTCGACAGTGAAAGGGTGGGACTGAGATGCCAACCTAGTAGCACGATTAAATTCATGCAGTTGGGGCACCAGTGAAATGAGATCGTTAGAGCAGTTGCTATGAAAATATTTTTAGAAAAGACAGAGGGAAGCCACATCACGTCTGTAAGAAAGTGACTGATTACTAGCGTCATATACTCTTGGGTATCCTATGTTAGGTATAAGTACATTGCAGGTCAATTCACTATTTCGCCAAATTATATTAGGATGTACTATATTCATTTAAGGTCATTTATCAAAAATACCAAACTTTTGTTTCGCTATTTGATATTATTTTGGTACAGATTTCGAATCATTTCATTTCAAGAAATCTCAAATCTACAGTAAGTTTTTTCGACCTATACTGATGATCAGTAAAAACAGAAAGTTAGCTCCTAATGCTATATATGTAAATAGTAATGTCGTCATGAAATGGTAATTTCGCTTCTGATATGATTTTTTTCTCTGACCTTGTTAAAAGCAGATAAGGGAATAGGATGCGAATAGAATTTTTAATTATAGAGTTCATTGCTTTGAGCTGAAAGGGTTCGCTGAAAGGGCAAAGCTATTATTGTTAAAGATTTTCGGGTTCAACTCTGGTGAAAGAGTGGTCTTGGTGTAAGACTGAATATCGGGGAACGGTTTTTGAGATATCTGAACTGGTGAGATGTTTATTGAAAGATATTATCTTCATATCTACATCCATTCTAAGAGGAAGAAGCCACTTGTTATCTGATTTGCTATTCCAGTTGAAGGCTTAAGATTTAGAGATATCAAAGCAATAATTTCCGCTGAGTTGGCACTGTGTCAGATTTTACTTTCGCGCTTTCTCTATCAGAAGTAGGTCAAGCGTTAATGGCTTGCCACTGTGTAAAGTTCTAACAAGATTCCTGACTGTCTTGCTGTAGTATAAAGTTTCATAAACGTGTTTACGTGAATATTATTGCACACTGTCCGATCTTTAAAGTATGAAACCCAGATCTGTCCATGTGAGAGATTAAATTACAATTTCTCTTCCGTAATATGAAATACAATGTGTCATTACATGTATTGGTCACACAACCTGTTATTCACTATTTATTTTTTTAAGCATTTCATCCCAATCAAGTCGGGAGTGCCATTAGCACGCAAGGGTTTACAGAGAGTGGAAGCAATAGTAAAGAGTCGTGATAGTGGAAAGGATGAAGACAAGGATGGGGAATTAGATCAAGGTATCTGAAGATGTCGACTGACAATGCATTTGAATAGTTGGAGATTATAGCTATCAGGGAAGCAAGTAAGAGGAAGGGAGTTCCACAGACGGGAAGTGCGAGACATGAAGCTTGTGACTGAGATGCCAACCTAGTAGCACGTTTAAATTCATGCAGTTTGGGAACTAGCGAAAGTAGCTCGTCGGAGCACTTACCGTGAAAGTATCGGTAGAGTAGACAGAGGGAAGCGACGGTAAGTCTGTGAGAGAGCGACTGGAAACGAGATGCCAGATCAGGGCCAATTACATTGCAAATCTGTCCCTGAATTGTGTCGAAGACCTTAAGACGAATAGCGGGAGCAGCAGACCATATATGGCAGCAGCATTTCAACTGCAGAATTAAATAAAGAGTAATAATGGTATATTTTTGAAGATTAAATTTATCAATAATAACGGAAATTTATTTTTGACGCTTCCAAATATATATATATATATATATATATATATATATATATATGTCACGTCGAAAGACATTTTTATGAAAGAAATGTTTGACAGAGTGACTGGTTTGGGTTTATGTCTCATCACACATTTATGCGTTATATAAAGGCGAAATATATATCGGGATTGTAAGAATAATTCTTTTGTCATGAATAAATATTGTAATAAGAAATTTTCTGATATGATAATGATTTCCAGATACAATTTCTAATATTATATCATAAATGGAGGGAATAAACGTAGTTTCATGCCTTTCCCAGTGACATTTACGTGTAAAAAATATAACGAACCCGACTGAAAGGCGAAATTAGCTCTCCGATTTTTCTTTGCGAGCCTTTATCCATTACACCAAGCTTGCAGAAACTGGAATTCCCAAGCGACTGACCAGACTCACCTTTCTTTGTTGCGTTATAACTTTCATAATGTATCAGTCTCTTCTCTAATCAAGGTTACCCGATTTCTAGGTTTAGTGTTAGTCTTAGGATGTTCGATCTATAATTCGTTGTGAATTTCTAAGAAATGTACAAAGGCCAATAATATATATAATTCATGTAATGTATCTAATTTTAAATTGGAGAGCTATCAGATTTTAACTTACATACATTACATGAATTATTTATTTTACGCAAAATACTGAATTAGTGAGGATAAATATAATAATGCTATATCACACACACACACACACACACACACATATATATACATATATATATATATATATATGTATGTATGTATATATATATATATATATATATATATATATATATATATATATATATATATATATACATACATACCAAGGTACGATGAGAACGAATAGAGTACACTTCCAACGATCGTAACATTTAATTTAAAATTTGAAATCAAATTAATCGTTCACTTGCCACCAGTAATTTACAATCGCCTGAGGAGACGCATCATCATGTGTTGAAACACGGCTGCAGTTGTGTAGCGATCCTTACATGTAATTATATATATATATATATATATATATATATATATATATATATATATATATATATATAATAAAAAGACTTAAACACTAATATTCCATGGTCATAATTTATTCCATTGGAGTCGTAAATACGATCCAATTCATCAGACCTACAAATTCAAAAAGAAAACAGAAAAAACATCTCCGGGAATAAGAAATAAAATTTAGTGAGAGTCTATGTGTGAGAGTGTGGGGCGAATGCTAGAGTGAATGAAAGCTCAAGGGAAGGATAACAGACGAACGAAGAATAGTAAGGTCTAAAAATGAAGTTTTAAAAAGGGGAGGCAAAGTGAGAAAAATATGCATATTTTCAAATCTCTGATACATTAAAGATACACCGGAAGAGTGTATACATTTCTTGGTGAGATACACACACAATAGACGATAAAATCTTAAAGCTCGGAAGATGAGAAACGGAGAGGAAAAGAAAAAGGGGTGGGAGGAGGTGGGTTGGGGGAACTAAAACCGAAGGGCCTTTATAAAAGGGCTGCTGTGTAATCAAGAAAATTTGACAAAGGTAATATCGACTACAGGTTACAAATCTAATATAAACATATTAAAATAACGATTATCTAAACTAGCAAGGACCTAAATTTCTATGTTCAAGTGGAGTAATGGATAGTGGCTCGGATTGAAGAATTGGAGAGCCGAGTTCGAATTACAGTCTAGTTCCTTACATTCATTTACGATAGATTCATCTCATCTCCCCGTCGCTATGACTGAATGAGTCGTATAGATTGGGGTTGACGACTAGTCTAGCAGAAGGAAAACTGAACGGAAAAAGGCTAGAGAGTAATGCGCTCCCTCAGGCTATCCTGTCCAGTACACACCACTGGACATGTGGTACCTCTATGACACTAACAGGTTAGGGGTTTCCTGATCGTAAAACCTAAATTCTTTCTGTGCCATGTTGCCCGACTCAGGACACTATCTCAAATATCAAGCAACCTTATTTGGATATAATAGAGGAAGCTATCATGCTGTCGAACTGCAAACTGTTCCATAGTCATAAAGTTGATTATGATATAATAAATGAAATAGTAATAATATATATAATTTAACGTTTTATAAGCTAATACTCAATATCAGAGTTAGAGCCAGTATAATGTTTGATATGAACCGATGTTTTAAAGTCACCTTTAAAAACATTTAAATGGCTCGTCTTTAAAAAAAGAAGACGAGGTATTTCTTTAAATGCCATGATAAAATCGATCTTCCGATGCCGGGACATCTGAATATCATCAGGTAAGTCATTTTCACCGGCATCTGAAAACGGTTATTTTTATCAAACTTACAATAACACCTAATAACTTTTAGAAATCTGAACATTTATCATGGCGATTTTTGAAAAAAAAATGGTCAGGCAAATGTTGGTTTATATCAGGCTTCCATATAAGATATTGGAGAATATAGAGCTTGAGACAGGATTGTTTTAATGTAAAATTGAGATTATTTTCATGAAAATTTCTGGAGATATTTTGAACGGAGAAAAAAAGTGTAATAAAATAATTTAATGAATTATTGTCGGCACCCACTTTCATCCAAGCATCTGGATCTTCACCCATCTCCCTATTTCCTTTCTCTCTCCACCTGGTGGCGGTGGCTGAGATGGTTGTTAATCGAAGTCAACACACTTGGCCATAAGCACCTCCACGGCTGCTCATAAGAGATTGAGGCAAGCGTGATTGGGGAAACCTGGTTGCATCGCGCTGCCCGATGTTTAGTCCGTCAATGTCTACCTTAATTATGCCAGCTCGACTGGCGCTGCCCTCTTACGTCGGTTTGGCCGTTGAGATCGTGTAGATCTTTCGTATTCCGCCATTGGGGTCTTCCCGGGATGGTCGCGTTTTGTCTCTGGTCCTTCCTCTTCGATCATGGGTGGGCCTACAGGAGTTGGAACTTTAGACGGCGTCGCTCTTGGATAACTGGGACAAGTAAGACTGCTACCATCACAGAACAACCACATATATATTTTACACTGGATGTTGGAGTGAACTGTTCGTTATCTAATGTACCCTTTTGATTTATTATTACTTTAATGACAATAATAGAAACGAATCGATAAATAATAAAATAATAAAAATAATAAAAGTATAAAAATTATCATTAAATATATGAGAACATTTGTATTACTGTTGCTGCCAAAAAATAAATATTTGAGAGATAAATAATAAAGGAAGAAATTCCCTACTGAATCAAAAAATAACGCTACAACTCGAATCGCTTTTCCTATAAATTTGAAAATACGTCCATAAAAAATGTTAAGTTACTGCAATCAATAAATAAGAAAAGGATAACAGAATAAAATTATAGGCAAATGTTGTTAAAAATATTTGAATGATAAATGATAGATAAATAAATCGATCATTAGACAATGATAAACAAAATAAACGTTACGATTCGAAATGCGTTTTCACAATTTCGAAAATTACGTCATCTTTCATAAAATAGAAAAATGTTACACTTAAACAAAGTAACTAATAATAACAAAACAAAAGTCATTGAAACAAAGCAAGTTCCGTCGACCATTGATGACAATTCCAGAACAACGTAACTATAAACATTTTTTTCTATCCTCTGCCAGCCGCTATGATGGAGAAAGCATTACCTCGAACCGTCGCCATTGAGACACGCTGCAAGAGCCACTCCGTTTCGCGAGGCTCGTTCCTTAATCGAGACGCAATCGCGCCAATTCTTCGATGGAACGCCATCGAACGAGGGCCAATAACCCCTGAAGTCTCCACTGCCACAGGAGTAAAAAAAAATCTATCAGCAAGAGAGGAATATTTAGCTATTTTTTTTATCTCTGCGTCTCAGGCGACGGACCCCGGCTCAACCGCGGACCTGATCAAATTACCGGCCGAAAATGTATCCGCACAGGTCGCATCCCAAATCAACGACTTACCCATTTTACACCTGAATATATAGATTTATTCATGCCAGTGTATAAACAATACAACAAATACAATGCATTAAATATTCTTAATGTAACAATTCCTAGTGACAATAGCTATACTTAATAAAGTAAGGAAAATTGCTAAAACAATTATTTAAAAAAAAAAACAAACAAAAAAAACAACCGTTTTAAATAACCATTAAACCATAATAACCATTTTATTAATTAAATATTGTAAATGCATAATAATATAGCAAAATTATAATATAATAAACAAAGAAAAATATAAGAATAAAAATGGATAATTAAAGACTTCCTCTTTTTTTGAATACGGCATCAATTTCTTTAAGCAATGAAAAAACACGTCCGTTCACTTCGACATCGGCTCCTAATATACAATTTTATAAATATACACTGGAAAAAATATGATATGGTTCTTGTCGAAAGGTGTTAATAGCCTATTCAAAATATAATCATCAATTCTTATTTTTCCAGTGTCCTCATATTATTGCCAAGAAAATACCTTGGAGAATAAAAATGACGTCTTTAACTGTAATCATTGAAAACTCATTAAGGTTACTGATAATAAAAAGCGGAGTTTTTGAAACTCAAGACGACCAGAACTAAAGCGATTTCATCCTCAGTAGAAGCGAATGTGTACCAGATGTTTTCTTCGTTGGCGAGAAATTACTCGGCGAGCTTTCAGGCGTGATGGTGGGGGTTGGAAATACTGGTTTAATCAAGGACGCGGTGGTGTATTTTTATTAATATACCCGACAGGTATTCTGCATTTAATGATTTCACCTGCGAAATGAGGTAATAAAGAAAAGATTTTCTAAAAGTGGAACCATGTCTCACCCTTTTACAGTTGAAAGTGCTAGATGCAATCTCAGTTCTATATGTTGTGTAGAAAGACGCTCAACCTTTTCTACACTAATTGTTGAACATGGACTTGTTCATTCGTTATGAGTAGGACGTCCTCTCATAGGAAGGGTTGTCGCAAAGTCGGTAGCGTTTGAATCGGACTCCTTGCCGCACTGAACTACGGTATTCCCGATTACGGTATTATTAATGCATGTCTCAAATTTGATTGCTCCTGTTCTTCACTCAACCTTTTGTTCCAATATTTCCCTACAGTATGATTAACTAGAATTAAGAATGTTTTACGAAATCTATAACACTATAGTAACAGTTTTTCCTCTCACTTTTCGCTTGGGAAACTCTTTCGATCTTTTACTTTTAAATCAACTTTTAACATTAAATTTCAAGTGTTATCTTCTTAATTCTTGTTCTTTTATTGTTATCGATCCTTAATAATGCTTTACTTTTTCTCGTATCATTTCACACTCAGTAGCCCCTTGCATCTTAGTTGCGATATTCTCTTGAATGGGGTGAAATGATTAAAAACAGGATTGGCTTTAAATTTTAAAATGTTTTTATCTTTATTAATTATTTTTGATCATATATCCTCATTTTTTTTTTATTCATTCAGTTATGTAACAGGCATGATACACACTGAGGCAATCATGTATCTTTCGATACATGACTGACGAGGCAGATTTTTACCCGCATTAGGTTGCCATTTCTTTCTGCGATAGAGCAGTTGCCATCCAAGGCTGTCCTGATATTTTCCCATAGCTGGGGGAGGGGGAGAAGAGGATTCATACCTTTCCCAACGGTATTACCACGTAAGTGAACGTAATGGATTTGACTGGAATTCGAACTCGGCTCTCCTTTTCCTCAATCCGAGCCGCTATACATTGCTCCAGTGTACCTCCTTATTTGCATTACAATTCCATAATCACTTCGAGGACAATATTATGTTAAAAAAAATGAAAAGAAAAAAACGTTTATTAATTTGGCAAAGATATTTCGTCTTAGTGCTTTTCATTTTTTATGTGCCGTGTCCCTTCAGACCTTGGGCGATTATCTTCATTTTATTTGCTTTTTTAACATTTAGATAACCGGCCTTGATTATGAAAACAAACACCCAGGTCAGTAACTACATCGATTTGATAAAATAGAAATTAATTTAAATTAATCCATAGCAAGTTTTTCTGAACTATAATAACTTTGAGAAAATATTTAATCATTTTATAAGACACTACGCAATACAATACTGAAAAAAAGGAACCTTACAATACAAATGTGTCATTTGAAGGTTTCAGGTATGTCTAATCAATTGAAGGCTTCATGATAATCAATACCCACTTGTTTGGATCGATTATCAAAGTTGCTGGTATAACTTCTTACAACTTTTCGTTTTTTTTTTCATGTATAGTGATGTTGGATTTAAAAGCCCATATGACACACGGAATTATTGAATTCTCACGTTGATCGAGATTGTGGTGACTGGGTTTTCACCGATCGATTTTCACTGACAAAACTATTGATTTCATTTATAAGCGGGATCTTAAGCTTGCAAATAGTCTTCGTATAGTTTGCTTTCTTTACTATAGGTAACGGCTTCCTGCTATCACAGGGGCTTATGTGGAGACGACAAATGTTGATTACATTCCAGTTGATTTATATAGTCTTTTTACGTTGATTCTGACGCCTTGAATCATCAACGCTTCACAAATTGACTAACAAAAGCACTAATAAGATAAAATTTAATATTTACTTAGACATAAATTTGTTACTGTTAAATTTGCGTTGTGTGGTAAGAGAAATATCTTTTGTTTTGGATAAATACCCAAATGAGACTGCCGGTTTGTAGTGGACCAATCTAAAAAAAAAAAAAAAGGCTACCAGGAAAAATAAAAGGCGGGTTGATACTAGATTTATTCGCTTTTGTAATGTTTGTGTAGATATGTTTGAGTTGATGGAAGTTGTTCATATTTCAGTGGGCTTTAGATTTTTTGACTTGTCGTAAAAGTTCATGTTTTTATATCTGATGAAGATAGTTTCTTTAGGATGTATTGAAAGATGGCTTTTTTTTAATTGGTCAGTGACGTCTGTGAAACCTTGTAAACTTATGGGTTTTACAAACGAAATGAACGCCGGAGTAATAGGTGAATCAAAGAAGATAGTTATAGTTCGTATTGTCTTTGATGTAGAGTTAATACTTTGTTTTTGTCTTTCTCTGCATTTCATTAATTTCTATCATTTTGCTAAACTATTTTTATGTTATTTTGTTTATCTATTTATATTTTTATGCGCGTGTATTTTTTTACTTCTTGACCTGGCTTAAATTTTCCCTCTTCATTTAGGTCCATATTTATTTTATTTTAAATTACTCTTATGGGATTTAGATATGCGTTCGATCGTTTGTTTAGATTACCCTTATTTACTATTATAATTAACGGGGTATATATCAAGAAACATTAAATATTTGATACTGATATGTGATCGCTTAAATTGCATTTGAAGAATCAAGTAAACCAATTTTGTACGTCAATCGTGTTCTTCACTGAAATAAAAGTTGGAACAAAAATTAGAAACCCAGATTTAATGTAAATTTTTAGATCGTTAAGAGAACCCGTTTATCGTTCAGACCTGTTAGTTATCGATTGGCCATCGATGGGAATTAATAGTCTATCATTTATGTTTGCTCATATTAAAACGACAATCAACTTGAACGGAACAGTTTCTAATTTTGTTTTTAACAAGCTAAAAACCAATATTTTATTTTATTACTATAAAATTATTTTATGACAGTCAAACTAAACGTAATACAATTGCATACTGCAAAATTATGCAGCTTTCATTTCCAGCTGTACCTTCAAATTAGACAATCATGTACGGAGGTTTGTTTGTTTCTTTAACGGCAGATCAATTCCTGGTGAGCCATTTAATGTCGAAATTAAATTTTATTGAGTGCACTGAAGTAATAAAATATACGTTATTCTGTTTTCACGATTGAATATATGGGAAGCGATTCTTTTGTGCATATACATGTCTCTGTGGAAATAATAACTAGGCATGTGTATTTTATGTTGTAGTTTTGTTGAAGTTATATTTTGGAATACAGTTTCTTTTCTTTAACAAATTGTATGATATTATATGGATTAATGTCATGAAAGTGTTATTACATTTTGGTTGATTTTGTTTAGCGGTATACAGATTATTTAATGCCGAAATCTAAAAATTTTGAATACTATTTTATGGCTTGAATTAAATATATATTTGAATGAAATTGTATGCATTCAGTTACAGATAAAATATATTGATGGTATTTTAATATAAATATGTATTGTTGGTAATGATTTTTATATAAATATATATTGCTGGTATTTTTACTATACTCATTTATATTATACATTCATAGTGTATAGCTTGGGCCCTAACAGGTGCTACTAGCCCGGATGACCTAGAAATAACAGCAATGGAGAGTGGGGGTCCGCGCTACTCAAAACCGCCAGTCTCCAGATCACAGTACTAGCTATTGGATGTAGTTTATCGTCAAGCACATGACTACTTTGCGGAGGTAATTTAATACGGTTTATTTATTGCTGTGAATACAACATCGAAAACATTTTTTTAAAAAACATTATCTAACAAAATCCAGGAAATCTCCGTATTTTATACAGTGGGGGCTGTAAAAATAAGTATAAACAAATTAAAAAACAAACACTTTCGTGAATTTATGCTGATTCCAAATATCTATGGCTTTCTGGATAAAACTTTTATCGTTCTGAGATAAAATATCACAAACAAACGACTCTGTTATATTATTTCATTGTCAATATCGACAGAAATCGCATGAACATTTGTTTTTCGTTTAAATAAAGGTTTCCCATTATATAAACTTCAGAAAACATTTCGAGTTCGAATTTAATTAAAATTTCCGGACAAGAAATTTTAAGGACTAAACCTTCTCTGGATTTTTATATTACGCAATAGACAGGCGATTCTATGTGTATTGCTTAATTTTAATTATTTTAATTCGATTAGAAACAATTAGATATATTAATATCGATTTTTATCGATATATTAAATCCAGTTACACTATCATATCATTTGCATCCAAAATAATTCGTTTCTTCTTTTTTTTTTTTCACTGGACAATACCTTGTCTCAGTTTATTTATTTAGAAAAAATAATGCATATTATGCAAAGTCACCTTGAATTATAATATTTTAAGTTTTCACACATTCACTGCTGCGTTGTAACTTGCCTGTGTTGACATGTTTTTGAAAAAATTTGGAATTGCCACTTACTAGAAATAAAATAATATGACGACGTTGCAGGCGAACTCTCATGGGTGGCGCCGTTTTGGTTCCTCGGATCTTCTTTACGACAGCGGCACCACACAATTTAATAAAAATACTTCACATAACAGATGGTATTGCGCGCAACTACATATATCTGATTTATAAATAGCAGTAAGAGCTAGTCTGTTTATAAGACAAGTGTTCGAGACCAACATTTCACGCTTGTCTGGGAACGCGCGCACGCATATATATATATATATATATATATATATATATATATATATATATATATAATCAACAGACAGACAGTTTCGCTGTATCACAGCACTTATATATATATATATATATATATATATATATATATATATATATAATCAACAGATAGACAGTTTCGCTGTATCACAGCACTTATATATATATATATATATATATATATATATATATATATATATATATATATATATATAATTCATCCTCGTCCCTGCCGTAAACTGGTAGAATGTAAAATTAATGAAACATTTGAATTAAGAATGCCGCCTATATATATATATATATATATATATATATATATATAGGCGGCATTCTTAATTCAAACATGTTTCATTGAAATTTACATTCTACCAATTTACGGTCAGCTCCCTTATATTGAAAGGCTTGTCTTGCAAAAAAATTCATACCTACGATTAAATTGAAAAAAATATATAATTATTACAGACTGCGTGCGCGTGCTTTTTTTTTTTTTTTTAATCGCCACAATAACGAAATGCAGTTTTATCGAAGTTACAATAACGTTGTCTTTGTAATTTACCACTGAGGATGATCTGGGAAAAGATTGAACGTACTTGGATTAGAAAAATCATTTCACCTTCCTTGATGAATTCCATCTTAACATCAAGGAAAGGATTAGTATAAAAGTAAATACACATCATGTCTATATTATTCGATAAAATACACACACACACACACACGTTTTAAAAATGAGAACAGCAGATTCCGCAACCTTGGTTTCAACATTTCTGTATCATCAGGCAATTTCGGTCAATTGATTTCCTAACGTTTTTAATTTTAATGAACGCTTATTATTTTAAAATAAATAAATAAACGCAGGCCGTAAAGAGTGATAGAAAGTGGGGAGGAGAAAAACAAGTGTATTAGAACTACTACTGTTTCCTGGTGTCATTCAACTCTTACCATTAACAATGTGTGTGTCGACGACAGTGAAAATTTCGGCAGAACGTGTAAATACGTCCACAGGGGCGGAAGTTTTAATTCATTCATGGTGTTCTCCTTATTTAAAATAACAAACTATCTTATTATATATATATATGTATTAAAGTATATTACATCTGAATTGTTTCATTACTATTTGGAATGTTGAAATCAGCTCATTAATCAGTTTATGCGTTGTTTTTCTTCTGTCTCCTTTATCCTTTAATATGTCATGTGTGTGTCAAATTTTCTAAACCTCCTTTCCCCATTATTTGCCCTACAACTATCAACTTTTTCTTTCTGATAGTAAGTAAAGTGTTGTTTCTATTTTCTCTGAAACGTTGACATTGCTCACATGTTCAGTCTCTGGTATTCTTGTCCTCATTCTGTAGAACTACATTTCTGCTGGCTCAAGTCTTCCCTTCATCTGTGATGATATTTTTCACTGTCATATTGGAAGACGGATATTACAGAAAAGTTTACTACGGTTTTCAAGTTTACACTATTAAATGATCAAATAGTATAGATGGTTTAAAATACTTTAAACTTAGCTAAGATAATCACAATTCGTTTCACGATGAACTAATTTTAGCCTACAAAAATAAATTGAAATAATTGAATGACTGATAGTTTATATGCCCACAATTATTTTGAAAACTGAAAAATCATATTTTAAAACATTCATATTTAACTATGTAACAAATAAAAATGATTCACTTGATTTTTCTACGTTTCGTGTATACTTTTGATATGTTTAATACGAAGGCGGCATTCAATATTTAATCAATAATACTAAGAATTGTTTCTGCCATATGTAACCTTGACCATATCATATTTGTTTCCTTTAGATATATTAAATATTAACTGAGGCCTGATAAAAGAATTCATCACGACATCAGATCGCGTCTGTGAGACCATTGTCGGAAACTGTTTCAATCGTCTTAGAGATTTAAAAAAAATATTAAACTAGGCCTGATAAAAGAATTTGTAATCGCATCTGTGAAACCATTGTCGGAAGCTCTTTCAATTGTCTTCGAGAATTAAAAAAAAATATATTTAACGAGGTCTGATCAAAGAATTTGTCACCGCCTCAGATCGCATCTCTGAGACCGTGTTGGGAAACACTTTCCATCGTCTTAGATAAATTTTTTTTAATATTAAACTCGGCATGATAAAAGAATTCGTCATCGCATCTGCGAGACCATTGTCGGAAACTCTGCCAGTCGTCTTAGAGAATTAATTTGCCTTTCATCAGTATGATATCTCGACTTTACGAAGTTAAGTGCAGTACTACAGTGGCAACAAGATCAATGTGACACCGAAAGCCGAAGACACATTGGAACAGCAAATGATCCCTTCCAAAGGCTAAACAAAATATTATGAAAAAGAAATATTTAGTTAGAAACAGAAAAAAAGAGTGGAATCTGACTCTGAATGCTGGATCTCCCCATAGATGAAGAAGAGACTTCAAGCAGCAGACATGTCGATTTACAGAGAGATGCTGAGAATATGATGGAAGGGGTATATAAACAACAGGGATGTTTTATAAAAAGAAAAAAAAAGATAATTATATAAAACAGAAAGAAATAACATTTCTGGTACACATAATGAGAAAAGAAGACTTAGAAAATTTAACACCCACAAGACATTAACTGCAAGACGGGCAGAGAGAAACATCAAATAACCCAAGAAATAGTGTTTTGTTAATAGATTTCACTACTGGGAAGTGGGGATATAGTTACAAGATAAATATTGCTTAAAGATACAGACAATAGTACGTTGTGAGGAACCATGATCATTCACATCCTGAGGGTTCACGATACATGGAAGAAAAAGAAGCATGCTCTCAGGTAATTCAGTTTGTCGTACAGGAACTACGAAACTGGTAAGTCTGAAGTGGAAATGAATCTTCATGAGGACACATAATGTCAAACTACTTGTAACGCGTGCAAATGGCGAATTAATCAAATTAGAGGTCAACGTGCCCTAAAATGAGATTCATTTAATATATCATTCGTATATATGTTAGTTGATCGTTTCATTATTGCCGATGGCCTTCTCTGGATTCCATTTCAAACAAATAAATCTCAGGTCTTGAATTTCAGTTGCATTCTGAATTTGTAGTTTTGCTAATTTTTAACACGCACAAACATGACGCCAAGCATATAATTTAGGTGGAGTGGGCTGGAAGCCAATACGTGGTGACTGGGTAGGTTGCTCCAAAACAGAATCTCGTCATTGTTGTATCTACTCCCAATATTAACAAATGGCAGCATGAAATGACAACGATTTCACAATTCAGGTAAGTCTTCTACGAAAAGACAATTTTTCTTTATCTTTTATTTAAAAAAAAATCATCTAACGATTACAAGGAGGCACGGTGGAGTAATATATAGCGGCTTGGATTGAGGAATCGGAGAGCCGAGTTCGAATTCCAGTCGAATCAATTACATAAACTTACGTGCTAATACACGTGGGAACGGTATGAATCCTCTTCTTCTCCCCACCCCGGTTAAGCGGCAGGACATACCGGGTCCTATAGACTTGGATGGCAACTGGAAAAAACATCTGCCTCGTCAGACATGTATCAAAACATGCATGGCACATAACTGACTGAACGAGTGTTAAATTTGTTTTCAATTTTTATAAAGTTCCAGTATACAGAGCAAATTTCGAGATCTTTTTAGTAGGCGGAAATTGATGCTTGAAAAATGACACTAGACAATTAAACGGATACTGAAGGAAAATAATATTGCAACACTTTGAATATCTTTTATAAAAGATTAAACATTAATTATTCATATCTAGAGGTCAATTTTCACGGATTCCAAAATACATGATGTGACGTCAGTGCTGCAAAATCATATGAATATGGGATATATCCTTTCAACACAGGTTTGCTTGCTTAAATGCATTCAATCTTAAAGAATACCATTGACTTGATGCATAATTATCAGGCGTTTTTGTATGGGAGTTATTTGTTAATAAAATGCTGTTTTATTTACTTCTTTTTAATAATTTATTTTCCGGTTATAAACATACGTGTCGGTAATCGTACACTCCGGAATAATTTTAAAATATTATTTTTGAATTATGTTTCTTTTTTCAATTGTAAATATTGTTTAAAAACGCCTGATAAATATGCACCAACCCAGTATATACTAGTCATTGACGTAATAGTGGGCGATATGGAGTTGGCTAAATTAAAGTGTTAAGTGTCGCCCTATTCTGTCCCCTATCTATTTGCTTAGGGCAGATTTGGTGATTGTGTCGCAGGAAGGTTATCCAACATCATGTAGAGACTAGCTCCAGAGTCATGTGTTTGGAAACTTTCCTGTTGTACCAATTTTATATAAATGTTATAGTGATCATTTAATTATTGAACAGCAAAGAGCGCCATTCGATCACTCTTTGATAAAGGCATGCATACCGGGTATATTCCGATGTTTTTGGGTATTGAGAATTAAGTTGTTTCTTTTTGCCTTCTCCGAGTTTATTGAGTTACAAACATAGGTTAACTGGTCCTTCACTCTTAAGGAAAATGAAAAAAAAACCCTCTTCGATATAGAATAGGAAAAAGACAGTTTAAATATCTAGTGCATATAATGATGAAAGATCCCTTGGAGAATATAACACTGACAGGGTATACTGTAGGCATGATGGGCAGCGGAAAGCAGCAAATAACCTACGTTCCTGTTCGTGTAAACGGTTGGCAGAACAGGTAAAAGAGAACTGAACTGTTACATGATATCGGTCCTCCTATATACCAGTGAATGCTGGACAATCTCCACAAAGGTGAAGAAGAGGCTTGAAGCAACACAAATTATGTTTTATAAAAGGATGCTAAGCATACTTATGAAGGTTTAGAAAAAAATAAAAACAAAAGGAAACTTATATTTAACATCAAGAAGAGACAGTTGAAATTTCTAGGACTAAAATTCCTGCCATTAGAGAAAGTCGATTTTGGTGAGAGTCTCTACTACGTGGCTATCCAGAAACTGGTCTTTGAGCATATGAATGTTCCTTTGACTATTGTGTTCACTATTGCAACACCACTGATGTGATCATTCAGTGCCTACAAGTCCCAGAATCTAAAACTTCTCAAATGGCTCTAACTGAGAAAAAATGTGTATTTATGTAGGAGGACAACTGCATGCCCTGGACTCTTTCATTCCACGGAATATTATGAATGCACGTGGCACTGACGGCACACTGGTACGGCTTTTACGTCGTCACAATATGGCTAAAGTCATCCAGGGTATTATATTCCTATTTTCTTTCAGTACATTATTAAAGATTCATTGGAAACATTCTATGTAAACGGTTTAGAATCGATTATTCAGAGATATAGTTCTATGGAAGTATATTGAGAAAAAGATGGACAGCAAATGTAATCAACGGGGAAGTTTTATAGGAAAGGAAGACAAAAATGAAAATGTATTTAGAATCAAAAAGTCGTATCTAAAATCTCTATCACTCATAATGAGGAAAGAAGGGTTACAGAATTTGACGCTCAGAGGACATATTGAAATACAGAGGAAGAAACTTGCGAAAATGAATGAAAGAAAAAGAAATGAGAGGAAAAGGATAGAAATTTGCTGAATTTCCGGATTACTTAAGAGAAGTAATAGATAGCGGTTAAAAACAGATACTAAAACCTTTTCTAGCTGTCTAGCATAGGCCAATTCCTAGCACTATTTTCCCACACCCATATACGATTTAGGTATACAGCAAATACAAGACAACAATGAAACTAACACTGTAAACACGGATATGCATTTCGACTTTTCTTAGTGATCATTAGATGTCGCCAAACTAACATATGTGTCTATATCCCAAAAAAAGAAAGCTGCAGTATTGACACCGAGTGCCTGGTCTGGATGATGTGTGATGCGTCCTGTTCAGAGAGTATCAGTAAGATACAAAATGAATTCAGGCAACAAAATAAATAGTGGATAAAACTTGTCCTAATTTTATTTTTTTTGTAAAGAATACCTGTTTCTTAGGTGTAAGTGACATAGATTTTATTATATGGATTTTGTGAAGAAAATAAAAAGAAATAGTTGTTTCTAATATTACACCACTGCATTATGCTCACAATTTATAACCACCAACCTTTTCGTTACTGCAAATGAATCATTCCACTGCCAACTTTGGACAAAAAGATAGATTTTGACAAACTGGGTTAGCGACACGAATAGAAACTTTAGTTTGCGAATTGATTTCAAGTGTTATAAATATTAAAAAACATTTTTAATTATATATATATATACACACACACACACATACATATATATATATATCAATCCATGTATTAAAAGCCCAAACCCTAAGCATTTCCGCAAATATTTCGATGTGTGATTTTATGAAGAGAAAATGTGACTCCAAAGTACAAAGATGCGTTAGACTACCAAAAAAAAACAAAACAAAAAAAGACATGCCAACGCTAACAAAGTATTAACAAACAGGACCATTTCGTTAAAAACAAAGAAAATATAACTGAACCGTTATGTAATATAGGTCTCCCTATACGACAGTGAAAGCTGGATAATATTTTCATAGATGAAAAAGTCATTTGAAGCAAAAGAAGGGTACTGATAGTAACCACAGTATTATGGTTAACGGCGAAGTTTTAAGGAAAATTGGAATGAAAAATGGTATATCTATTTAGAATCAGTAAGAGACATCAGAAGTTGCTCTAGCACAAAATGAGGAAGGGTGTTTAAGGAATTGGAAATTTGCAGGAAATACTACAGGCAAGGGGACAACGGAAAGCAGCGAACAATCTACCTAACGAGCAGGTAAAGATGATTAACAGATCAGCAACTATGAGAGATGACAGGACGATAGAACGTACTAAGCGCTAAAATGGAGAGTAAGTTGTTATATCATGATCGCTCTGAATAAGATGTATGTAAACGATGTTTAAGATATATGAATTAATTCTGGGTTCAAGTTTAATTTGTTTTACGACATATCAACTTCAATGGGTTATTTAATGCAGACAAGATTTTTAAAGGATAGATTCATATGAACATAATATGTATTCTTTGTAAGAAATCTGTTTGGAGATCAAGCTTCATTGACCTATTTTGTAAAAACGATTTTTGTAGAGATTCAAATGTATTGTTGGTAATATTTTTTCAAAAATATATTGCTGGTGTTTTACCATAAAAATCTATTTTTATACTTTTATAGTGTTTTGGCCCCAGTTTGGGGGGTTAAATATTTGCCCATACTTAGGATCCTGACAGATTGTACCACCCCGGGTCAGGGTGAACCTGAGAACAACAGCAATTACGAGGTGGTTCCACGCTCTTCAAAACCTCCGGATCAAAGGCCTTGCTGCCAAATGTCAAACCCAGGCCCACTAATTTTAGAAAGAAATATTTAATTTTTCCTATTATAGCAATGTTACCAGACATTTTCATATAATCCTTCGCGATATCGCATTAATTCGGTATTTAAATATTTAATTGGATATCTCGTTTGTTTTTGGCGACTTATGTTTTAAAAATCCTTTTTGTTAAATTTGACTTCTTTTATTTCGGATATTTTACAAAGATTCAAAGAGTACATGCTCTTGAATTATTGGAGGCCTCACTTATTGCATCATTTGTAATAGCAACTTACATTCGACATTTTCATTAGGATAGCTTTAACTTCACTTATGGTTTCTCGTGGATTTGTCAAAGAATCAACTTCTTGATAATATCGACCTGGAGAAACGATGCCAATGTTCGCTACATTTAGAAAATGCCTGAAAACCATCACCCGATTTTACTCAAGGCTTGTGAGAAAAATTACGTAGACGAAACGTTCGGAAGTGGTCAATACTTGTGGTAACACGAATTCACAAGTCATTTTATCCATTGTATTGTTCATGGTAGCCTTTCTCTAAAAAGCTGAGCACGTCATTTTCCCCAGAATCTGTAAAAGATCCGGCTAGCATAATTACGACAAAATCCAGAAACGTATATGTAATGTGATGGGTTCTAATCTGGCATCACGTCTACCGTCACTCTCTCGCAGACTGTGCTGTGGCTTCCCCCGTCTTTTCTACAAGTATTTTCATGGTAATTGCTCTGACGAGCTATTTTCACTGGTTCGCAAACTGCATGAATTTAAGCGTGCTATTAGTTTGGCATCTCGGTCTCACCCTTTCACTGTCGAAACAGTTAAATGCAACCGTCTCTTCTATTCCAGCAGGTTCTTATCCTGCATTTCCAGTCAAAGGAACTCCCCCCCCTCTTACTTGCTTTCCTGATAACTATAACTTTGAAACATTTAAATGTAATATCAATCGACATCCTCTGATGCCTTGATCCTGATCTCCGTCTTTCTCTGTGTCCTGAAACACCTTCTTTACCCCTACTCTCACTTTCAGTAACCCCTTGCATGCTAGTGGCAAGCACGCTCGCCTTGCCTCGGGTGATATGCTTAAAAGAAAATAAAACACTGTTTTTTCTGGGTGATGAAGAAACACAATTGTGCCAGAGTAGATGCCAGTAACAAGGATTAGCTATCCACCTTGACAGGCGACATACACGGACCAATTTGTTATGTACCATGCGTGATACACGCTTAGGTGATCATGTCTCTTTCGATACATAACCGACGAGGCAGATTTTTTCCTGCAGTATGTTGCCATTTCTTTCTGCAGTAGACCAGCTGCCATCCAAGGCTATGGAACCCGGTCTTTCCTGCTATTTAACTGGGTTGGTGAGAAGAAGAGGATTCATACCTTTCCCAGGGGTATTAGCACGTAAGTGAATGTAAAGGATTCGAATGGAATCCGAACTCGGCTCTCCGATTCCTCAATCCAAGTCGCTTTCCATTACGCCACTGTGCCTCCTCCATACACGGACACGAGTAGCGATTTCCTTGGTCATATTCAGGTATCAACATCAGAGAATAGCAGTTGGGATACTTTCTGTTTTCACGAGGTTCAACAACTAGAGAAGATGTACGAAATCATAACAAAAAATCATTTAGAAAGCTAGTTTTGCATTCCCGCTGAGATATTTTCACAATCTACTATCTTGACTTCTGCAAGCATCACGTTGAAACACCGGTTTCCGAGCGATCACCGAAGTTAAGCAACGACAACCTGGAAAGTACCGAGATGTGTGACAGCTTGGATGTGCGGTTGGTGTAAAGGATAACGGTTCGGAAGTTTTAATCGGAGAGTCGAGTTCCCTTGGAAAATATATGAATCCACCTCTTCTCCATCAGTTATGGGTTTTAGTAAAACTAACCGTTACAATTACCTAAAAAATCTTAAAATCTAAGCATATTACCTGACTTTGAATAACCTACAAAAGGTCGATAAGGCAGAGAAAACAAATCAATCAATCAATTGACCTCTTCAAGTAGTCTCAAAGTTTATCTTTCCAGCATAGACCCACGAACATCACTATCCTTTTTTACGCTCATACAGCACTTCACAATATTCATCTATCTTGAGTGGCTCTTGGACCTTATATAAGTTGAAAATTAGCATAAAAAAAGCCTGAGCTCCACAGTTCGATACTCACATACACCCTCTTTTATCAGGCTCGCCAGTTCGGACGAATGTTTATTCTTATTTAAAACATTCGATTTATATATAATAAAAATAAAAAAAAACAAGAAATCAAATAAACTTCACCGGAAAAAAACATCTTTCTCTCTAAAGAGCTGGGAAAACTGGAAATAAAATAAGAGATGAATGTTTTCGAATTAGACAAGTAATTATGGTAATTAATTTACAGAAAAAATTGTTTCGGTTGATATTGGTACTAAACGACTTGACAATTGTGCTTTGGACGAAGCAATAGTTTTGTAATGAGATAATTTGCACTGTAATAAGTAAATAATTGTTTATTTCAAACCTAATCATGACAGAAGAAGTAAGCAAAAATGGACAGATAGTAAATCATGCACACCACTCCTAATTCATCAGCAAAATTGATACAAGAATTTTCTTTTCGACTAACCGGGGAAAATTACATTATGCTATTTACTGCATTTCCGGTGACCTTATCATGAATGAAACCTGATAGCAACATTTTCTGTGTTAAAAATTAAATAATAATAATAAGAATAATAATAATAATAATAATAATAATAATAATAATAATAATAATAATAATAATAATACTCACCTACTCTATATAGATGGCCTCAAACTCTTTGCTAAAGATGGCAATAAGTTGAAGAACCTCCTCAATATGGTAAAATGTTACAGTGACGATATAGATATGGATTTTGGATTAGATAAGTGTGCAAACGTAACATTCAAGAAAGGGGGGATTACAGGCACACCCTGAATAGAAAAAGATTTTGTCACAAAGATTAGGGAACTGGAACAAGATGAAGCTAAGGAGATAGTATACAGCATACCCAAATGAAGGAAAAGGTAAGAAAGGAGTACTACAGGCAGGTGCGTCTGGTACTGAATACCGAGCTGCAATCAAAAGACAGAATATCAGCCATAAACACCTTGGGTGTCCTTATGGTGCAGTACAGTTTTAACATCCGTAACTGGACAAAAGCCGACATTAAGCGAATGGACGCCAAAAGGAGAAAGCTTCTCACTTACTACCGCATGCATCATCCCAAAGCTAATGTTGATTGTCTGTATGTGCCCAGATCCGAAGTAAACAGAGGATTAGTTCAACTAGAAATGTCATACAAAACTACAACAACAGGTCTTTAAAGATACCTAGAAACTACAGAAGACTGGATGATGATATGTGTCAAAGAGCATGAAAGTAGTAAGCTACTTTATTCCTTTATAAAAGAAGCCAACAAGTTCAAAATGGAGTTTCAAATGGGTGTAGAAATACAAGCAACGCACAATACACCGACTGAAGTTGCAAAATACTTAAAAAAATAAAGCAAATGCAACCAACCACACAGAAATGATTGCGAGATAAACCGCTTCACGGTCAATACTTTCACCGTACCAAACAAGCTGATGTAGACGAACCCCGTACTTATCAGTGGCTACGTAATGCAGGGTTAAAAGCTGAAACCGAAGGTTTTATCCTTGCTGCACAGGACCAATGCTTGTTAACTAAAAATTATCAAGCACA
The DNA here is from genome assembly GCA_964036315.1 of Acanthosepion esculentum. Taxonomy (NCBI): domain Eukaryota; kingdom Metazoa; phylum Mollusca; class Cephalopoda; order Sepiida; family Sepiidae; genus Acanthosepion; species Acanthosepion esculentum. The sequence continues at coordinate 70,321,810 of OZ038475.1, forward strand.
CATACTAAAATATTGTGTTAGGCCAAAATGCAGATACTGTGATAAATATCCAGAAAGATTTGATCATCTTGTACCAGATTGCAAGGTATTGGCACGCACTGAATATAAAACCCGGTACGACATAGTGGGCCAATAACTGCACTGGAAAATCCGCAAATTTTACGGGAAGGAAACTGAACGAAATTGGTATAAACACCACCCAGACACGGTTACGGAGATGGGACCTGTAACAATTTTATGGGACTACACAATACACACAAACAGAACAATCAATGCTAACCACCAAGACATTGTTATTAGATACCGCTAACAAAAAAATTCCTCCTTATTGATATCGAAGTCCCTGCAGACTGCAATGTATCTTTGAAAATCTTCAAAAAGCAATCACAATACAAGGACCCTGAAATCGAAATCTCAAAAATGTGGCACGTGGGGACATCAACAATAACTGTTGTAGTTGGAGCCCTAGGATTTGTTGGAAAAGAATCCAGTAGACGCATAGAAGGGATTCCTGGAACCCCATACCTTAAAGAAATACAAAAAATTATTCTCACATGTACAGCCCAGACCTTACGAAAGGCTTTATCTATGTAAAATATGTACTTTTTTTTTTACTTTAATTGGTTAATGGAAAATGTCATGATGCCATTTCTGACCTTAGGTCTCTGGGCGAGACCCGCAAATAAATGCGTACACACAAGAAATCAAAGGAAATATTATTATTATTATTAATAATATTAATAATAATAATAATAACAATAATAATAATAATCTTTATCTAAAATAAAAACTTATGTTAATGAATTCTGTTCCTCTACCTATCAAAGCTCTATCAGTGCAAAGTGTTGAATAACATCTTAAGACAACCGTTCATTTACCTGAGGACTCAAATGAAAAAAAAAACAGGTAAATGTTTGTAGCAAACAGCAATTCAAATGAAATGAACAAGAACAGTTTAAGTATTATGTAGATTATCTGAACTATATATTGACTATTGAACTCTGGTTTTCCAACCTTGAAACTGAAGGAATACAAAGATATATATTATAACATTGGACAGAATATTCATTGGAAGATATCTCAAAATTACAGCGCTCCCCATGCTGAAAAATGGCATGCTTATAAAGATGAAGAATTTGTTAGAAAAAAGAAGGGCGCTTATTTCCTCGAAGATCAAGAAATGTTTGAAGCGACAATGATATGTTTCTACCGACGAATACTCAGAATACCACGTACAAATGATGTGACTAAGGAGAATGTTACAAGGAAGATGATACTTAATATAAGAAAGAGAAAATTGTAATTACTGAAACACATTATAGTAAAAGAGAACCTTAAAAATTAACACTCACCAGGTTCACTGAAGGGAAAACCAGCCAGTAAAATACTTAGTGAGTTAGGGTGAATATTTTGCAGAGACTAGGAAATATATTATAGGATCAAAACTTAATTAAAATGATAAAATACTGGAAGATGTGGATAACCATAATCACCTAAATCCTGAACGGATATGGTATATAAAAGAAAATATTTTCGGTATCCTAGTAAGACAAGACGATAATTTTGTCTTAGGTTTTTAACAGCTTATCAACCATTTGTGGGTATTTAAAGTTAAAACAGGTTTTAGAATGTAAGAATAAATAATTTTGAGAAAAACAATGATTTTCCATATAGAGTTGGTGATATTTAAGCCATAGATCGAGTGAGGAGGGAATCTATTCTTTCCCTACGCCCCACCCACAAAGTATTTACGCGTAAATGAATGTAACGAAGCCGACTGGATTTCGAAATTGGCTCTTTCTTTTCTCAACCCCAAGCCATTATCCGTTGCACCATCCGTGGACAAGTATAGAAAGGATGAAAGAAGTAAATACATTTGCTTTATTTATACGTTTCAAGTGCTTCTTTTGTTCCCGGGGAATTACGCCTGAGAGAATGAAGGCCAAACGAAGCATTGTAGGTCGGGGTTGGGAACAGAAGCCTGCGAAAAAATGTTGGAATCTATTCCCATCAGGTTGATGAGGTAGGGCGCAGAAAGTTGTGGCGCGTAGAATGGAACAAAGGAGATGATCACAAAACGTGTAAATGATGTGAGTCTTTGAGGGAATGGGACGTGGTTTTACCAACGTAATGCTTTTCCCTGGTGCCAGTGACATTATATTACAAAAGGCTGTTAAAGATTTGAGAAAATAAGAATTCTTCATCTTATAATATACATCATTGTGACGATCAGGAGAAAAGTCTGTTAAAAATTGGGAAAAGTGTGTTAAGAATATGTCGGTAGAAATGAAGAATGCTGAAATGTGTAAGAAAGGAAAGAAATGGATGACAGGAAGTTGATGCATGAAAGATGAGATTAAATTGTTTATCTTTTTTTTAGGGAAAAGAGAGAAAAAAGCAGAAAAAAAGGGAAGAAAAATAATATAATGGCGAAGGGAAATGCGAAATGCACGAGAAAAGTAGACAGAAATTGAGAAAGAGTGAAAGTTTCTATTTTTAACACCTTAATGTCCATCTAAATTCCAGTATGAATTATAAAAATAAAAAAATAAAAATTCAATATTCATTATAAAAAAAAATATCCGAAATCAGGATAACAAAAAAATAAAATAATATAAATTATAGTTTCATAGAAGAAAATTTTGTATTCGGTATAGAAGAAGCAAGTGCTGTATTAATTACAGGTTCATGAAGAAAGTGCTGTATTAATTATAGGTTCATGAAGAAAGCGATGTATTAATTATACCTTCATGAAGAAAGCGCTGTATAAATTAAACTTTCTTGAAGAAACTGCTATAGTAATTATAGGTTCACGAAAAACGTGCTGCAATAATTAAAGGTTTATGAAAAAAGTGCTGCATTAATTATAAATTTGTGAAAAAAATGCTGCATTAATTATAGGTTCATGAAAACAGTGCTATACTAATTATAGTTTTATAAATAAGTTGTGTATTAAATATAGATTCATAAAAAAACCTGTATTAATTATAGGTTTATAAAAAATGGCTTGTATTTGTTATATAGGTTTATAAAAAAAAGTCCTGTATTAATTATAGGTTTATAAAAACGCCCTTTATTAGTTATAAGTTTATAAAAAAAATCCTGTATTAAGTATGTTTCAAACGAAATGTTCTCTATTAATTATAGGTTTATTAAAACAAAATGTAGGTTTATAAGAAAAGTCCTTTATTAATTATAAGTTTATGAAAATAATGCACTATTAATCATAGTTTTCTAATTATGCTCCTTAATGACAACTGTCTCAAAACAGGACGGTGGGCATTAATGGACTGAAGAAAGAATTGGGTTACGGTTAGATTTATATTTGGAGATAAAGTAAAATGTAATGTAAGGTGAAATATGAAAAGAATCAGGGGAAAGAGAAATTGGGCGTGAAAAGCTGAAGGCAAGATGAATAGAAAGAGAAAGAAAAGGATATAAAAAAAGAAGAATTAAAAGAAGAAACATACCATAAGAAAAGTCGGTGAAGAAGATATAATGAAGAAAAAAGACGAATAAAAGACGAGTTGTAAGAATGAAAGAAAAGTAGAAAGAATAAAAGAAAGGAAAAATGGATGAAAATTAAAAAGAAATAAGAAAGGAATAAAAAAGATAGAAATGGCGTTAAGATAGAAACAACAAAAAGCAGAATTAAAAGATAAATAATATGAAGAAAAGCGGAAGTGAGTTATAAAAAATAAAGAAATGAAGAGAGGGGTGAAAAATCATGCAAAAAGACAGAAAAATAATTCAGGAGTTAAAATTCAGAGAGTATAAATAAGCAAGAAAAGTGAATTAAAAAATGATGATGTAAAAATTGGAAAAAAAGTGAAAAAAAGAAGATAGAAAACATTTGAAAAGCCCGTTTCTAGGAGAGACCTTGTAAATCACAGATACAACAATAGTAAAGCCTGTTAACAGTATTCGGTCAGACGCCGCTAATTCCGATATATATATATTTTTTTTCGTTTACCCGTCACGTGATCTAATTCTCTCAAGATGAGTTCGACTGTGCTTGCTCTCTGGCAAATCGTGTTCAAACCCAAGTGTCGACAGCAACACTTTATTGCTATATGACAATACCGAAATCAGAAGTAAGGAGTGAAATAAGGCGAAAAGAAAGAAAAAAGTACAAAAGAACCAAAATGATATGAAAAAGAATTAAAGTTAATGAATGAATGAAAGAAAAGTATGATAAGAAATTGGTTAAAAGAACCGGGACAACTTTTAGTTATTCGGAAAATCATAATGAATAATCTTAAAAGATTTGGAGAAACTAAATGATAAGAAAGAAAGCAAGGAAAAAGGAAACAAAGTATTTCGAATTTGTATCATTCGACCGCCATCAGAATCATTGAGCTAATACGAACGATCCTTTCTTTAGCTGTATAGTATATGCTACGTCAGAGTTACATACATTTATTTTTTTTGTAGGAGAGACTTTGTAAATCACAGATACAATAATATTAACGCCTTCGAACAATCCTCGGTCAGACGCCGCCAATTCCCATATATATATTTTTCCTTTACCCGTCAAGTGATTTAATTGTTACTGTGCTTGCTCCCTGGCGATCTGTGTTCAAACTCAAGTTTCGGCTGCGACACTTTATTCCGATATGACAAATTTTAAATTCAGAGTTACTTTCTCCTAGACTGGTTGACATCCATACCTTTCTCAAGAGTATTAGCACGTAAGTGAATGTAATGGATCCGACTGGAATTCGAACTCGGCTCTCCGATTCCTCAATCCGATCCGCTCTCCATTACTCCATTGTGCCTCTAAATAAAAGAACAAAACGAATTGGTGAATTCTTCATTCCCCACACGGCCACTCGAAGTACTAGCACATTCACAACGAAAAAGCTGCTACTGCTGATGTTAATCACGAGAAAAAGCTAGAAATGTAGAACTGATTACTGAAGCTGAAAAGATGTTAAGAAAGGCAAAATGACAACAGGAAAGACAGATTTAGGGAAGAGTGACGTCGAAGAGCAAGAAAGGTGAATCAAGTCTAAGATCCACCATGCAAGACATGTTATTTCCGTTATCAGCTTTTTCTAACCTCAGGTTACTATTCAGCCTCCAGCAAGCCCGACCCTCCACAGTTTGGTGATAAGTTCCGCCTTCTTGATTTTCATTCTGATTTAAGACTTGGCACTCACCAGATCCACAGCCTTTTCTTTTTTTGGAGTGTATGTTGAAGCCCTTGCCTCTCCTCAAAGCATATGTTCGCAAAGTAAAATACGTTTCTTTTTCTTTATTATAAAGTAGTATTGGTGAAGATCTTGATAAAAGTTTAAAAAAATAAATAAAAATAAAAATAAATAAAAATCAGCTTTCCCACGCTAAGACTGATTCATAAGAAAATACTTATATTTACTAATCTTAGTCGAGGAACCTCAGTTTTTTAATCGAATTCACCCCAATCAAGGCAGTAAAATTACCAAGACAAAAGGAATTACAGGGCGTGTAATAATAAGGAACAAAAGCATTACTAATGAACGGAAACAGAAAAGAGTAATGAGAAAGACAGTAGATAGCGATTGACATTGTATTTAAATTTTTGGAGAGTAAAGTTGGTTGGAAGACATGGCGCCGGAAGGGAGTTCCACAAGCGAGAAGTTCGAGAAAAGATACTGTTAGCTAAATGTAGCCGTAAATTCTATGCTAACTCAACTGCAAATTAAGTTAAATATCAGGGTAGAATGTACCTTCTAGCCATCACTGTCCGCCAGTCTACGACTAAAAACGCATAATGTATGTTGTAGCAGTTCTCGCATGCCGATCACGGTTCTCCCTAGCTTCTTTTTAATAAGAAGGAAGCCATGGATCACGGTTCTCCATAGTTTCCTTCTAATAAAAAGGAAACCATGGAAAATTGTGACCGCCTTCATCATGAAAGTAAATATTGAATAAATTCGTTTATATTTACTTGTATAAGTACGGAAATATCCATCTATAGGTTAAATAGTAAGGTAAAATTGACATTCTACCCTGCCTGATTGCCAATCATAAAGAAAGAATGTTTCAAATTCCAAAGCGTGGAGAAATCAAGAAATCTGGTTTCACAGTTCAGACATTAAATGTAAAAGAAAATATGTTTCAGTTAAAAAAGGTCAATTAATGAACTACGTTGAGTGTTATCGAGATTGAAATATACCAACATATTTAAAAGGTTAAGTTTGGCCCAAGATCATAAATCTTTGTGTTCTCTTGAGGATCAAAACCATTCCGATATTAATGGCCCGTGAAGTAATTCGGTTAACCATTCCCACATGAGAAAGCGGCCGGGACTGATATAAGTATTTAGTAAGCTTTGTTTAATCTAGATATGAGCCATGAATATCATGTTCAAAATGTCAGCTAAATTATACGTATAATAGTCTCGTATCCCAATTTTGAGATCATCTAATTATCATGGCCACCTTGTCTACGATGCTTACAGAGACTCGTACTTCCGTTTGATTCTTTTCAGTGCTATACCTATCGACGGACACATAACGATCAACGTCATAAGCTGTTGTGAAAGCCATTCTTGAAAGGTTTTTAAAGTAAAAGAACACATACTTGCTTACCCTCATTCATAGCATTCTATCTAAAAGCGAACATTTTTAGCTGTCACTTAGTTTTATAGAAATAATAGTTCTTTGTTGGTTAAAATTATGTTTTGATGTAGAATCACTGCCTTATTTACATGCAGACTATTTTTTCATCACCGTTGTTGTTGATATCGCAACGTTTCGGCTGTTGACCATTCTGTCCTTCATCAGATGTATATCGATCCGTGTAACCTACACGGAATTTCGAAGTGAACCCTTTATTTAATCTACATCTGTAAGCCCTCGTCCCACAGCACATAACTAAGGATATCTCGTCTAGTTCATATTTGGCAGCTGAGCGAGAACAATCTACCGCGGTAAATTAAATAAGGGTTCAGTTCTAAATACCTTGTAGATTAACCGGATCGATATACACTTGATGAAGTTCATAGGACACAACAGGCGAATCGTTGTGATAACAGTAGCAAAAATGAGCACAATGGACCACATGAAAATAAAGCAGAGGATAATAACTTCTCATATATTACACTCAGTGAGAAAGGAAACCTGCTCTTTAAAAGTATAACATTTCAGATGAAAATGACAATCATATTGCTAATATTTTTATAATCTTCTTCTCTTTTTATTCCACAAATTTTTTTTCTCTCTCTCTCTGTCTATCTCTCTCTCTCTCTCTCTCTCTCACACACACACACACACACACAACACACACACACACATTAAAATATAGTTCAATTTTTATGTCAGAAGAATTTTCGGAAACACTCTAAATAGTGTAAAATATTATTGGACGTTTAAGCTGATTTAACTGCATGTGCATACTTGGTAGATTTTATATTAGCACAACATGTGATACTTAATAACAAAAGTGGCAAAAATATAAACGAAATCAAAATGAAACTATATGAGATCGCGGATGCTACATATCAAAACAAATAAAAAATTAAAGTTTAAAATCACTGCGTTCTCTCTCTTTCGTTTGCATCTGTAGTTATATCAGCGTAAACATTACTTTAGTCCGATAAAGTCCCAAAGGATAAGAAGCACTACACGAAATTGTCTCTACTTTGTTATATATATATAATATATATATATATATATATATATATATATATATATATATATATATATATATATATATATATATAATATATATATATATATATAATATATATATATATATGTATAATATATATATATATATATATATATATATATATATATATATATATATATATATATATAAAGTAACTGATTTAAAATATGTTTTTTCGCTACACAGTAATAACCATGTTTCAAAAATGGAAGCTAAAAGCTTCGAATGTAATTTTGTTATCAAATTAAAGACATTAGTTCCATTTCCTCCTCAAGGGAATTTTGGAGTAACTTATTTTTAAATTTACAGTTTTAAAGGCACGGCAAAGATTCATAATTGCGTATTTCCAAGGATACAGAGAAATCCACTCATCTAGACAAGGGGTGGTACCGCGTTCAATTTCAATTTTCGTTGTATCAGTTAATAGTTACATTTGAAAGCGGGATTATGTTTAGGGATGGGTAGGGATGTATTTTTCAACAAATTCTGACATCCGCTAAATGCATGTCGTCTGGGTGTTTTATAAAAAAATTATTGTTAACGGCAAAAAATTCTGACTTCATTTTTTCTATTTGTATACTTAAAGATTTTTTGTGGCTGTTTAGGCTAGAATATGTTTTATTTAACTACAATTCTAAAAAAAATACAGTGTAACCCGGATATAAGAGAGTTGTCGGGACCGGAGAGGAAATCTCTTATATCCGGGTTTCTTTTATATCCGGGTTTCTTTTATATCCGGGTTTGGTCTATTTTGTTTAGGTAAGTATGGCTCTAATTTGGGACCAGAGAAAATCTCTCTTATATCCGAGTTTCTCTTATATCCGAGTCTCTTATATCCGGGTTACACTGTATTTCAAAAAAGTAACCTGGTAATATACATACTTATACTCGATATGAAAAAATAATTTTACATACTGTAAGTAATTCTAATACATTTTCTTGGTTTTTAAAAAAAGTAAAAAGAAATATAGTCTATTAAAAATTAAAAATGAAAAGGGAGAGAGAGAGAGAGAGAGATAGCGAGAGACAGATAAAGAGATGTGTGTATCTGTGTGTGCGTGTGTATTGGAAATCTTATTACGATATCTCTTAGTTTATCTGTAGTTTGTAGCGCTAACATGGTTCAAAGTTTTTTTTTCTACTTCTACATTCCGTTTTCTTGCACTGTTCAAGTTCATCGACATATTGTATCGCTCATGTTTTAGTAAACATAATCGACTGACGCTATTTACTTTTTACTTAGGAATCACGGTGGATAGCGGCCCAGATTAGGGAATCGGATAGCGAAGTTAGTGTTTAATTTTTTAAGCAATTCACCCCCAAGCAAGACAGGAGTGCCGCTGGCACGCAAGGGGTTACAGAGGATTGACAACAAGAGGAAAAAATAATACAGAGAAAGACGGGGGAAAAGATCAGGATATCAGAAGATGTCGATTGACATTCCATTTGAATATTTGAAGATTATAGTTATCAGGGAAGGAAACAATAGGAAGGGAGTTCCACAGATCTGAAGTGCGAGAGAAGCTGTTTGAGTAGAAGAGACGGTTGCGTTTAATCGTTTTGACAGTGAAAGGGTGGGATCGAGATGCCAGCCTAGTAGCTCGTTAAGTTCATGTGTTCTAGGAACCAAAGAGAGTAGCTCGTCGGAACAGATGCCGTGAAAATACTTGTAAAAGTGACATGCGCACGTCTGTGAGAAAGCGACTGTAGACGAAATATCAGATCAAGACCTCTCGCATTGCATATTCGTCTCTGGATTTTGTCGAGGATCTCGAGACGTACAGTGGAGGCTCCAGACTATATCTCACAGCAATATTCCATGCAAGGACGGATGGTTGATTTATAGATTTGAAGGATGAACTCAAACGAGCAAAATTTCTGACACGACATAGAGAACCAAATTTCCAGGAGCTTACCCGCTAATATGCTTCGAAAGGAAAGGGATCTATCTCTTCTGCCTCCAGCTTCGGATAAATAACAGGAAAGACTGGGTCATACAACCTTGGGTGCCAACCGGCCTAGGAGAAGGAAAACTCTGAATTCAAAACCTGATGTCCTAGTGTACGCATCCAGAACAACCCGCACCATATTCCGTTGTCTCTGTCTGTCGGATAATGAGGAAGAAAAATAAAACAACACTAGTTCATCTGCCCTCACCCAGCTCAAATGATCAGAGCAGTCTGATGTTAATGAGTGCTTCTTAAATATTTACGCCAAATGAAATCCCAATCTAGGTAAATATGGTTAGTACTAGTGTTCATCTTTCCAGGCGGAATTGCTTTTTTATAATCGGTTTCACCCCATGCAAGACAGTAAAGAGGTTACTGGGTTGGAACAATTGGGAACAGAAAGATTAATAATGAACAGGAGGATAACAGATTAATTATGAGGACAGTAGATAGCGATTGATATTGACATTGCATTTAAAATTCTTCAGATTAAAATTGACTGAAAATCATGGAGCCGGAAGGGAGTTCTATAAGGCAGAAGTGCAAGAAAACAAACCGTTAGCATAGAACATACAGATACATCTAGCCAGCTCAACTGTAAATTTATGGGATCTCGACGCCAGTCTAGTAGTGCGCTTAAACTTAAAAAGTCTGGATACCATAGCGAAGAGTGATATTTATTTTGTATTAATACAAAAATGTGGCAGAAAGCCAAAATGGGGAATGAGAAAACAAAGCTAGTCTCCTTCTAAGTCTTAACATTAAACCTAGCTAGCCAAAATCACTGACCCAAACATACCACGATATTCCTAACATAGCTCATCCGAACAATTACCATGAAAATATTTATAATAAAGCGTTATATACTGTCCCTATGAACACTATTGGGTATGTCCCAATTCTCATAAATATGTTGGACACTATTGTAAGTGGTGGGTAATATGCTAAGTAGTGCACCACTAGTAGTTGTTTACCTACTTTACGCCGTTGGCGAGTATTTTATTTTGTTGATGTTATAAAGATTACCATTTCATTTCCAACCTCCGTTTTGGTTATTCCTCATTTCCTAACCCCTTCTACAACAGAATTTCTTCACATTAAGATAATTTTTAAATAACTAGTAATTTAAAAGTGCAAAGTTAGATGTGTGGCGGGTATTGTGGGACATTTCAGTCAAGCTGTACCAATATATTTCGAGCTTGTGACGTCTGACGATCGCCTGGGTCACTGGAGTACCTGGAGTACCTGGAAGTCAGTGGTGTTTTTTTTAATCAATTTCATGTTACCCAGACACGTAGGCTGATTTTTTTTGTTATCTTAATGCAACAATCGATTATCACTGCAGAACATGGTTCTTTTAGCGCCGCAACTTTCTGATTGGCCAGTTCCGGATGCTTTCTGATTGGCCAGTTCCGGATGCTTGCAATCGGTTACTGCCAGTTGGGAACAGTTGCTGTCTGAGTTCAGCTTCTGATTTTTCTGAAGGAACTCGTAATCAACAATGCTCTGATTCCAACTGATACATAGCATCACCTTTTTCATATGCATACAAATTTGACATTTTGTGGGCAATGAACTGGTCTGCGTGGTTTAACTGGATTACAATGAATTGAATTTGTTATACACCGTACCTATGAACACGAATGGGTATTTCCCAATCCTCATAAATACGTTAGACATTATTGTAAGTGGGTTTGTGCGTGGGCGGGGGGTAATATGCTGTCTAAGTAGTCCGCCACTAGCAGTGGTTTACCTACTTCACGCCGCTGGCGAGTATTATATTTTGTTGATGTTATAAATATTACCAGTTCATTTCCGACCCCCGATTTGGTTATTTCTCATTTCGTAAACATTAACATAACGACACAGAGACTCAAACTTACGGCGGTGGAAAAGTGACTGAAGTCGAGCCGTCAGATCAGGACCGATAATATTGCTGATTCTTCTAACGATCTCAAGGTAAAAATCAGGAGCACCGGACTATATGTGGCATCAATATTCTAAGCATGGACGAATGGCCGACTTATAGATATGTATGATAGATTCTGGAGACAAAAATTGTCGCCCACGACACAGTGAACCAACATTCTTAGCAGCTGACCTAGCAATAGATTCAATATAGTCTTATATTCATTTAAAGTGGTAGGGTTAGGGTTAATCCGAAATTCCTTAGGAATCCGAAAAAGTAACTTCTGAGAAAGATTGAGCATTTTTTTTATATTAATCTCATATATGCGTGGGATTTCCGGATTAAAATGGTTTGTGGCATATGCCACTGGAGAGGAAGTTATGATAACAATCTACCAATTTCACCTTCGTACGATACAAGGTTAAACAGAGGGAAATGATAGTGAAAAAGATAGTTTAGAAAAACTAACAAGTGTGGGGAAACTGAATTCCTT
>OZ038475.1:70338816-70363816 GCA_964036315.1 Acanthosepion esculentum
AGTGTTAAACAAACTTGGCGGATTGAGATAAAAGAAGACAAGTGAGACATTCTGAAGAAGCATGAGACGTGGAACAAGAACAATCTATCTCGGTGGACAAAATAAACGGTTCAGTTTGAAATTCCAATCACCTGAAAAGGCCGGAGCGTAAAACTGCCGAAACGTCGTGAATATGACAACAAAGATGACGACAACAGTCTGAACAATGTAAATCGTATGAATAATTACAATACCACATTTAAGAAATATAGGCAGATACCAGAAATATATTTTTTATAAAAACATACCAATAATATATTGATACAGTAAAATTAACTATAATAAAGTTTTTAGTAAAAATATCAATAATACATTTTTTATATTAAAATTACTAGCAAAAAATGTTTATAGCAAAATGAAGAATGCATTTTTATAATAAAATGAACAGTGCATTTTTATAGCAAAACTATCATCAATATTTTTATAATAAAATTGAAGGCATGACATACTTTGTCAAACAAAACAGAACACCAAAATGAATTTATTATGAATAATTCATTTCATGTCAGGATAAACAGGTTTTCACTGCTCGTTTGAATTTGTAAGATTATTTGGTAAAAAAATGAGGTTAAGTAATTATAATATAATCTTGAAATAATGACATTCTCTTGAATTAATTATAAAGTTTGAATTTTCGCTAAACAAACAAGTTAGCCCCTGTAAGACTTAAATGCTACAAGGAAAACAACATAACTATTTGAAAATACTGAATCCGTAAACATAATGTTCTACCTTAAATAAATAGGTATATACCAAACCATAATACTTACAATAGTTTATGTATAAACTAATAAATTAATCTATAAAACATACGTTTAATATGAAAGTATAAAATTATGTTCAAAATATCTGTATTTGAAGCCATAAAATTTTGTAAAAAATACTTAGATTTCGGTATTGAATAACTCATAGAACTTGATATGCCACTAAACAAAACATCCACGAAGAAAACCAAACCGAGAAAACTGTTTTAAAAAGATGATATTTTAAATAATTTCTAAGCTATTTGGAAGCTACGTATAACATCTGTATGGAAATATGAGTTTTCGGCAATAGAAATAAATGAGAGGAATTATCAATGCTGGAAAAAAGACAAAAATGCGTTTATTAAAGAAATAAGAACGGATGCTAAAAGAATACAGTAAAGAAAACAGGGCAGAACTGATAGATAGACAGAAAGATAAGGAACGCACGTGGAATCGGAAAACATGAAAGAACTGAAGATGAAAGAAATGATAGAAGAGAACGAGACAAAATAAAATAGTGAGAATATGTAAGAGAAAACAGTAAAATAAGAAAGGAATTTATCTTTTTACTCGTAGTAATATTGAGACGAGGAACGCGAAAAGAATGAATAAAAAAATAAAAGAAGTAGCAGGAAAAAAAAAAGAACAACATATATCTGAAAGAATCTTCAGGATGGTGCACAAAGTAAAACTCAGACGATGACATCTCGTTGATGACCTTTTGGAAGAAATCCTAACCGAGCCAAGATTTCCAACTGCATAGTAAACATTCTTGTTGCTAGGTATGCGTTTTACCACTAGGCTATGCTATTGGCAGGAAAACGTTTTATATTTTTACATACTGGAATTTATGTTTACAAACATTGGGACAATGGTTCCTTCTTAAAACACACAGTTATATCCACCGAATATGCTAGTTCATCTGTGGTGATGCCTGTACGATCCAGCGCATCTATGGTTGTATGTTGGATGACGTTGCGTGCTTGAGTGTGTGTGTGTGTGTGTGTGTATTTTTATGAATATTTATATCAATATTGTGGATATTAACTCTTAAACTAATTTTCCGTGCTTTTTAACCATAAAATGTATGTTAAATAAACACATTAATAATTACGGTAAAATCTGGTATTAATTATAAAGGTTGGAATAAACATTAATTTTTAATTAGAAGTCTCTAAAAAAGTCCTTAACAATTAAAGGCTTTTTTAAAATGTGGCATTATGAATCAATTTAAAAAATCGGCCATTAATTACAAACACCTATTAGGTCATCCCATAAGTTCTGTCCGAAGTTATACTTTTTGTTAAAATGAACGAAATTTAAAGAGTATTTTATAATGTCTAATGGAGCTGAACATTATTTTTATGTTTAGATGCATTTAAATAGATCAAATTTTATTTCAGAGAACAATAAAATTAAATTTTGTTTGATTAAAACCCTGCTAACATGGAAGTACCCAAGAATCATTTGAGGCACATAATGCTTTATGGGTTCATGAAAGGAAACTCATCAGCCGAAGCGGCTAGAAACATTCACTCAGTTTATGGAGAGGAATGCGTGAATGAAAGAACTTGCAGAAGATGGTTTGCAAAATTCAGAGGTGGAGATTTCACCCTTGAAGATGAAGATCGAACCGGACGTCCAGTTGAGTTTGATGAAAAGCTTCTTGAAGCAGACCTTGAAGAAAATCCTGCTTTATCAGTTGAGGAATTGGCAGTGGTTCTCAGTTCAAACCATACAACTGTTCATCGTGATCTTCAACAATTTGGAAAAGTTCATAAACTTGGAAAATGGGTGCCTCGTGAATTGTCTGAAAACAACCTCAAATCCCGAGTTGACATCTGCTCTTCTCTCCATTCTCGACAACTTGTTTCACCTTTTTTGGATATACTTGTGACTGGCGACGAAAAATGGATCTTTTATTGAAATGTTAAGCGTCATAGACAGTGACTTGGTAAAGGGGAAAGACTCCAGCCACAGCCGAGAAGGGAACTTCATGGGCAAAAGGTTCTTCTTTCAATCTGGTGAGATTGCCAAGGAATAATCCACTTTGAATTCTTATCACCTAATGCAACAATTAATGCTCAAATATACTGTCAGCAATTTGAGCGTTTGAACCAAGCTTTGAGGAAAAAAAGACCTGCTCTAGTGAATCCAAAACTGGTGATGTTTCATCAGGACAATGCGCGACCACAAACAGCAAGAATCACGCCACAAAAGATCGAAGAACTTGGTTGGGAGAAAATTCCTCATCCACCTTATTCTCCCGACCTTGCTCCTTCAGACTACTATTTGTTTCGTAGCTTACAGAATCATTTGGAAGAAACAGCTTTTGTAACACAGGAAGAGGTTAAAACTGACATTTGTGAGTTCTTCGAATCAAAGCCAAATGAATTTTATAGTAATGGAATTAGTAAGCTTGTTAATAGATGGAAGGAAGTCATAGATAATCAGGGCAAATACATTGTTGATTGAATCTGTAATTAAATGTAACATTTGGTCCCTTGTTTTCTTTATTCAAAATTCGGACATAAATTATGGGATGACCTGATAAAATAAATCCTTTTTTAATAATATGTTTCTAAAAAAATATGTATTTATATAATCATAAGTTTATAAGCTAAAATGAAACGGTAGTATATTAAAGAATTATAAACAATCTGATATTTATTACAAGAATATTAAAATCTAGTGACTATAATTCATTACCATCAACTCTCACTAATGGGACATAAGGCATTAGTAGTTAAATATATTTGTGCCTGTGTAAATTCACTTGTGACTCCGAAAATAATGTCATCTATTTTATTATTTTAGCCCGCATTGTCTGAAGTGGATGTTGATATTATGGAAGAAAACGTGCAAATTTACTTCCAATAAATATATTATTTATCCGCATCTGGAATGAAATGTTCGGATGAAAGAGAAATAGGTCATTGAATTCATACAGGTGGAAGAAATTGCACACATTAAAACTCATTGAAACTTATTTAATATTTATGGAGACGATACCGTGAACTTGAACATAGTTAGCTATTGGGTGAAAACATGGATATAGGTAATAAGTAAAGGTACTCACATCTACGAATATCTGTTACCTTCTGAAATATTCTTAGCTGGGGGAAATGTATAATCTTTGGCACTGGCGATGCAGATAAAATATGATTGTCAGTCGGGTGTATCCAACGGTGATATGTGCTCGCATTCCGTGAAATAATGTATGAAACATTACATTTGGAGAGACACCTATGTAAAATAAGTAAAGATATTAAAAAGGAGAACAAATCATTTTCTTTTTGTATTCTACGGTTTTTGTGTGTTTTCTGATATCACTATATAAGAGGACTATTTTGCGAGGATTTTCTTAGAGGTTTCAACCGAAAGAGAAAGTATTAACAAAAATAAAAAGAAGTTATTAATTGATTTTCTTTACTGGACATAAAGTGTGAAAATAAAAACTGTTTAAACAAAAGTTCTATATATACGTTCGCTTTCGACCAAATTATTAGCCTTTACCAAGGATATATATATATATATATATATATATATATATATATATATATATATATATATATATATATATATATATGTATGTATGTATATAACCATATATATATATGTATATGTATGTATATAACCATATATATATATATATGTATGTATATAACCATATATATATATGTATGTATATAACCATATATATATATATATGTATATAAATATATGTATATGTGTATATAAATATAATATACACATGTATATACATATATAAGTATATATATACACACACACATATATATATGCGTATATATACATACACACGTATATATATATGAGTATATATACATACACGAACACACACACACACACACACACATATATATATATATATATATATATATATATTGAGAAAGAGAGAGAAAAAATTAATACACTAAAATGTTTGTCACTTAACTGATTGATGTTACGTTGCTGATATCCTGACTCCAGTCTTTTATCGATGGAGACGCGACTGAAGCAATTGACTTCTTATACTTCTCTCTCTCTCTCTTTCTCTCTCTCTCTCTCTCTCTCTCTCTCTCTCTCTCAATATATATATATATTTGTATTTTCTAAAGAGAATAATGGATTTTTTTTATAAATACGACATATTATGACTATTTCTGAGATGCTCTATTATGTATATTATTTACATTATTCGGACTACTGTCCTCATCTTTGTCGCCATATTTATTACAACGTTTCGGCCGTTGTAGGCCCCAGCCTTGTTCAGGTGGTTGGAATGTCGAACTAAACACTTTATTTCGCTCACTGTGGTAGACTGTTCTAGTTCCACGTGAAATATTTAATGGGTGTTAGTTATCAGTTATCTCCTGTTATTTTCGCTCTGAAAGTTCTGCACTTCCTTAGCCGAGTATTGAACTCTGACTCTTTGGGTCCTGTCACTGGATCTAACTAACGCCACTGTTTATTTAATAAATATTATATTTATTTATTTCAGTCTCTCGGCCTTTTTCTTCAAGAATTATTTTTAAAGAAAAAAGTGTGTTCTTCGGCAAACTGAACTACAAAAAAACAGTCGGTCAGGCAATGCTGAAATTGTGCCTTCAAGCGAAACATTGTCTCCTCAGAGACATCAAGAAATCTTTCATATCTGTAACGTTTCGTATACAAAGTCATTTTTCTAAAAATGTCATATGTTTTTATTAATTCGACTGTTTTTTATCACTTTAAAATTTATTTTAGTGGATACTCATATTGAGTAGAAGCCCCGTTTATTTATCATACAGTATGTTTATTCATTTTCGTCTACTAGCCTGAATGTTCGCGAAATCATATTAAAGAAAAATTTACTCGAAAACATAATCTTTACGTTCGCGTCGGTGTCATCGCGTCGCTGATTTTTTTTTCTTGTTCACAGTATCTCAACTTAAAACCTCAACTTGTTGTGTCCTGTATTTACTTCGAAAAGAATTTATTATATTTATTAATAAATAAAATGAATTTGTATTGTTTTTCCTTGTCTTTATAACCGTGAAAAAAATGTCAGTCTAAAGTAACCCAACAACCAAACAGCGTTCATTTAGATAAAAAAAATCATAAATAAATAAAAAAATAAAATTAAAAAAAAATACGCAAAACATATATGATAACAGCTGACGAAAACGGAATGTTGCTCAGAAACGTTTGGCTAATCTATGTTCAAATTATCTCTAGAAGCTAGAAAATTAGTAAGAAAATATTTCACATGTTTTTTGTTCAGACATCAAAAGTAATATAGATATTGCAAGAAATATATTGTTTATATCTACGGCAAAAATAAACTGAAAAGGCGAAGAAAACAAATTGCTTTGGCATTTTTATAATCCGGAGTGAGGCTTGGCACATTATCAAGGAAATGGAAGGTTTGAATCGATTTGAAAGATTATTTCAGATAACTTCAGAAAGGAAATGAAATACAAATATTTTCAACAATCTTTCCGCTCTTGCTGTTTTGTATCAAGGATATGAAACTACAGATAAATAAATGTACATATATCGAAATATATATACATATATATAAATATAAATATAAATATATATATATATATATATATATATATATATATATATATATATATATATATATATATATATATATATATATACATATATATACCGGTACATATACATATATGTACATACATATATATATATATATATTTACATACATATATATGCACATAAATACGCACACACACACACACACACATATATATATATATATATACATAAATACACATATATACAGTTACATATATACGCATTACTATATATATATATACATATATACATACATGTATATATTCATACATATATACATACATACATACATACATATATATATACATACACATATATACATAAATATATGCCTTTTTATATTATTTTTATCAGATCGCCAGATTACCAACTCAAATCAAATGGAATTCCTTAATTTTGGACCAAATATTCATGTCACACTGAAACCTAATGTAATCGTTAAACAAACGTAAATTGAAGCGTTATACCAACAAATATTCTATTGGAACAAGACAACCATATTACTACACAGGTAGGTTTAAAATAATTAATTAAAGCCGAATCAATTAAACACCGTCATAAAAATCCGAATGGGATTATAATCACTTCTGTAATAATAGCAGCCACATATCTAAAAAATAACAATAGTATTGCTATCCGAAGGGGCTGATAAAACTTATAAATTCATTATTGTAGAGACATGAGTACCATTCAAAATTACAGGTCATTTTGATCGATCATATTAAAATGTAAAAAGTTAAGCAGCTTCAGCTAACTATGCTGAAACAGGATCTTATAAAATTCAAAACATTTATGGAAATGTTAAATACATATAAAAGAACATTTACACCGAACTATCATTTCACAAATACCTACACAAGTATATTACCTTTAAAAGACCATTAACCAATTAATTGCTCCCTAACTCTCAGGTAAATAAGGTATTAATTTCACAAATGAAGTTATAGAAATCCTTCCAGCTGTAAAACTAAACAAGTAAATTATCACATCTATGGATGTACACATTATATTTATTAATTTCCCCGTCCATGAAAAACTTGGCATCATTTCCCGTAATGTACACAATCACCCTTCTCTCCCACCCATCAATACTACACGCACTATTTAAAAAAAAAGAAATATTATTACCATGTACCCCTGATGTATATTTTCATGATCCCGTTGGTAATATTTATACTCAAAGAGACAGTATTCCTGTGGTATCTGCCTTTTGTGGTATCTAACTTATAGCACATATAGAAAATAAAGTACTTATATATGTAAGATACATAAATGATATTTTTGTTTTAGCTAAAAATATTGATCAAATTACACAACTTCAAAACAAATTTGACACTTACATTAGAAATTAATATTAATAATAAATTTCCATTCCTTAACTTATTTATTGATTACAACACACATAAATTTACTTCTCTGTTTAGGAAAACTACTAGCATTAACTCGTGTCTTCTTAATTATAAGAGTGAATGTGCCCAACGATATAAGTTAGCAGACATAAGAAAAATAATCCAACGCACACAAATTATATCTTCACCCAAAACAATATTCTATAAAGAATGATAGAACATTAAAACACATACTTGTTAATAATGATTTACCTCATTCCCATCTGTGCTTCCGTATTCCCTCAGCGTAAACATCTTTGGACTGACAACACTTTTGACTTCATCGTCACTTTTAAACTTCGTGCCACTCGTGAACGCTTTCAAGGGACCAAACAGGTGAAGGTCTGAAGGCACAAGGTCTCGGCTGTAAGGGGGATGATGGAGCAGTTCCCAGCCCAGCTCGTTGCTGGTCTGCACCGTTTGGGCTGCTGTGTGAGGCCTTGCGTTGTCATGATGCAAGATGACTCCTTCTGACTGATGACCCCTGCGTTTGTCCCAACAGATAAACTCAAAGTCCTTGCAATGTCATCCACTGTCACCCTTCTGTCAGACTGAATGAAGTCATTGACTGATTCGATCATCTCAGGAGATCACACTTCCCAGGCCTGTCTTCATCTTCAACACTGTTCCGTCCTTCTTTAAACAATTTAGCCCACTTGTAGACATTTTTTGGCTGAAACATGTGGCACCATACACAGTTGACATTCTCCTATGAATTTCAACTGGATTGCAACCTTCAGCAACCAAAAACTTGATAACTGACCGCTGTCCAATCCTGGAGCATGCTTCTTGATCGGCCATCTTTGTTAATCGCCAAAACTCTCAAAGTTTTGTTTTAATCTGCAAAAGAAATTAAATCCATGTGAAAAAGAAGTAAAAGAAAAAAAAGAAAAAAAAGAGTAAGCTTCTAATTGTGTCAGAAGTCCTTATACCGAAAAATTCAACTTATTTATTGAATGACCCTTGTAAAATGAATCAGTTATTTTTACTAACATTCTGACATTCGTTTATTTTAAACATTTCTCTTAAAAACAAGTTTAATAATCAAACCTTGTTTATTTTAAAATATGTGGTCTTCACCTTTGTATTGTATTGTATTTTTTATATACATGTTTTTTATTCTCCCTTAAGAGAAAGAGCCATGTACAAACTTAGATTATTGTATTATTTTTTATTATTTTATATTAATTTTTTAATTATTCTATTTTCTTTTCTTATAAAGTTACTTTACTTAGAAATAGTTTTCGAAATTACTACCTTTCAGACTTTCATTAACAAACATACTAATTATATTTTATGAACACAAAAAAATCGAGGAAATACTATTATACTGTTATTACAAATTGGGAAAATGTGGAGTCTTCGAGCAATTAACTGTACTAGTCGTAGTACTGGGAATGATTTACAGAAGGAACGGAGAAATTGCTGAATTTTATACCTGGAGAACTTTCTTTGTAAAAAATACAAAAAGTGTATTAACTGGCACCGCTCATTTATTATAGAGAAATAAAGGGAGTACTGCTGCCATATATGGGAAGAAGCTGCCCAGTCCTAACTTTCCAGTTTAGAAAACTTATTTCTATGACATAACCCATCTCTCAGAGACGAAATGTCTTAAGCCTCTAACTGCTCTATCTCTATTTCCATGGAAAGTGCTACATTCCTTAGTTTCACCAGTTCTAACCTTAAGACACACCATATTACGAGCATTGTAGCGAATGACCCCCATTCTCTTTATATGCCACTGATGAGATATAAGTTCTACTCAACCAGCTTCTTACCGCGAACGATTGCCCTGTGGAACCATCTCACAAGAGGATGCTTTCCGGATCACTACAATCTTAACCGTTATAATCCACACATATCAGCATAAACTTTGCCTCTTTCTCTGTAAACCTCTACTCCGAGTGGCTCTTGGGCCTTCTACAGGGTGTAAAATTTGTACTTTGTCGGCGTAGAAGATGTAGCTGATGATTTTGTGTATTTCTTTTTGAATGCTTGACTGATGAACGAAATCATTACCCTTTTCTTGATTCAGGTGCCTGATTGACATTCTGGATGTAATGTATAAAAGAAATCATTTTAAAGGAAATGTTTTTCAATAATAATAATAGTTTGTTTTTAAAGGAAATGTGAATGTATTAACTAATTTAACAGTACGGAAATAGCTACAGAAATTATAAGTTTCTAAACATAATTTTAATACTATTAATGTTTGACGTTACAATAAAATAGGAATAATCTTTTTCTGTGCACTCCGATATTTGTTATTATAAAATATAACAATATCACTTAAAACAAAATAAGGGTGGTCATATAGTAGGCTTTCGTTAAACTATTGTAAAACGTGCCCACCGCATTTTGTAATCCAGATATAAACCAACAATGTTCACCAGTATGTAAAGAAATCATTAATCAGTCTTGTGAAATGCAAAGTAGAACCTAGAACACAAATTTTAAGAAAACATATACAAAAAATTTGAGTGATTATAATGAAAATGGATTAAGTCAAATGAACGAAATATTTATAATTCAAACAATTATTTTTTGAAGGGCATAAATTTCCCTGCTAAATATGTTCAGTATACTATCCGCTAACTGACTAAATTCTTTATTGTTTTTCATAATTTTGAATAACACTACTTGTCCACTTGATTGAATGTAACTATATATATTTCTTTCTTTTTCTTTCTTGGTTTTCTAGCACAAAGGTATTAACTGTACAGGGATAATGTGAGTATAATTTGATTTGCCGCTTAAGTAAATATGAATTCTACTCATGCTAAATCATACATTGTTCGTCTTTCATACACCTCAACGATAAATACACATATATATGATAAAATAAAGAAAGAATAGGAAACGTTTATTAATTCAACATGTTTCGCTTTTATTTTAGCTTCATCAGAACAATTTTCGACAAAATGTTTCTAACCATTTTAATTTGCCCCAAATTATGATGAAGCTTAAATAATAGCGAGTTAATGCTGCGAACGTTTGAATTTATATTATTTTTGTTCTTATTACACACACACACACACACACACACACACACACACACACACACACACACACACACACACGCGCGCGCGCATATATATATATATATATATATATATATATATATATATATATATATATATATATATATATAATGTATAAAATAATATTACAGGCTCTGAGGGCGGGTTCTTCACACCAAAACAAGGACATAAGTCAATATAAACGTATGTCCGCGAATCCTTACTTTTTGTGTTATTAACGTTAATGAAAGTTTACGGTAGATTTGTTGCCATGTAGACAAAGTTACATTTGTCATTCGTGTATATTTGTGGTTAGTCTGTCTTCAACGTTTAACGTGTGTAGTAGTCAGTTAACTGAGAAGAATTCCGTTTAAACAAGGCAGAATATTCATATCGTGATCAAGCAGATATTATTTTTACATACGACCGCGCGAATGGTAATGGACACGAGGCTGCACGGATGTATCAGATTGGGTTTCCAGACCGAAGGCAGCTGGGTCATCTAACCTTTATTGCTGTTTATTGTCACGTTGCTGAGACAGGTTCTGTGGCACCACAAAGTATAGATCGAGAAAGATTGAGATCCGCTCGTACACCTGACCACGAAGAACACTTCATACACGGCCTTTTGGACATATGTTTATATAGACACTTTGCCCTGCTTTGGTGTCAGAAAACCGCTCCCCAACGTTTGTAAAAGTATTTTTGATGCACAGTTTCAACGTGTACATCCAAAGGGAATCGCCGTTATGTATTGGGTGACCAACATGTATCCATAGAAGAACCGAAAAGGAGATTTAATGGCACGTATATACTAATAGAAGAAATACTGTTACGAACAGAGTCCTGATAAAATTATTCACATTTAGACTACTCATAATAACGAATACCAATTATAGTTATTCATGACTACCGTCTTTCTATGATGGCAGTGGCATATTTCAGCAAAACGATGACAAGTTGCACGAGTTATATGGTAACGGTTAACCTGGTCAGCACCTTCTCCAGAACTAACAGTTATAGGACGTGTAAGATCAAGAAGTTCTCTTTGGAAATTACCTACATTACGTTCCTTACAACATTTAACATTCATAAATATCGATATCTGATAATTTAAGTAGTTTTTGGAACATTTAGTAGACAATTGTTCATTTTAATGGCAAATGTTTTCATGAGCTTTCCTCCTTGGTACATCGACTGCATGACTTTAAACGTGCCACTAGATTGGCAACTGGGTATGTGCGTTATAGTGTTGAAATAGCTAGATGTAACTGTAATTTCTCTTTCAATACGTTCCCTTCTCGTATGGCTTGCTTGTGGATCTATCTTTCGAGTTGTTGATTTCTTAACTACAGTTTTCAAAATTTAAATGCTACCTCATTCGCAATCTTCTGTCTTCTTGAAACCTCTTCTTTTACTGTATACTCACTATTGTCTATTCATTTCCTTTCACTCTTAGTAAACCTTTACATCTACGTAAATCGCATTACTTGGAGTAAAAAGAAGAAAAAAAGAAAAAAAAGAGAAACAAACTAAATTCACAAGAGCACAAACAATTTTATTAACATCTGTCAGAATCAAATATCATTTTAATGATTTGCATGTTAAATTTGACTCATAACATTTTATAGCCTTTATTATACATTCTTTCTTTGTATTTGCTATTTTTCTATATATCAAATTTAACATTACTTGATTTTACTCTGTTATTAGCCCATAATGTTTTGGCACTTCAAAAAGGTTTTCTTTTTACAGTAATGTTCAGGAAGAAGGTTATCCAACGGAATAGTTTATACGGATAGAAAGAGAAGATATACGGTCAACTCTAGACTTGAACTTGTTAAGATTGTAGTGATCAGTGAAACATCCTCTTAGGAGTCGGTTCAACTGAGCAGTAGTTTGTGGGAAGAATCTGTTCGTGTTGAACTTACTTCTCAACGATGGAAAACGGAGGGAATGTGGGTGGTTCGCTACAATTTAAATGGCATGACGGGTCCTCGACGTGAAGGTTATAACTGGAGAATTCTGCAGAGAATGCAGTTCTTCCGCGCACCT
This sequence comes from Acanthosepion esculentum, assembly GCA_964036315.1. Classification (NCBI taxonomy): domain Eukaryota; kingdom Metazoa; phylum Mollusca; class Cephalopoda; order Sepiida; family Sepiidae; genus Acanthosepion; species Acanthosepion esculentum. The sequence continues at coordinate 70,351,651 of OZ038475.1, forward strand.
TACATGGAGTGAGAAGATTACCACATCTTGTCTGTGTTTGAAATTGCAAACTGTTTTAAATATTAAATTCTAATGCTTACAAACTTCAAATTTAAATTCATTTTTATGCTAAGGTGCCTATTACAAGGGATAGTAATATTTGGAGGGGCACAACTATTCTCAATAAGCAATAAATGGAAGATTATAATAACGGGTGAATCCTATGAGTACTTTCTATTAATACAACGATAGAGCATTGAAAGCCTCGCCCCACCCCGCCTGTGAGAGAGAGTTTGGAGGGTGGAAAGTATTCCGTCGCCCACAAGGACTACGTTTATATATATTAATGAGGTAGGTACAATCTGGAAAATTTCTATGTGGACAGGTTAAATCAACGAAACAATCGCAAACAGGGCATTTTATTGCAGACTTTTAAAAAATTTAAGTAAATTTGCCAATATATATATATATATATATATATATATATATATATAATGGACAGATAGTAGAAGTTTTCTGAATTCACGTCTGCGAGAGTGGCGACCCAAGCTATTACCTGTACCTGCTCAACCAACAAAAAAAACACCCGTGGATTATACTGCAATTATGCCGAGCAGACATTTATTAAATTTTCTGCGACAGACCGCACAACCTGTTTAGTTCTAAATTCTTTAACTAGGCCAATACATTCAAAGAATCGATCACGATGACTTGTGATTTCATTCTTCCTGAAAGATCGATGGCTTCCTTGGACATTTGCCAAAGTCTTCATGCAGTGTGATCGCCTCTGATCGTAAAAGTACTAATAATACATATTCATAGTAAAATTATCAACAATAAAAATTTAAAACAATATGACCAGCAATACAATTTTAAAGTAATACATTTCGTAGTAGAGTTGCCAACAATAAATTTAATAGCAAAATGACAAGAATACATTCCATCTGTAGTTGTAGGCATAGAATTGTGGTCAAAATGTTTTTAGTTAAAACCATAAAATTGTGTTTAAATTATTTAGATTTCAACATGAAATAACGTTCGATATTCCGCTAAACAAAATCAAGCAATCAACAGATTGTGAATCATCTATTTATAATTTACGATGGTTATCTCAGTAAAGAACAAGGCCAGACAGTGTCAGAAATAGTTTATCTTGCAAACATTCAAGTGCTTAAATACTACATGTCTGCATCAAATTCGATATTCGGCGCCCTGTCAGAATTCCCCAAAATTCGCCGAGGGTGTAAATGAATGTAAATGATTAAAAATTCAAATGCAAATGACCAATAATTATAAAGTATGAACAACCAACAGCCACTGTCGCCTCAACATCCAATAATTACCTATAAATATAATTCAATACCCTATACAGTCAATTATAAAAGACCAAAATTTATCGATATCGAAATCAAGGAAATACATATAAAGTCAAATATAATTGAAATAAAATTACTGATTTCAGCTTTGAATAACCCAACAGTGATTCAAATATCGTAAAAAATCACCCACAAAACTAACCCGCTGGATTTGATATCTTGAGTATTATTAAAGCCCAAACACTTACAAGTAGCATTTCACGGCTGCTACTTGAACAGATATAGTTTAGTACCAAATTTACTTTCGTCAAACAGCTTTTTGTACTGTAGATATATATAAAAAAAGAAGCTGACATCCGTAGACATTTCAATGATTCGTTGTATGAGAAATTGCATTATCTGATTTTTCTAAATATATTGGGAAAAGAGCTAACTAAATAAACGTTTCTCTTGATACTTATCGCAACATTATTGTCTTAGTATTACGTACATGCAAGAACTTTTAAGTCGTCAATACTTCTGAGTTAATTTATATGAAAAAAAAAACATATTATACGTAAGCACATTTCCTCTCTTCTCATCCTCATATCTATGGCGCATTTCCCAACTGTCAGACAGTCCCATATCTAAAGAAACTTTTCACAAGATATATGTCTTAATTCTCTGCATCAAAGCAATTTCTAACTGTTGTCTTCCCAGTCTAATGTCTTTGCTTTTTGCTCTTCCCTCTTGACAGATATTTTACAACTAATCACCAGATTCCATTCCAATTAATATTTATACAGAATCTATATCCATTCCTGGACACTTGGGTTTCAAAAAGTAGTAGCAGTGTGAACACGTGGTCATTATCTGCATCTTAAACTTTGAAAGACCATCAGCTATTGTTCATGTCAAATTAAGAAAAAGAAAAGAAAACAAGGAAATCGTATCAATTTAAAAGGTTGTAAATCGTTAATAGAAAAATTAACAAGATAATTTAAAATCTTGTATTTATTTTAAATATTTTCATAATGCAGTCAGAAACAAATCAGGTTTTAAGATACCATAGATTTAATGATTTCTGTATTAAGGCAAATCTTTAACTCATACGCTAAATATCAAAAACGTTAACCTAAGTACTCGAGTTATGTGCTTAAATACTCTCCTCCGTTTCTAGGCTTAAGCCATTCAGAAGTGTCTGTCAAAGGCGTTCTCATATAATAATTAAACATGGCTTCTATAGAGGATAATCCTTTCTGAACGGCGATAACTGAGTTACAGACTCACAGAACAAAGGACTGTATCAAATAATAGAAAGCATATCAGTTGAGAAGTTTCATCAACGGCAACAACTAAAATGAATAGCACATATAACTCGAAGGGAAATAATGACATAACCAAGATGATGAGAGGATACCAAGAAAAAGATTAGAAAAGAAACTCCATCAATACTGGAAAGTGTATTAACTGTTAGAGGACTTGAGAAACCTATTTTCCTGAAAAGAATCTTTTAATAGAAAGATTTTATAAATTTAAAGCGGTAGTATTTCTGGCTGTTGTGTCAGTGAATGCAGAATGCATTCATGAAAGGAAACGACCATTGACATTATTCTATGCTAATTTTAATCAATATTTATCGTCGCCATGATCGTAAAGCAGAATCCCAGACTATTATTGCTGTATTGAATTCAATGCTCATGGGAGCTCTGGACTTGTACCTTAATATTTCATTTTAGCAAATGCCAGCGAAAAATCATTCTTTGAAATATACTATATGATATAGATAAAAAAAAGAATGAAGAAAAGCTGGTAATATATGCAGAGTCTTTTTTAAGCGTTTCACCCCAAGCAAGGCGGGAAGCCACTAGCACGCAAGGGGTTACAGAAATAGGAATGATAGAGGAAAGGATGGGGGGTAGATCAAGGCATCTGGAGACGTCGATTGGACTTACATTTGAATAGTTGGAGATTATAGCTATGGATGAAACAGGAAAAGGAGAGGGAGTTCCACAGGCGGGAAGTGAGAGACATGAAGATATTGGAGAAGAAGAGACGGCTACATTAACAGTTTTGACAGTGAAAGGGTGAAAGCGAGATCCAGCCTAGTCGGATATTTAAATTTATGAAGTCTGGGAACCAGCAAAATCAGCTAATCGGAGCAGTTACCGTGAAGGTATTTGTAAAAAAAGAGCGAGGGTGGCGACGACACGTCTGTGAGAGTGCGACTACAGACGAGATGCCAGATCAGGGCCATTTACATTGTTTATCCATCTCTGGATTTTATCAAGGACCTTGAGACAAACAGAAGGTGCTTAAGGCGATATATGACATCAATACTGCATGCAAGAAAAAATATAAAAAAATGATTTCGAAAAGGTCTCGCTAAAACAGTTAAACAAAACACTGGATTATTTCGGTCTATTCCCATCCATTAAAAGCTATCGTTTTTATTTAAAAGATTAATTAGAATTTTTTTTTTTTTTTTTTTTTTTTTTTACTTATCTCCGGTTGGTGTTAGTTTAACCTGAAATTATCTTTTTTCCCCATATAGAGACTATAATTCTAATTTTAATTTTGGGAAGTGAACATTTCCTCAAAATAGGTTGTAGATTTTGCAAGTTATTACCTGAAATCAGGAAAATACAAAACTTTATGCAATATTACAATAAATGAAAGAAAATGGAAGAAACATTTATATTTACAACAGGAGGAGGTTTTAAAAAAACATCACACTTTAGATTCATGACCTTCTCATATGGTAGAGAGTCGTGTCAGAAATATATATATTCAGTAACACTTTGCCTATTTGTTGTCTGCTATATAACGCGGCTGCTTTGCCGCAGTAAATACTTCTGTAAGTACATATGACCAACATAAATTGTAGACCGCTTCTGTAATAGATCACTGGCGGCCTGGACTGTAAGAAAAAAAGAAAAAAAAAGCTGAGAATGTTCATCAATGAGAGGAATGTCATGGCATCCCAAGGGCAGATAATTATAAGACGGTTATAGACGTTTCATGCACAAATTCGCATTACTTCTAATCAATGATGCGTTTTTACGCTATTATTTTAACATAACAGAAAGCATTCATTTTTGTGATACGTAGTTACAGCCAGTAAATGATTCCGTTTTAACAGACGCATGCGTGTGCAACCCAGCGTGTAGGGCGTTTTCTTATCGAGAAAGGGAAGAACCGAGTAGACGTGAATAAGTACACACTAGTTCCCACATCAGTACACTAATGCGTACCTATCTATCATGTATGCACACACACACACACACACACACACAATATATATATATATATATATATATATATATATATATATATATATATATATATATATATATATATATATATTGTGTATTTAGGCAGCAATCCTTCTTTCAAGCACATTTCATTAAAAACGACTGACAAGGTCCTTTTATTTAGTTTTTTATATAATTTCTCGTGCGATCTAATAAAGTTTTTCTTTTCAGAGGATAAATTATATAAAAATTGTCCGAATATTCTTTTTTTCCGAGCGCTTTCGGCTATACATTTAGCCATTATCAAGGATTATATTTCAACTGTTAGAATTAGAAATAGTTTGTTATGTGTATGTTTTATAAAGTGATTCATTTTTTTGTTTCAAAACACGGTCAAGATATTATGTCCATGTTAAAAGTTAATATATATATATATATATACGATTAAGCGTAGCTACATTAATCAGTGTCTCTTACCTAATAATGAAAACAGAATTCGTTTTAGACAACAAATATGCATATTCCAACAGAAACTTCTTTCCTACCGATGTACTTAACCCATTGCGCCTTTACTTACGACCGAGATTGGATATCATGCAATTATATTTCCTGGTTAAAATTTAGCGAATAAATACGTGTCAGATTACAGACTTAGTGATTTACAATCTAATATATATCCTTATATATATAATACACATACAACCTCTATTTCTTGAATTGTGCTGTATTTCAGTATGTTTCAGAAGTGAAATCAACTTCAATAGAATTCTATATGAAATAGAATCCCGATCCATTTGTTGTAATGTATTTAGAATAATTTAGAATTTATATCAATAATAATGTATTAAATACAATGATTAATGAATAATAATAATTTAGAATTTAAAATAATTTAGAACGATTTTGCCGCAATCTTTAACCTTCGTGCTCGCAAAAAATAGTGTATGCCAAAAGGACTGTTTTTCCCTTGACGCCCGTATTACTTTAACTACCTTTACTTTTTGGCAATAATTATTGTTTTAAAAAGCGATCGTTAAAGTTTTAATAAAGCCTAACTATACGAAGGTGAATCTAAATATTTGGCTTATTCTTGATAATTGGCAACCAAATTAATGAAGAGTATTTATTAGATTGGTTATTTACACTATTTATAATATCGTTTATTGGAATGGTTGGTAAAACATCATCTAAATCCCATTTGATTCTAACTTTATAAAATGGTAAATAATAAGAATTTAACATTTTGTTCACATATTTTAATTTAGTAATTTTTTATATATTTATGAATAAATATTTGCGTTCCTTTTTATTTCCTTATAAACGAGTAATGATAAATATAGCATCAGTTTTAATGTAATTGTATTAGTTTTTACAATGTAGTAAATAAAAAATGATTCTGGTAAATAAACAATCTAATAAATAGTGTTTAGTGTTTTTCTTGTAAATTCTCAAGAGCAAAAAGTGTAGACATTCTCTTAGGTTTTGCTACAATTTTAATCGCTGTTTTTTAAAACAATAAACAATTCTGAGGAGTTTCCAGTGAAAAACCGTCGTTTTTGACACACCTTTTTTTGCGGGGCATGATTGATAATTGCTTTTTTGCCTTGAAGAAAACAATTAACTTTTTAAAAAATTAAAGTAGTTCTGAACATTTCTATAGAAAATCATTATTAATATATTTAAATTAAACGATTATATCAATTCTAGATCACTCTTCTTTTTTTAAACTTTCTATGTACAGCTTAGCGATTTAGTGCTGAAACTTTTTAAAAATTGTTTTTAGATAATATAATTGTAAAATTGAGTGTTTAATCATCAAAGTTTCTGTGATGGCCCGTGCTTGGTATGGCGATAAACTACATCCGTGTCCAGGGTAAGACATTAAAATACGTTCAACGGCGGGGCCTCTGAACGGGAACTTTTGGGGAGCGTGGAACCACTTCTTCAATGCTGGTGTTCCCAGGTCTGCCCTGATCTGTTGTGGTGGCGCCTGTTGGGGTCCCAGCTATGGGAGGGTAGTTAACACCCAAATTTATGTCAAAATACTATGAAGGTGTAGAGGTGGGTTTTGATTTCAGAAATACTTTGTAAAAAGAATAATTACTAGCAATAATTTTCGAAGGAAAACTTATTATCAGCAATGCTTTTAAATAAATACCAGCAGTACAAACAGCTATACATTTTTTGAAAAAAAATATTAACAGCTATAGATTCTTTGAAGGAAAAATATTCTTAGAAACAGATTTTTGAAGAAAATCATATTACAAGCAATACATTTTTTGAAAAAAAAATATTACCCGCAATAAAATTTCTTGTCGCCACAAAAAAACCCATTGACGCTGATATGCCGTAAAACAACACAAAACAATCAATTCTGTATTGTCAAAAAATAATATCAAATGACGGATGTATTCAATGTGAATTTTAACGAATTTATTAAAATCTGGGATGTAGAAAAAAGAAATGCCCCGTATGTCTTCTTGTTCTGTCTACAGGGTCTCTTCAGGGCGTCGATGATCATCGGTTCTTCAACTTCCTATGATTTGACGCTTTTAGTAAGGTTTGGTCACCTTACATAATCATGTTAGGTAATGTACTCGCCGTTTCCCTCTTTCTTTCATTATATCTTGTGGGCGTCAAATTCTCCAACCTTTCTTTTCTCATGAAGCGTTCTAACTCTCACTTTCTGATTCTATGTAAAACTTTCGTTTTTGTGTCTATGTTCTTTAATAATTTATCGTTGTTCCCACGCTCTTTCCATGATGTTCTCAGCATTCTTCTTAAGACCACATTGTTGTCTCATATCTTCTCTTCATCAGAAATTGTCCAAAATTCACTGCCGTATACGAGGGTAGATATTATTTAATAGTTTCCCACTCTTGTATTTTTTCTATCGACATGTGCCTGTTTCTTAATACTTTGCTTAGCTTTTGGAAGGCAACTTTTGCTATTCAAGTTCACGTTCCAATTCCAGTGTCACAAGCATCTACCAAGTTGCCACTAAACTTATTGTTTGAAATATACCCTACTGCGAAATGGTACCTGAATACGTAATAATTGTAATGAACGTAAATTGTTGCATTTTTATCTAATGAAGCTTTCCCATAGTAACGATATAAACAACATTTGTACTATTCCTTTCTACCTTAGTCCGTGTTATTTCATCCATTTACAGAGGCATGTTAGGCGTTTCCTATGATGTTTCACTCTACTTTTCTTTCCTTCAGTACATTCTGCGACAGTCAAATACTCCAAGCCCTTTTCTGTTCTTATGTGTCACAGAAATATTGTCTCTTTTTGATTCTAAGTAAATATATATTTCCTCGTTCCTTCCGGAGTATTCTCAGCACCCTTCTGGAAAAACCAACTCTGTTGCCTCAAGACTTCTCTTCATCTTTGGGGAGATCGTTTATCATCTACTGTTATATAGGAATATTGCATCATTTATTTGTTCCTGACGAACATTTTTTGCTTTTTGTGGTTTGGTTTGGCTTGTTTTACTGCATATGTTTCATTGACGTATTTTCGTAAAGAAAGGTTTTGTCGAGTCAAATGTATTGCTGGTATTTTTACTATAAAAATCTATTTTTATACTTTCATAGTGTTCTAAACACAGATTGGGTGTTAACTATTTGCCCATATCTGGTGACCCTAAAAGGTGCAACTACCCCGGGCCAGCATTGACCTGGGAATAACAGCATTTAAGACCTGCTTTTTTAATACTTTGCTTAGCTTTTCGAAAGCATTGTTCTTAAACTTTGTTACATAAACATTTGGTGTGCTTCAGTTTATGACTTGATATCTGGAGTGTCACACGCTATGACTGAGGACTTCGAATTCAAATATATATCTTTTGCTGCTGTAAGTAAATTGGTCCTATTTATTTAACTCTTTTTCCTTGTTCTGCCTTCAATAGGCCTTGTAAGTTTAAAATTATTTGGATCTATTTCCTCAGTGTATGCCCGAGAACTGTCTCTTTCTGGTTGTAACTATATGTTTCGGTGCAGGCCCTACTTTTTAATGTCTCTATATATTTTGTCAATGGTATTCTTCGCATTCGTTAGGAGAACCGCTTCTCTGTCGATTCAAGTTTCTTATTCCTCCGCGAAGAAATTATTCATCATTCATTGCCTGAGAGGAGATTAATTATTACATCGCAGTTCAGCAATATTTTTCTACGAGGACACACATTTTGAATCTTGCCTATTAACCTTGTCTGTTTTATTATTTAGGCAATACGACAATATGAAATAAATGCAAATAGTTCGATGTACGCAATGACTAAAAAAAATAACCAGAAACAATTCGAAAGTTCAAGTAGAGTTAATACCCATTGACCTTAATCGCCATTCCTTAAACTTATTCTGTAAGTGAATCGTACAAAACAGACGTCAGAACCACCTTTGTTCTTGGTTCTCCTTCAGCATCACTAAGTAAATAATTCACGGACGCATAAACATTTACAATAATTCTTCTTTTTATTGTTTTGTCCAAGGTTATGAGAGAGATTGATTTGTTATTAAGTATTTTCCAAAAGGTTTAACTTCATAGCAAGTAAAGATATATAAGATGCATTGAAATAGTCGGGTCACATGAATGTCCCGATTTCCTCGATTCGCTGTTGCTGCTTTGTGGAACCGACTCCCAAGGGGTTGTTTCCACTATCACTATAGTATTATTATTTCAAGACTAGGCTTAACCGTTATTCTCCCCACATATTCCCATAAACTGTGCCTCGTATTCTGTAACTCCTACCTGGAGTGGCGCTTCGGTCTTATCCAGAGCGAACATCATTCTAAACAAAAACTATTCTTGAGAAATGAATAACAAATGAGTCCGAATGAAATCAAAGTCAAAGCAAAACTAAATGTCGGCTAATGTTCACTGAAGAGAATATAGTATTTAAACACGCAATTAATTAGTTTTATGAAAGCTAAGCATTAGAAAGGAGGCACTTTTTTTTAATGTAAAAACAATCTATATAATTTTAGTTTTGAAAAAACAAACTGCATTTCACACTTCTATACACCATTACTTTCAATCATTGATTAACAATATGAAAGTTGGCCACATTCAGGCAGGACTTATACGAAAACTAACATCTTCGTCATGGTAAGTATTTTTGGGTGCTATATTTTGTAAAATTCAGATTTTGTAAAATTTCAAAGATTTTGAGAACATATATGCAAAAGAGTTTGATAAATTACAAAACATGATCTGCAGGAAGGGTTAGATAAACTTGACATATTTGGGAAGGGTATTAGAATAAACCAGAACTTATACTAGCAGGAAAATCGCGTACATACGGACAGAGAATGGATTTAGTAATTATATAAAAAAAGTAGCGGATATAAAACAAGGATGTGTCTCTTCACCGAACCTACTCAACCTATGTAAGGAAGTGATCGAAAACAGCTAGAAATCCTAACAAGATTCACTATTGGTGGTCACAATCTTCGTAATACAAGATATGCAGATGACACAGTGTTGATAGCAGACGCAAAAAGGAAATTTCAAGAAAGAATAAAGAAGTCAATGCAAGAAAACGAGAAGACAATAAATGGTTTTTACCAAAAGGAAAAACTCAACATGCAAAATACAATTTGGAGATGCAAAATCAATCAAATGCAACAATTTAAATATCTGGGATGTGCTTTAACAGAAGAAAGGGAGATGCAGTAATATACCGAAAGATCTGTCTATATTTCTGAGATGAGGTATTATGTACATTATTTACATTATTCAAACTATTGTCCTCATCTTTGTCGCCATATTTATTACAACGTTTCAGCCGTTGTACGCTCCGGCCTTCTTCAGGTGGTTGGAATGTCGAACTAAACCCTTTATTTCGCTCACTGGGGTAGACTGTTCTAGTTCCACGTGCCATGTTTAATGGATGTCAGTTATCAGTTATCTCCTGTTAATTTTTCCCTCTGAAAGTTCTCCACTGTCTTAACCGGGTATCTTATAGAGAAAGAGAATGTTTAACGTCAGCTGCTGCTTTAATGCATCGCATTTCGTTAGAATTGAGCGATATGGCAGCCGATATAGCGTTTATATAGCACGTATATAATGAGATAACAATTACATTTCTCTACCCTGAGCCGATGGCCTAAGGGTAAGAGTCTCTGACTGATGTCAAATCTGTTGAGTTTCGAGCCCGGCGTGAAGCCATCGGATGTCTAGCCAATAAATACATACATGCATACATTATTGTTGTGGTAGGATCCACCTAATCTGCATAGGTGACTACCAACTATATAAATAATGGTTGGTACCGGAAGACGAGGAGGAGGAATCACGAGCACCAACTAGAGACACTGATCGACTGCGACTAGTCAACACATTCTCCAGGATCGTCTTCCCAGAAATATACAGAAATACTATATGTACTTATTGTGTACACTTTTCTTGTTATAATACATTCTTGTTCTAAGTACATTTTGTGTTGCATTATTATTCCATGCAATAGGCGAGATTCAACATTGAGTCAAGACTCAACAATTATATATATACAGCCCATCAGTTTTGGCTAGACATCCCACATATAAATATATCACTCAGCGATTCATCATTATATATATATATATATATATATATATATATATATATATATATATATATATATATATATATATATATATACACAATAATAAAAACATAATATAAGACACAATCATAAAAACAAAATTCTAAGAGACAAAAAAGATTCAACACGTCACTGGATTGTAACAGTTTCAAATTCTATTATTCTAAGATTATACTTCGCAAATTTCTGTACAGAAAAATAATTTTCTTGTAGGGGTCCCATTTTAAAGGGTGACAGAAATTATTACAATTTAAATTTATAAAAAATCTTTAAAAAATCAATAAAAACAATAATTTAAGCAAGAATGATGAAAAGTCTTTTAATTTAATAACTTTGATTTTCTATTTAGTATTGTGTTATATGTTTTTTCCGTTTTTAGCATCTGCTTCTTATTCAATTTTCAAAAATTGTCTTTCTTTTGCATAACCTTATATATATATATATATATATATATATATATATATATATATATATATATATATAATATATATATATATATATTGAGAGGATTAGCGAGATGGCCTAATGTAATACTTATTTTGTCGATAGATAAATCAATTATGGCAAAGCAATTCTTTTGCGATAAACTTTTATGAAATTATGCGCATAGTAAAGAAATCGGTATCTCCTATTTCTATGTCTATTATCCGCGTGTTTGTAAAAAATGAATCTCTAAGTAAAGTAAGCAGTAAATACGAGAATCAAATTAGGAGAAACATAAAAAATTAAAAACGTCTGATTTTGGCTTAGAAAATGTATAATTGTTAAAACGGATTAGAGGTTATGTCACCTGAAAATAATATTCTCGGCAAAAATGCCGGGAATACTTAGCATCTCTCAGTTGCATTTCCATCTTCGGGCAGAGTGAGATTCAGTTGTGTCTCTGTTCGCGGCTAGCCATGGTTACTAATACACATATTTATATATTCATACATATATATATATATATATATATATATATATATATATATATATATATATATATATATAAATAAATATAGTCTTAAAGTGTGCTATATTTATAGGATAAAGTGCTCAATATCAGAGAT
>OZ038475.1:70368816-70381316 GCA_964036315.1 Acanthosepion esculentum
CAGAAAAAATAACGTAGACCAAGGCATTTATTTCAAGCGGTGTTTGAACCAAGTCTCTTAAGGACTGGATGTATTCTCCAGTAATCTAGAGCAGGGGAAAAATAATTCAATTTAGAAATTGATTCTGGACAGAGCGATGTTGGTCACTACCAATCCTATAATATAAATTCATGAAAAAAAAAAGAAGAAAATATATATATATATATATATATATATATATATATATATATATATATATATATATATATATATAGAGAGAGAGAGAGAGAGAGAGAGAGAGAGAGAGAGACGTGTGTCAATGATAAGCAAGCTTGTTTAACTGACTCGGTAATGATTGAGTGTTGAGCTTGATATAAACAATCTGCTTGAAACTTTCAGTCTTGTGCCACATGAGGCTTAGGGCCACATCACGCTGAAATACCGGTTCCCGTACAATCACCGATGTTAAGCAGCGTTGAGGTTGGTCAGTTTCTAGATTTGGTGACCGCTTGGGGATACAACGTGCTGAAGCTTGGATGTGCGGTTGGTGTAAATTATAACGGCTCGGATTATTTAATCGGATAACCGAGTTCTAATTCCAGTTGACTTCGTTATATTCACTAACGCGCAGACGCCCTTCAGAAAAGCTATGAATCCACTTTTCTCCCCTAGCTATAGATTAATTAGTAATACCTGTATAATTAAACCGTCATTATCTCCCAACATAACATAAAATTGTTTACAGAATATTTAGATGTCAGCATTTAATATCCTACAGATGTTGATATACAGCTGAACAAAAATAACTAATTAAGCTACATTGTGTCAAATCTAATCTATGTTTACTAAATCACTCTAGATTGACAGAGTGATGTTTATGTATGCGTATGTAGAGGACCGTGTGGGTTTACGTGTTGTTGAATTAGAAACACATGCTGTTTATTCCTGCTAGAAGAAGGCCCAACTACAAGAACAAACTAGAATCAGGTTGAGTCTAATCCGAAGATGTAAAGAAAACAAACAAGACCGATATATATATATATATATATATACATATATATATATATATATATATATATATATATATATATATATATATATATATATGTCAACAAATATATGTATTAAACATCAAATTTACAAGTGACAAAGACATCAACATTTGTGTTTGTGTGTGAACGTAACATGTTTGTATTTTGGTGAATGTTCGTACGTACGTGTATGTGTGTTTCATGGCGTTTTTCCACAAGTGGATGAAAACGCGGATCTTTGCGAGATATCACATTTTTAAATGTGTCCGCTGAAATGCAATGTATAAAGAGAACGAGAAACGAAATCGACCAGTATTTATAGTGTAGGGAGAGCGTGTCCTAGTGAAATATTTGGACAATGAAGGAGGAATTAACTCCGACACGTGTGTACACAATTTATTATTTGCTATATTTGAGATTCAGTGTTTTTTTAGATATCAGCAAGAACATCATTCATTTAAGGGTTTTGGTAATTTTCACGAACTATTTTAGAAAGTGCATATCACCACAAAGTTTAAGCAAAATTCCATTCCGTGCGAAATTTTTAACCATTATACTGACGTCATTAAAAACTGAACTATTGGGTTGGTGCGTAATTATCAGGCGTTTTTGTATGAGAGTTATTTGTTAATAAATATTACTGTTTTGTTCACTTTTTAAATAAAAATTTTACTTTCAGGTTATAAAAATGCGTGTCAATAATTACACGCTCCGGAATAAACATTAAAAAATATTATTGTTGAATTGTTATATTTCTTTTTTTTTTCTCATGATAAATATTTTTTTAATAAAGCCTGATAATTATGCACTAACCCAATATATTTCATTATACTGCAAATAGTAGCTGCCCAATCTCTTTCAGTGATGAGAAAGGAAGTTTTCCTTCCTTGCACCTGCTATAGAAAAAAGCTGCTTATGCAAATAAATTACACACGGGGAGAGGGAGATAGAGAAAGAGATAAAGACTCTTGAAGTTTCGTGTAGAAGCGTTAAATATCTGATAACGTCTCTTAATGAATAATGAATGATTAAAAATCTTTGAATAGAAATCTTTGGATGGAAGGGATAGGAAAAATGTGATAGAGGAGAGAAATAAATAAATGCAATAGTCCAAATGAACTGTTTCATTTCAACGTGATTTCCAAATAAAACAGATTTTAATTAATAATGAATTAACCAGACTGGTCGACTGTAGTCCAGGCTGTGGCAATGCACACAACTATTTGACAAACGGAGTTAATTATTTTCGCTGAGTTATTGATAATAGTACAATATGTATAAACAATAGAAGGTGATTAGAATCACGAGTTGATTAAAACTTTTCTAATTAACATGCAGATTTTATTTTTGTTCACTTAAAGTTTCACATTTTCCGGTTTCTTATTTCTTTGTTTCTCTAGAATTAGGAAACGTCCTGTAATCTCATTAATATCGAAGCAATTTTTCTGCCCTTTCTTTAATACAACAGAGACATTTCAGTTGGGCGGTTAGAATTGTAAAAGAAATAAGAAGTTTGACGTTTCAGGAAAAAAAAAATGTATGAAAATATGTCGACACGCGTTCGTCTCTTAGTTGAATCACTAATGAAAGATTTTACAGATTTTCCCAAAGGTTTAAGAAGTGTTAATTTCTTTCTTTCTTTTTATGTGGCATGTCCTTTCAGGGCGTAGGTGATCATGGTTCTCCACCTCCTTCTATCCCTTGCAGCTCACAGCAAGTTCCTTCCCTCTGCTTCCTCCCCCAGACCACGTTCTGTCATCCAGGTTCCGTCAGCCCACAACAAATTTCATTGTCTTTATTATCTATAAAATTACATAATTTCTCGGGAAATATTCCAGAAAGCCTCCCCGTGTTTGCACGGTTATAAAATCTCTTAAACTGGATAATATCTAAGGATGTAAAGTCCAGTATCCTTAGCATCCTTCTGTAGAACCACATCTCCGTCGCCTCGAGTCTCTTCTTCATCTTTAAGGAAATCGTCCAACATTCGCTGCCGCAAAGAAAAACGTATGTTACAAAACAGCTTAGTATTTTTTTCGTTGTTATCAAAGAAATCCTCATGTCTCGCATTACTCTGCCCAGATTTTGGAATGTGTCCTTGGCCATCACAGTACGTCTACGGATCTTAGTGTCGCACTTACAGTCCTCTTATTATTCCAATAATAGAAATCGTACCTCAAAATATTTTAACCTTTTTTTTAATTATAAGAATGATCATTTTATTTAATTGATTGTACGTAACTCAATATGCATCAATTTATTTTTATGACATGTCAAAATTTTGTCAGGATGAAGCAAATGTAATGTACTATGGTGGTTAATGTATGGGTCGAAGAGGTCCTATTGAGTGGCAACTAAGATCACCAGACTTCACACATTTTTTTCTGTGGGGCCGTTTCAAATCAATTGTATATCAGACGCACCCAAGAAATATGTAGCAACTTAAAGAATGAATTAAATATGAATGCAGTACAATGACAGAACAAACTCTGCGGCGTGTTAGTGAATCGTGCAGGCACAGAATTTAAATGTGTTTGAAAACGAAGGAAGGCATTTTGAACAGCAAATATAACAATTATATGGCTAGTAAATAACGTTTTCATGTGTAATTATCCTTCTAATAAATAAGCAATATGGTACGTGACTTTTACCTCTAGCTGTATATTAAAT
Organism: Acanthosepion esculentum; assembly: GCA_964036315.1. NCBI lineage: Eukaryota > Metazoa > Mollusca > Cephalopoda > Sepiida > Sepiidae > Acanthosepion > Acanthosepion esculentum. The sequence goes on from OZ038475.1 coordinate 70,372,497, forward strand.
CACAATTTATTTCGTTTTCATATCAATTATATTAAAAATGTGTTCGTTTTTTTTCTTTTGTAATACTGAGATTCACCCTGTACAAGGTCCCGGCCACTGTATGTAGAAGGTTATACTAAGTGGCAGTTTAAGAGTGGAAGATAACTTTTAACTCTAGACTTGAACAGGTAATAATTGTAGTGATCGGGGAGTCGCTTCCACAGAACGGTGCTTTGTAGGAAGAAACTGTTCTAGAGGAATATTCCTCTCGCCAAATGAATACAGAAGGAATGTAGGGTGTTTGCGACAATGTAAGTGGCATGGCGGGTCATTACTGTGCAGGTGGTAACGAATTAGACTCGTTATGGTTCGGCTTGGGGACAGAAGTCGTGGCTCGTGGTAGTCTTATGGGTAAGGGAATCTCGATGAGTTATACCACGGAATTTTGTGAAAATCCTTCAACAACAATGTCAAAACTGATATCGGAAGAAATTTTGTGAATTTTATCTATAAACTCTTTAAAAATTCCTCAACGCTAAAAATAGATTTTGATTAAAAATAGCGTCAAAAGTAGCAACAGTGGTGGTAAAAACATCGACCAATATATATCAGAGTTCAACAATGTTATTCTAAGCAAACACTTTACTAACCTACAAAACAAATCATCTCCATAACTAAAGAATGCAACTGTCGAAAAAACAAACCCTGCATTTTAATCGGAAGATGCATGAACAAGGCATTAATTCATAATGCTAACATCAAATATGATGATAGGTCATGTTTTATGTGGGTTCTACTGAAAACCATTGCAGATCACGCTTCTTCCGCCAGCAAATGACATTGGACAACATTAAATATACTAACAATTCTACCCTCTCAAATTTTTTTCTGGAAAATGAAAAGTGAGAATTCACCTGGGAGTACATAAAGAATGCTAATCCCTTTAACGGGAAAGACGATAAATGTAGCTTATATCTTTCTGGGAAGTTAATGATCCTAAAAATATATGAGCAAGCCAAGCAAAAAAAAAGCGTGCTAATGAGCACCTTATATACTGAAGTAAATTCCTACTCAAGCACGTTGACCCAGATTAACATAGTTTTCCCAGTCTTGGACACAACAGATACAGGTTTTGATGTCCTTATTATTTGTATAATTGCCTATGTTTACTATGTTTACTATATAAACAATACTTTTATTTTCATTTCAGATCTATTCTTATCTTATTTTTGGTCTTACTATTATCACTATTATCTGTATATTTTCTTTTTATATACCATATCCATTTAGGACGTAGGCGATCATGGCTCTCCATTTCCCTCTATCTCTTGCAGCTCTTAGCAAGTTCTTAGCAAGTTCCTTTCCTCTATTTCCTACCTCAGATCACGTTCTGTCATCCACCTGCTTAAGCTCGTCAGGTATGTCTCGCGCTATTATTACTTGTCTCTCTTTCCCTCTATTCGACCGGCGAATAGCAGATTCTCCAGGCCCTCCTTCCTCATTATGTATCCGAGAAACTTCAGCTGCCTCTTTCTAATGTTAAATATAAGCCTTCTCCTTGTTTGTAACCTCTCTAAGACCCCATCGCTGCTCACATGCTCGGTCCATGATATCCTTAGCATCCTTCTGTAGAACGGCATCTCCGTCGCCTCGAGTGTCTTCTTCATCTTTGAGGAAATCGCCCAACATTCGTTGCCGTAATGAAGAACAGATGTCACGTAACAGCTCAGTATTCTTTTCTTTGTTACCGAAGAAAGAAAGAAAGAATTTTATTATCATTTTCTCACTAGAATGTTTTTATTTTTATTTTTAATAATTTTATTAATTTTTACACAAAGAATTTTAAGAAAAAAAAACAGAGTTACCCCCTTTATCCTTAAATACATTATAATAAATATAAGCTTTCATTTTTTTAAAAGAATTATGAAAATTAAAATTAGAAATAGAATTTCTAATAATCATTATTTTCTATCTTAAATTTAAGTTTGAGCCTAAATTAAAATTGAAGTTTAGATTATAGTGTCATTAACTATTTACCTACAGTTATATTCCGCTCAAACAAAAACATTTCTCGCGAGACACAGAAATATTAACCAAACGCTTTTCACCAAACGGCGTAAATTCAAAACGGCGTACCTGATGATTGCAATGGGCATGAAACTGTCGTACTGTCGGTGTAGGGTATTATGAAATTTAATATATATATATGTATATATATATATATATATATATATATATATATATATATATATATATATATATATATATATATATATATATATATAAGGGTAGAGGCTGTAGTAGTTCCAACAATAGATAAGTGTGTATATTAAAAAGAAGAGAGAAACCGCAAATGTTTTTGGTTATAATGTGGATTTTAAAAAAATATATTATCCTTTATTTTCCAGAATTTTGCTACACGTGTTTCCGGTGGCAATAAAAACTATATCCAATCCCTAGGTACTGCAATCGGAAAAAATGGCACCAACATATGCCACACTAACATTAGCTTACTTAGAAGAAAACATCTATGAAAGGATAGAACTAACATATGGGGAAAATAGAAAAAAACAATTCACTAAATCTTGGAAACGATACTTAGATGATTTCTTCATTTTCTCGAAATCCTCATGGGGTGATATTAATCAATTCCAAACTACTTCAAAACAAACATCCAAAAATCAAATTCCCGCAAGTATATAATTTCAACGAATTACCATGTTTAGATATACTCGTTAGAAATAAAAACAAACATATAATCACAGATATATACCACAACCTACAGACACCCAACAATATCTTCATTTCAAGAGCCATCACCCAAAAAGCTGTCGGAAATCCATCCCCTATTCTCTAGCACGTAGACTTTGTTCTATAGTGACGGATAAACACCTGCGAAAAACCCTCCTAGAATAACTACATAAAACTCTAAAAAAACGAAGCTACTCCACAACACTAATAAACAAAGGTTTTGAACTCGCAAAAAAAAATTCCATTAGACCAACTTCGAAATAAAACAAACGTAACGTCGAACATATGTCTCAACATACAACAAAAACAATCCAGAACGATTCACAGTAATTACAAAAAAAAATAGACATAGCAAAAAACTGAAAAACATCTAAAAACAACAAAAATAATTGAAAGCAAACGCCAATCTAGAAACGTAAATAACATATTAACCTCATCCAAATACAGGGAGTCACAAAATGCAACAAAAAAGATGTGGGGTTTGTGACATCATTATAGAAGGAAACTCCTACATTTTTGAAAACCCCAAAACGACATTCATAATAAAAACTTAAACTGCAACTCCAAAAATGTGATTTATATACTCAAATGCACATAATTCAAGACAGTCATATATAGATATAAGCCAACAATTGAACAACAGGGTCTCCCTACACAAAAGCAACATAAAATTAGCAGGCAACAGAAAACTCTTTCTATCACAACACATCTTTAAATGTAACCAGGATAAATTTAAAATTATACCAATATATCAAACAGAAAGTTGTTCTTACCTACAAATACAAGAAAAAATCTTTATAAACAAATTTAACCCAAAACTAAATAGATCATAAACCCACACGCAAAAACACACAAGATGTGCACATGATGGCCAAATACAGTGATCAAACCACTCGCATGTATGGACACACGCTCACATGCGGGTGTCTGTGGAACACAGATATATATATACACATACTGACAAAAGCAAAGGACTACTCACGGGAATGCGCGCAAACCCCACACAACTTAGGAAGAATGTGTATATGTATGTACGTATATATATGTGTATGTATGTGTTTGTATGTATATTGATTCCTTGTAACTTGGGAAGTATATGTATGTACGTATGTATGTATGTATGTGTGTGTATTTACTGATTCCTTGTAATAGGACGCTATGTGTATGTAGAGAGGAAGTGCGCATGCTGATATATATATATATATATATATATATATATATATATATATATATATATACATATATATATATATATATATATATTAGCAAAAACAACGCGAAAACTACAAAGCATAGGAAGTGTGTGTGTTTGTGTGTTAGCCTGTATATATATATATATATATATATATATATATATATATATATATATATATATGTGTGTGTGTGTGCGTGTGTGTGTGTGTGTGTGTGTGTATGTATACAAATGTGTTTACTAATTCCTCGTAATAAGACAGTGTGTATGTATGGAGAGGGAATATATGCTGACAAAAAATCAAATAAATGGAAATAGATCTAAGAACACACAGGTGTCATTAAAAGGTAAGAATGCCGATGACTCATCCACAATTTCTTGGACCAATCTTAATTGTTTTATAACCCTTCACGCAGAACTTTTCACTGCCAGTTCAAGAAAGACATTTGGGTCACTAACGCAAAAAAAAGAGAAATCTCATATCGAGAATGCTTAACATCGAAAAACATAAAGAAAACAATTAATTATTTTGAAATAATATGTGGAAATCTCCAGCTTTGCCTGATGATGGTCGCGAAACTGGAAACCCGTGTAGCAGAAGTACGGAAAATAAAGCATAATATTTTTAAAAAATCCACATTACAACCAAAAACGTTTCGTTTATAGTTTCTCTCTTCTTTTTCATATCTATCTATCTATCTATCTATCTATCTATCTATCTATCTATCTATCTATCTATCTATCTATCTATCTATCTTAATTGTTTCTAATATTAAGCATGTAATTGAAAGAATTCTCACGAATGCCCATTAAGATATGAATGTTTAACCAACTCTCTTGTTTATCTAGGTACAATTTTTACAATAGAGAATCGATTGATGAAAAATATATTGAAGGTAATAAGAATTTTACTGAGACTAGGTAGTACCAACGTATCTTATCCTTCAACAATTGTACTTAAAAAAAAATAATACACCTCTTTCTAAATATTTTGGAATTTAAAAGGCGCTAATAAAACTCCTAAGATAAAATCGAACATATGGAACCAAGAACATGTGGATCTGTAAATTAAACACATTTCTATGCAAACATTTTCTGATATAAACTCCTTATTAAACTAAAGAAGTGAAGTGACATTAAATAGTAGGCATATTCTAACTGTTACCTTACAATATGTTTAAACATTGAATACTTTTCTTATAGTAATAATCGTATGATGAACTGATGTGCACCATATATGTCTTACTATTCTACTTGTAAGATTCCTTTTGATTTAATATATCTCTGTATTGGTGTTTACTTTGTATTATTAACATCTTATATGGATGTATTTTTATTTACTTAGTATTATTACCATCTTATATTGATTACTGGGTATTATTAAAACCTTATATGGATGCTCTTTACTGCACAGTTGCCTATTAATTTGCCAAAATAGTTCTATAAACATGATCTGTGTTTTTTGAAAAGATTAAGATAATTAATACTTGCTTAAAGGGCGCTTTTATTTACCAAGTACAACATTTTATGTAAGAAGATGAAGGAGCATATAATTAGTTACCATTTTTTTAAATTCCCTCCCTATATATTTCGCTTTTAATTATTAGGAAAATTGAACGCCAGACATCTATACATCAAACGAAATAATGTAACCATTTGTATCTGCCCATAATATAATTGTCTAAGATGTATATGTAGACAGCTTCGTGTCATGAAGTAAATTATTTATTTTTGGTGAGTTTGAATTTAGCGTAGGCCACATTGGATTGTTTAATCACGGTAAAGACCAAGCTTATGTTTATTTAGCTTTTTTTTTTCGGAAAAAGGAAGTATTCTGCTTTTGAAATTAAATTAAACATTCACTCGCCAGTATTTTACCAAATGTGGAGGCAACACATTTCTAGTATTGAAACATTTGTAATTGTGTAACGATTTATATATATATATATATATATATATATATATATATATATATATATGACGAGGAGGTTACTAATTAGACTCGATATGGCGCCGCTCTTAATAAATTCCCTAGTGTAATTCATACGAATTGATCTAACCCAAAGGACTGTCCCCCCACTAGCTACGTCTTCTATCACCAAGCCGCTCCATCCAGAGCAACAGAAGCCGGTTCAAGTAAGGGTATAGAAATTATCATCTTATATATATATATATATATATATATATATATATATATATATATATATATATATATATATATATATATATTACATTAAAAAATCTTTTTACATGAACTTATCTAAAAATAAATCAGTTATTCTCTCTACCTAACACTTTCTCCTTTTCAATACTTTCAAGTAAAAAAACACTCAATTTCCTGTACAAAAAAAAAAACTGAAATAGTTTATATTTTTGAAAAACCAAATCTCAATAAACTAATTGCTGATGACCCCATTTTACCATACCTTACCTGAAAAACTATTTAATACAACAGATTCCACGAAGATCTCATTATGTTCACTACACCCATACCACCTCGGCTGACAACCACATTGCTAATCTATCTAAATATACTCTCAACCAAGGAGAAACCTCTTTATTAAATAGAGGATTATCATTCTGCCCCTGACAACCACTAAACCCTCTAAACCTTTGCTAAGATATTGAAAAATACCTTCGTAGACTGAGACTAAAATAATATTTCTCAGACGACAAATTTACTTCTAATACAGACAACAGCGCTAACCAATCATGCTCCAAACTCCCTCATACGAAGAATAGCACTCTATGGACTCCACCAAGCGGACGTAACCAACACTCGGATCAATATGCCAACAAAGCCAGACAACACATGGATAACTTCTTACAAAACAAAGGACACCAGTTAAAAAAATACAACTTATCCAAAATAGCCATCTATACTCTTAAAAACAACCGTGGCATAATTATCGTACCAGCCGACAAGGGCAGAGCTATAACCATCTTAGACACTAACAACCATATTAAAGAAGCAGAATCACAACTTCAAAATAACAGATTCTATGTAACCTTACCTCTAGACCCAACTAGTACATTAAAAACAGAATTATCACTTCTCACTCAGAACCTGAACCAGAACATAAAAATACCATAAAATCTCTTATTCCTGACAACACTAAAATAGCAACATTCTACACTATCCCAAAACTACATAAACTCCCCAAAATCCTTTCAGAAAAACACCCTAACACCTTTTTATCCAACCCGCATCAAATTACACAATCAAATAAGGAAGAGAACATCTATGAAATTTCAAAATCCCTTACAATCATACCACCTGGTAGACCCATAATATCAGGCATTGTTACCCTCACAGAACTTATATCTGGGTACATAGACAATATCCTAAAACCTTTATTGTCTGTCATACCTAGTTATATTAGAGACACTACTGACTTTCTCAATAAATTAAAAAACATTAACTTAGTCCACCATGATACAATCCTAGTAACGATAGATGTTTCGTCCCTTTACACGAACATTCCACATGTTGAAGGAGTATCAGCTTTCCATGAGTTCCTTAGTAACAAGTAAATTACCTAACAACCAAATCACAGATATATGCCAATTAATAAATTAGACAACTGTAAATGTTTATTGATAGATTCTGATTTCAGTTCCACATACACACGCAGAAAAAAAGAAAAATACTGGATTTTAAAAATAAATACTTATAAACTAGGGTTAAATAAAGACTTGGGTATTTTGAATCTTTATAAATATTTCAATACTTAAACATTTTTTTAGATATAGTTAAAAAAAATTTTACACATCGAAAAATATTATTACACTTAGATTTACGTTAAAAATATTCGAACACAGTTGCATTCCATATCACGTGACGTCCGCGTCTCACGACGGACGCTACTTGTAAACAAACCTCTAAAACCAGTTATTTCTGAAGAAAGATCGAGGTCGATCTGAAATATCAAATTACATATATATAAAAATATAAATAAATACTTTCATAAAAAACATTATATTTTTTTTAATTTACAAATTTTTAGTTGTTCTCTCTCTCTCTCTCTCTCTCTCTCTCTCTCTCTCTCTATATATATATATATATATATATATATATATATATATATATATATATGTGTATTTGTGAGTATAAATATATGATTATAAATGAATATATATAAACATATACAGAGTTATATATAAATATATATATGAATAAATATATATAATTATTTATATATATACATTATATATATATATACATAAATAAATAAGCATGTATATATGTGTATATATAAACATTGTGTATATATACATATATAAATAAATGAGTACATATATATATATATATGAGTATGTGTGTGTATGTATAACTGTCCGACATTTTATCCTTTTGAGCATAATATCCTGGAGCATCACAATCAACACCTTATCCGAAAATTAGAAGAATACAATAAAAAAATAAATAAACAGATCTTGTCAGTTCTCTTGAACGCTCCTGATATATCGAAGGCAAAAATGGATGACAGAGCAAGGAGAAAGTCGTGTACCGAAGAAGACAAACATTGGTAAGAGCTACAAATAATATAGAGAGATATATTTACCCATGTTCTAATTAGACACGTTACATACACGAAGGAGACGTTCAAAATATTCTTTACTGTGTGGCTTACGGCCGGATCACGTTGAAACGCCGGTTCCTGTACTGTCACCAAAGTTAAGCAACGTCGATCCTGCTCTGTACCATGTTGTATGCTAGCTTGGGAATACCAGGTGATGTATGAGTGGTGTAATTAACAATGGAATTTGTTAATCCGAGATCCAAGTTACAATTCCTTTATGTTCTATTACGCGAAAATATCCTCGGGAATGTTATGAATCACTTTCCCAACCCGCGATAAGCGAATGACAATTAATATATATTGAGTGATAAGCTA
>OZ038475.1:70386316-70388816 GCA_964036315.1 Acanthosepion esculentum
GCTGTCATAATCTATCGGACTTCTACAGGGTTGTCAAGCCAGCTAACCTATAGAGAATTTCGAACGTAACACTATATTTAATCTACGCACATCTTGTCTTCTATCCTATTTCCACAAAGTTTAAGTATGTACTACCTATACAAGGGATTGAACTCACAATTACTATGTAACCCAGTGGCTGAAACAAATTTTTAATGCCCCAAGTTAGGATAATTTATGATTTAAACTACAGGGTGGTCCGAAAGTCTCATTACGGCCGATCTCTCTTCCAAAGTATGGGGGCTCGTGTCAGCTATCAGAAATAATATATATATATATATTACGTATGGGTGACAAGACTTTAGGACCACCCTGTACGCCTTCCAATTTGAGAAATGGTTGATCACAGAAAATAAAACCTTAAAAAATCTTTTGAGCAGTTTTACATCTTTATTGTTTACAATAACTCCAGTTTTAACCGAGGAAAAAAATAAATTATCAAAAGCCAACGACAGTTTTATGGCTTCAAATGGCTGTTCATATTCCTACACTTGTGTTTAGAACTTTTGCCTTCGCAACAACATTAATTCCTTCTTTGATGAAATGTTTAAAAAGAAAAAAATATTTTTATAGGATTAAACAATGAAAACTTGTTTTTTGATAGAAAAGTGAAGGGTTTATTAGCCATGTTGAAAACAATTTTCGAAATGGAGCTTAATTTTATGAAAGTGATGCTATTTATTGTGCTTTAGTTCTGTAAAACTAGACTTGTTTTATTGCTTCAGATGACAACTAAACACGTCATCTGTTAGGATATTATGATATAAACCAAGAGAAAGCGAGTGTTACTGATAAGGAGAGCAGGGAGAGAGAAACATAGCGTTGCTGCAGAAAGTTTTAATCATTTGTAGCTTATATAAGCTTCGTCTGGAATAATTATCTCGGGAACAATTCAACTTATAAAACAATGAATAAACTCTTTGCAGTGGATTTTTATATGAATTTAAAAAAATAATCGGGTCTTTCAGAAAATCATCTAAAAAATAATAATCTTTCCACATTGATAAGTACCGTTCTGAGGAATCAATTGAAGGAAATAATTTTAATCGTGCCCACAATTTAGTAGACAAATATAAACGAAAAGAAAAATAAAAGAAATCGGATAAAAGAATACTTAAAAATACAAACAGACAAAAAAATAAACTATTTATATTCGGATTATTGTCATCATTTTTGTTTTTATCACAACATTTCGAATGTTGTGCCCTCCAAATATACGTATATCGCTCTTGGTAACGTACAGGGAATTCCAAACTGAATCCTTTATTTAATCTACGAGGGTAGACTCTACTCGTTCCACTGCTCATGTCTAGGCATATTATTTTTTTTATATTTATTAAGTACTTCTCAGTTATTGCTCGCCTATTTCCACTGAGTGCAAGTACACACTGCCCGACTCACAATCACTATGTAACAAAATGGACAAAACAACACCTGTTACACACTCGACCATTGTCCCATGGGTCAATTTGCTGTAGTAAAAATATTAAACACTGCATTAACATCCTAATAATGAAATCTTATTTTCAGAATGGAATGTTATAATATATAACTTATTTTAATCTTATGTTAAGGTTAGAATATTGTGTAATATAGCTTATTATATTATATAGATTATGTTAAGATTATGACCACAAATAATGACTCAGTTAAGAATACCAATTTCTATGAAGGTGGAAGTCTGGTGAGAAGAAACATTCTTGTCGTACGCATCACATATAAAAATTCAGAGAATATTTGCATGACAGGACTACTTTAGTGGTCTAATCTCATTACCGAATACCGAATATTAAATCAATTGAATTTCCAAACTCATTCGTATATTTTCTCACTAACACACTCACTTTCTTTTTATATCTCTCTTATTCTGTCTTTTTACACACATATATATATATATATATATATATATATATATATATATATATATATATATATATATAAACAAGAGGGTTACAGCAAGAATGTTCGGTCCGACTGTCAGAGCTGACTGCTGGAAACTTTGATCTCCAAATGTCCAAAAGGCAGTACCTGCTCATATTTATAGCTGGGAGAGTCCATGCGTGCGCGGGTAAAGTACCATAACATGTGTGTATAATGTATATATATATATATATATATATATATATATGCATAAACACACACACAGAGACACTATATATATATATATATATATATATATATATATATATATATATATGCCGAGTACATTCGTCATTACGATCATGTCGTCATCAGAGTCTTGTTTAGTCAAAACAGAAAATTGTGCGTATCATTTTCATTGGACAAAATTGTTGTGTTCATCTGAAAATTAAATTTTTATGTGTGCAGTGAAAGACACTGACGTGATGTATAAATATTTTACATTTTACATGTAGACCCACGTGCAAACTTCAAGGGAGGTAACTAAGTTATGAAAATGTCGTTTTTTAAAGAAAACCTTATTAAATTCATTTGTTACAAG